>VZSR01003787.1:109389-183704 GCA_013398615.1 Brachypodius melanocephalos | reverse complement strand
CTCTGTCCCTGTCTGAATTGGTTTTTGGCAGCTGTGGAGCGCTCTGTGAGGAGGAGCTGGCCTGGAGTTGGCTGTGGGCCCGGGCCTTTTCCCCAGCAGGAAGAAGGGAGCCTGCACCCCGCAGAGGCTCTGAGCTAAACTCGCCCTAGACTGAGACCAAGGGGTGGACAGTTTAAGACCCCATCGTCAGTTTTTTTCCTGCATCTCTGCGGCTTTGAAAAAATCTCGGCCGTGCCCAGCAGAGATCACATGACCATCGCAGGCCTGACTAAAGTCATTTAACCTTTTCCCTCCTCCAGAGAAGGCAGCAAATTAAGATGGAAAGAGAGACAAGAAGACAAAGTCAGTGAAAGAATTGATAAAGATTGCTGGAAGAAAGGATAGAGGAAGTGCAGAGTTTTGTCTGGACTTCTCTGGATGATTCAACTATCATGATGCTGTTGGGGGAATGCAGGTTTTAATCAAAGGTTATAAGGTCCCCGGCTCCTGGGATAAAATAAGGAGAGATTTGAGGCCTGCCTCCTGGCCGAATAGGAGATCTCTATACCGTTAAGATAGAGATGATTTTGGAAGTGAGAAATGAAAACCTTTAAAAGAGGCATTCTTAAAAAAATAGTATCCCAGATGCATTTGTGGCATAGTTTAGGTATTCCAGAGAGACTCCTCTCCTAAGTGATGTATGATTTGTGTATATAGTTGCAGGTAACTAAAATCGTGATGATCTCTGTGGAGGGGTGGACGGTTTGTAAGGGCAAAAAAAGCCAGTTTAGAAATTCCTTTTTCCTTTAGTGTGTTAATAAACTGTTTGTTAAGTTGTAAGTTGAGCCTGTTTTTGCCTTTTCTTTTGAAATCCCATCTCATTTTTTAGTGAACGAAATTTGATAAATCTAAAACCATAACATTAAATTGGAGGCACGGACGGGGTGACGAAGTGAAATGTAACCTAAACCATGACAATGGCTCAGAGTGCTCTGAAAGATTGGTTAATTTCTTCCAGTTGCTTTTGGCAGGTGTGGAGGGAGCAGATGTGCAGCACTAGTGGGGTTTCCTTGGAGTCCCTTTTTTGCCAGCTTGGAGCATTTGACCTGGTGGCCATGTGGCCATTCCCACCATAACATTTGCAAAGAGGTTAAAAAAAAAAAAAAAAAAAAAAGTGGTGTGGCAGACAAAGACACATCCTCCCGGGTTGAAGTTTTACTGTCTGTGTTATTGCAGCTATTTTCACTGGAGCAGTAAGGAGAGAGTCTGTCAAGAAAGGATTTTTTTTCAAGGACTCATTTGCATCACTCCTGTGTAAGCAGGTTTGTGGGTTCACACCCCTGGGCTCTTCATGTTCCTCCAGAGCTGTTTTCTGCTGAGGCATTGGACAAGGTGATGTATCGGGGAGACAGGATGAGCAAGAGCTTGTTGGAGGACCAGGCTAAGATGAGCACTGTGTGTGTTTGGGAACTGTCTCTGTGTTTGGGAAGACATACAGCCCCATGTTTATGTGTTCAGCAGACTGCACACAGAGGTTTGTGTTGGTGCTTGCTACTGAATGTCCCAACCCTGTTTCATGGGCTGAAGAGGAAGGTCGGTAGCAGCTGCAGGACTCAGAGTTGGCAGGCCAAGGCCCCAGCTCTCAAGTTCCCTGAACCCATCTCCAGCTTCAGAGATGCAGCCCAGCCTCTCTATCCTGCCCCAGCAGCTGTCTGAGCTCTTGCACAGAGCATGGAAGCCCTGTGGTGTGACAGCAGTCCCAGCCACACGGAAGTGCTGCTTGGCATTCAGTTCCCCAGCCCTGCTGATCAGCCCAACCTCTAGGTGATGACATGCTCCTGTGTTGGAAGAGAGCAGTTGGCTCTAGAGCAGACATGCACTTGTGGATAATTTTTATCTGTACTTCAGCTAAACAGGGATGTTCAGCAGTTTTTCCCAATAATTTTCTACTTTTTCATACATTTGTCTGCACACCTCTGATAGCCTCAATCAGACCATGAATGATGATGACAATGTATAATTTCCCAGGAATAAGCAGTTTTGGAATGATGTTTTACAGATTTTCATTATTCAGCCTGGTCAATCTGCTGCATTAAAATGAAATAAATCTATTATGACTTCCAGTGTGATTTATGTATCTTGTTAGAGAAAAAAGTTTTTTCACTTGTCCAGAGCAATTTTTTTCACTTGTCCAAAGATGTGATAACTCCTGAACAAAACATGGGCTTGTTGTCTCCCAGGTATCTGTGTAGCACAGTTGTTTTTATTAGTGGGATCTGTGATCTCCATCTGGTAACCTGGAAGCTTTGGAGGGAATTATGTTGTGTGGGAATGATCATTCGGCTTTGATGCACTGTCAGGGAGTGTGATCTTAAAAGCACGTGAAAATAGAGCTGCATACTGGAGCATGTGCCATTTCCTGAGGGAGTGTCTAGGTGGGTGGGATGTGGTGGGTGAGCAGAAACATGGGAGTGCTCAGTTGTACATAAAGCCAAGTGATGTTCTGTTAAACATTGCTATAGTCCAAGGTCTGAGGAAACACCATTTGAGATTTCTCTGGTAGTTAGTTTGTTTCTTGGGAAATTTCTGGATTTTTCATGTCTTTTGTGGATTTTTCATGGTGTCATCATGTGCTAGTGGACAGCTGCTGCTCTGATGGGTCATGTGGTCCCTACTAGCTCCCACGAAAGCTCCAAAATGGAGGCTTACATAGAGCTGTGCATGAGCTGTCCAGAGCTTCTGGACCCCACTGGAGTACCTCAGAGCCAGAGTCATTAGGAAGGGCCACCAGAAACCTTCTGTCCAAGCTATACAATCACACAAACAAGTTCATCTTCAGCTGAGTGTTGACATGGGTCTGCAGGGCAAAATACTCTGAGAAAGTATTAACTTTTTGTTGTTTCCCAGTCAGAATAGACTTCATTCCTCCATGTGAAGACAGATCTCGAAGGCTGCCTTATAAAATAGCCTTAATAAGAATGATTTCATGGGTTTATTATTTTGGACTCCAGCAACTATCCTACTAACAGCTGGCATTTACTATGCTTGGCATATGACAACCACAAAAATGGGCATTGCATCATCCTGAAGAGGACAGAAGTGAGGTTTGCTGTACTTTAGCTCTTTTACACTGACAATTGAAGTTCAGCTCTCAATTTTTGTGTAAATTTGACTGAAGTTCAGCTCTCAGTTGTTGTGTAAATTTAGTTTGCAGATGTGTTACAGATTTTCATCTGTTAAACTCTGATCTCTTGTTGTCAAATCATTAAATCAGCTGGGCCACTCAAAGACTCTTTCTGCTGACATAAACAGGTGAGTCAGCAGTAGCAAAGTCCCCTTGCTTCACAGGCTCTTCTACCCAGTTGCCATGTGTGTGAGTGCCTGTGAGCTTTGATTAGTCCATGCTAATGATATGTCAACGTTGACCATATTTAGCAAGATAGAAATAGCCTCTTTTCCTGTTTCCACATTGCAAATTCAGAAAACGTGCTTTATGTTTGAGTTGTTGCAAACTGTTACCAGTTACCTGTTTCTTCCCATTTATTCTATATTCATACTTAAGAAATTAAGAAGCCTCCCCTTTGTATAATGGAAGCAAAAAACAATACTTGATGCACATTCGTATTTCTTCATACTGCTTCCCAAACGTGAGAGGCACTTGTATAAATTGGCCAAAGGTCTAAAACCACACTGATCAACCTAAAACAATCCCAAGAAAGAGGCATAGAGGTAGAAAAAACCCCGAAACACCAAATACAAACCCTGACACAGAACAACACACCAGTTTTACATAAAACTTTGTGGAGTGTTAATCTGGTAAAATACTGAGTGGTGAGACATTCTCCAGTACCTAAGTCTACGATTTACTTAAATTTTTAATTCAAACACATGGTCACCATAAATTTTAATTTCTACTATATCATTCCTTGCTTATTAGGCACTGGAATGATATAGCCATTCAGGATGGATTCAGAGTTCTAACCTACAGTTTTACTATGCTGAACTGCATGTACAAATTTCTTAAGCTTGAAGTGTTATGGAAGCCTAAAGAAACAGTTTCCTTCCTTTTTATTTTATTAAAAGATTGCATATTATAAGTAATTTTAAAAAATCCAACAGGTGTTTTTATAACACTTGTGAAAGGAGCAAGTCCTGTAATTCATAACTGGCTATTTTAAAAAAATTGCAGCACAATATAAAGGATTTAAAACAAGAATGAGGAAAAAGAAGTAGAAGGAAAAAGATGGTTTCATTTATAAATTCTCTGCTTGAAATGTGGGGTTTGAGCTTGATCCTTTTATTCAAGGGTAGTTGTAGGTTATAGCATGATGCAGTATTATAAAATGCTGCTACCTTCTTGAAGTCTCCTTCAGAAGCTACTTGGAGCAGGTCACAAGGACAGCCATCTCAAGTCCATGCACACATACACCTAAGCGGAGGAAAGACAGGAAGGGCCTCCTGTATGACATTTTCCAGCAAGGTTTATTTCAGCACGCGGAAGAGATCATGGGCAGAAGACCCACACCATGAGCGGCTTAGGGGTTAAGTAAGGGGTGAGTGGCCAATGATCTGAGGGCACAGGGGCGGTACAAAGGGCAAGGCAACCTATAGAGGGGCATGGGGGATGAACAACTGGGGAGGGCAGGGTTAAGTGACCAATGAGGGGAGCAATCCAAGATAGACTGGCAGTGGTTCTGCAAGGCACCATGAAAGAAGTGTTCTCTTTAAGCCTAGACAGGAACTCTGTGGTAAAACTTCCCAGGAAGTTTTGCTGAGGGCATTTTTAGGGTTCCCACAGTAGAGCTTTCAGGAACATCTTGGTTTGCCTTTCATATAAGTAGTACTGGAGGATGGTGAAGTTCATACTGGTGCTGAGCCATCTGCTGCTTAACATCTGGGAATCCTAAAATGTCAGGACACTGCGGATGCTGCAATACAAAATGAGAGGTTAGTGACTAGAAAATCCCCTGGGTTGACATCAGCAGAACACTGCTGTTTTCTCTGATAATCTGTGCTATTCCTATCAAACAGGTACTCCCTCCCTGTCTGCCACCACCCCATCTTGCAGCAAAATGACAGTGCAGATGTCCAAACTTTGCTGCAGATGCAGAGAACAAAATTCTGCAGTCAGAAGACTGCAAAGCCTTCACTGATGGAGCCCAGGGCTCCTGATAGTTAATTACCAGCTACAGCCTGAGAAGTTCCTCAGAGAGGGGCTTAGACACATCTTTCCACTTACAGGGTAACTGGTACAGCTTATTCTGCACTGAAACACTGAAGTATTATACTCCATAAAAATGAGGAGCTGCAACGTGTCTCCATCTTCAGGCTGACTATCAGTATCCTAGCAAAGCTGCTGGCATCTCTGTCCTCACCACTTTCCCATTTGTTATACTAAAAACTAAAACTAACATTTATAAATGTGTAAAATAAGGAAAATCAAAAAATTAAGTGTGTGCTGCATCGTTAGAACCTGAGAACAAATCTCAGAGGCTGGAATTCTTGGTACTTGCTTTTTATATTCAGAGCGAGTAACATCTAAAATAACTGCTAGCAAATGACAATGAAAACATGAGTGCAATTCTCTAGACTCTATAAGTTGTAAACATCTAGAAATTTCAAAAAATGTAGTCCATACACATAGTAAGATATAGAAATGTTTTTCCTACTTCTGCCAAGGACAATTTTAAATTCCCATGGTGAATCTTGTCAAATGTCTCTGTCAAAAAAACCTTCCAATTTCAATACCATGTGAAAACAGTCTGAGCTGAACTTTCACAATATTTGAGGAAAGCACAAGAGCTAAATTCTGAGTTTGCAAGGTATATATATAACAAGTATGAAGTTCAAGGTAATGTACCCACTGGCTTTTGGACCAACTGGGACTCTGTTCCCTAATTCACAAGAGGAATAGGCAATTTCTATTTCTGTATTCCTGCTCCTCATCCTGAAATGTTTCTTGGAATATGATGTAGCTAACCCTTGGCGCCCTACAGCTTGGCACTCTCATGCTCGCTTGGTTGTGTGCTTTTTTCCAATGGGTACTGGGAAGAGACTTCCTCAATTGTGTGGTCTTTTCTCCCTCTGCCACCCAGTGTCTCTGCTCAAACTAGAATCTGAAAGTTCTTCTGCAAGGGCCCACTGCATTTCAAGAGTTGAAGGTTTGCTCCTTTATTACTCCAGCTGCAACCCATGGGAACACACTGGGAGGGATTAAGGGGCATGGTGGGCTGCCTTCCCCATTCTCTGCTATAAAGTCAGACTTTGTCTTACCATACATCTCCTTTAGGTTATTTATACAGAACCTTTACAACAAAACAATGTTTACCTCTTTCCTGTCCTTAGAAGATCAAATCCTTCATTGATCTTTGTCCATGGTAGTGTGTGGGTTATTAATGGATCCAGAACAAACGTTTTCTTCATGTAGTCAGCAACCAGTTTGGGAACTGCATCTTTACTCTTCCAGCCTAAAAAAACCCCACAGAAAATGCATAATGAAATTAAATGCTTCTGAAAATACATAAAACCCAGGGCAGCTAAAATTTTTAGATAAACTTTCTGTAGCAGAGTAATAGGATGAAATGTGGCAGCATGGCTTTACCTTTGTAACACAGGGTGCCAGCAGGAAACATGGGACAAAATACAGCTATTCCACATATGACAAACCCAGCAGAATACCAGTACAAATGTCAGTCTTTACAGAATCCAAACTTTCACCCACATTAAATACTTAATGTTTCAACTTAATCACATTTTGTACAAAAGCCAGAGTGCTGAAATCCATGTTGGTAAGTTGAAACTTGATTGCACAACACTGGGGAGTGGGTGGTGGATGTGTCTCTCTTTTCTTGCAAGCACCACTAGATAAAGCTGTCATAAATAGTAGGATGCCCTTCCAGAGGAACTTGATTTGTCTCTGCTATTTTATTCAGGTGTCCTTTGAATACATGGGAGAAACTGAATATGACTAAGAAAACCTGTTGCCAGAAACAAGTTTTCAGTGGCCTTTGTGTTGAGTGAGCTAGGACTAGCTAAGTGTGGGACTGCTGAGAGCTCCAAAAAAAAGAAAGAAGGGACTGTTGGCAGCGGGCCAGGGGCTAAGTTGTGGTCTGACCTCTCTGGAAATAAGCTGAATATAAGCCCTGATGTCCTTTAGTCCCACCTCTTGCTGTTCATCTCCTTTATTCCATCTCTCCTGCTGTCTCTCCCTCTCTTTCTATGCCTCTCATTCTCCTTTTTTGTACTTGCTCTTTTTCTCCCCTCCCTCTGTCCCCTCTCCCTCTTTACGATTTTCTTTTTTTTCTCCTTTATCTTCTATCCTTTATATCCTCTTATCTCTCTCCTTATCTTTTTTCCTCCTTCTTATTTTTATCCATCCTCCTCTCTCCCCTCCCCTTCATTTTATTTTTTCTCTTTTGCTTCTCTCCCTGTTTTCTCATTTTCCCCTCTTCTTTCTTCTTTCCTTACTCTTTTTCTCTATTTTCCGACTTTTTATGTCTTTCTTTCTCTCTCTCTCTTCTTCTCTTCCCTTTCCTCCCCTTTCCTCCCTCCCTTTCTGTTTTTCCCCTTCCTTCTCTTGCCACTCACTAACAGTTCCCATAATTAATTCCTTTTCAATTTCTTTGTCAGCAAAATCACCGTCAATACATCAGTACAAATACAATCACTTCTAATAAGACAGCCTAAGCAATTAATTTGATATATCCTGTTTCATTCAAGATGATTGATTTACAAGTTTCCCAAGACAGTTAAATTGCATCTTTCCAAGTCCTTACCTCCAAAGACGGAGCCTTTCCAGCTGCGACCAGTGAAGAGGAGCATGGGATCAAAAGTGATGTTTTGTGCTGTAGGGGGCACTCCCACAATCACACTGACTCCGTAGTTATTCTGGCAACAGGCCAAGGCTGCAGTCTGCATTAGAAACAGAGGGACACCCAGTCAGGCAAGATTTGTCCTTGGGGCACAGAAGTTTGAACTCCATCTCCTCCTCTCACGGCTCTGCTTGCAATTCATTTTTTGTGACTGAAACCACATTAAAAAATTGTCCGTTGTATCTGCTCACACCACTGTATCTGCTGTCACTGGTTAAGTATATCCTAGCCCATTTTGTCTAAACTATTTGTGATAAGCCATTTTTGGAGAGCAGATAAATGGGCTGTGTGAAATGTAGCCACCCTGGTTTGGCCAGGGCACTATAGTGAAGTTCCCTTTCCTAAATTTCTGAGCATGCTTCTGTCCCTGCATCTCAGTGGCCGACAGGTGGACTTAACAGGTTTGGAGTTGGTATTCTGCCAGTGGCTCCCAGCTCCTCCTCCTTGGTGCTCGGTGGCCTGGTGAAGGGAGTGCTAATGCTAATGCCTCGTGTCACCCATCTTTTGGTTGCATACCATGGTATCCGTACGGCCGATGACCTCGAAGGAGTAGTCCACACCACCACCCGTCATTTCCATCAACACTTCGTGGATGGGCTTATTGAAATCTTTGGGGTTGATGCAGTCAGTGGCTCCCAGCTGCTTGGCCTTGGCAAACTTGTCACTGTTGATGTCCACGGCAATGATACGGGAAGCTCCAGCTGCCTTGCAGCCCATGACGACAGAGAGGCCAACTCCTCCGAGGCCGAAGACGGCACAGGTGGAGCCTGGTTCCACCTATAATGACAACCATGTAGACGTGGCATATTGTTACAGGCTAAGGAAGGTACCACACATTTCCTCATTATCAATAAGATTTCACTTAAGCCACTTCTTGCAATTTAAAGATTACCTGCTGAGAAGGAATTTGCACATGCGTACCTGCTAGTGCAGTAGCTATCTGTACTGTTATAATGCTACATGTGACTACGAGAAATTGTCCTAAAATTTCTGACACCAGGTTTTCATTATATGTCTCAGCTTCAGGTTTAGACACACTGTTTTTTATGATGATCTACATTCCAGTGGTGTTAAGATCTGTAGTATCACTCAACTGGAGACAGTGCCAGCTCTAGAACTCAACATTCATGTATTGCTACAATTGTGAGTGCTACCTCCATGTATTCCTAGACTTCAGTTACAATACAAAATTGAACTCTGTTGTAACATTTTTCTAGGGGTGATAAAGCTATGAGGGAAAATAGTATAGATGGCAGTAAGCAATTTTACTGGATTTTGAATTGAAGACTTCTGAGTACCCTAGAGACAGAACCTGAAGTAAGCAAAGAACTGGTATCTTTGCACACTGAACTAAACAGAATCTATACCTCCTGGCTGCCATGCTGAGAACCCACTTGCATGCTACACAGTCTTAAACCACAAAATATCAGAAACACCCACCACAACATTTACCTTGGCAGTCTGCCGAGCAGCCCCGTAACCAGTTGAAAATCCACAGCCAATTAGACAAACTTTTTCCAGAGGAGCAGCAGCATCGATTTTGGCCACAGCAGATTCATGCACTACTGTGTATTCAGTGAAGGTACTTGTACCAAGAAAATGGTAAATTGCTTTTCCTTTACAAGTGAATCTGGTGGTGCCATCAGGCATTAATCCAGCACATGGACCAAGGCTGTTTGAAAGATAACCAGAAATAATGGCAAGTGAAGTTTGTTGTTTATAATCAGTTTTGGATAAAGTCAAATCAAATTAGAGTTGTAAGTAATCCAGGAAAACTCACTCAGTTTTACTGCACAGGTTACCCTTGGTGTTTAAGCAGCTCTTGCACTCCCCACACTGTGGAACAAAGAGTGGAATAACCTTGTCTCCTAGAAATAAAACAGTAATGACAGAGGATTACAAAATGCAAACAAGAAGCATGCAGGTAAAAACATGAAGCAAATGTATTTAATCCCCAGGCAAATATGCACTAGGAATGCAATGATGGTTTTGTTTCCTCCTGCTGCATTTGTAAGATGAACTATCTCTCTGTGTTTTATATAAAAGACATAATTAGGGCAATGTTATGACAGCTAATTTTGATATGCAAAATTTCTGATGTCTTTCCACAGAACTGAGCCAGACCTATGTCATAAAACCATGTTATTTACTGACACTTCTGAAGTACTTACTCAGCAGTTTATTGCACCTTCTGTGTAAAAAGAAGGTAGTAATACACCTTCTTTCAGTAAAGAAACTGAGATAAAAATTGACATCCACTAGGGCCGATGGAGTCAGATTGGAGTGCCAAGATAACAAATCTGTAAGCCATGCATACAAAGAATGGGGAATTAAGCATTAATTTGCCAGTCCTTTGAGCATCTTTGCTATACAGCAGTCCTATTACTGCTGCATTAAGTAAAGGTAGGTAAAATACTTGTCTGGGAAGCAGTGGCACACAGAGTCTAAGCCAGCATCTCTGATTCTTTAGCAGAATTATGTGATTAACAAAGTAGCACATAGCTTCCCAGTGCAATTTTTTACTACTATGCAATTTCTACAGCAATGATATGTGGTAAATATCTAATAATCTCTAAACAGGTATTTCCTAATAGATATCAGTTTATTATTTATCAGTTCTAAAATGTGGCAAATCCTTGACATGTTGAAAGTCAAGGGAAATTTTTGATTTCCACCAAAAAATGAAAAATATCTGCAGAACATTAAACGCCCCCACTACCTTGACCCTGAGTTAACTTAGAACTGTGATATGGACTTAATAATCATTCTGCTAAAGAAACGTTGCACAAGTTGTAGCTTTTTTTTTTCAGAACTTGGAGGTGTAAATTAAGCAACATCTGAGAAATGTGATTTTGTGCATGTATGTGTTCAGGCCTGCTATTTCAGCTCACCTGGAAACATGAGGCAGCTAGAGAGAGAGATTTATGAACACAGACATAAGAGAAAAAGCAGCTAGAGCTGCCACTGAAAATTCATATTTGTTTGGAGTTAAAGCAGAAATCACTAATAAATTTTTTTGTTATACACATTAACCTGCTTTGCACAGACTTTATGCTTATCAGTATGGACAAAGACACTGGAAGTACAGAGGTGTTAAAAGTGGGCTACTCAGGTATCATAACAAACTGCCTGGAAATTGAGTGATTCTATCTAGATTATTTTCACTGCATATTTTCTCTTAATAATTTAGCCCTTGTTAGAATTTTTTCCTTCCTATAAAAGTGTAGAGGAATCCCATCTCATCTTGCAGCAGTTGGCTGAAAATTGTCATCTTTCACTGACTATCTACGCACTGTGGCTCAAAGAGAACGTAGGAAAAGGAGCAGCTGGTCCAGATGAATGTCCTCAGAGCAATCCAGCCCTCAGGGAGCAATGCTCTCTCACCTGCACTGGTGCTGCCCACGTACAAAGCCTGCAGCAGAGTGGGCATCCCAGTTGTGCCCTGATGCTTTCAAATTGAAGTAAGACCTAAGTTCTGGTCAACTGAAATCAATGGATTATTTAGCAGTTAGGAGAATTAAAAGATGCTTTGACATGTTTGTCATCTGGTGCTTTGCTTTGCCTTATTCTTGAGAAAGGTGAGCTGTATAAACTGTGTTCAGCTAATGCCTGATTTCATATGAACAACAGCAAAGACTCTACATTCTTAGTTCCATGACTGGAAAAGCACCAAGTAGGTGGAAAGCAAGCTGCAGGTATTTTTGGCAAAACCAAAAGAAATTGAGTAGAAAATTCTGAAAGTAAATCAATACTGGGGACACAGAAAGATGTAAACAGTAGGTTTATATCCTTTGAGGTATCCTTGAAAAATTTGAAATTGGAATATTTTCCCATGCAGTAAAAGTACTCATGAATATAATAATCTTTGACTTAAGGAGGAGTCTGGAAACTCAGCACAGGATTTGTTTTCAGTGCTGTTTCATACCTGGTTTGACTGAAGTCACTCCGTGCCCAACACTCTCCACAACACCAGCTGCTTCGTGCCCAAGAATTACTGGAAAAGGCATAACCAGTGCACCCGTTACGACATGGTCATCAGAGCGGCAGATCCCAGTGGCCATGATCTGATTCACAGGAAAGAAGAATATTTCTCCATTTAACTATGTCAAGTCATATGCAGAAGCGAAATGATATTCTACATTTGGAGAAGCCACTTGCTTCTCTCCAAAATCCAGTATGCACACTATAAATCTACAGGTAAAACAATTTTTTTTACAACAAAAGTTGTCCAATTTAAGAGTTTCATGGTATTTATTAGTCTTTAATCTGCAGGGGAAAAGCTCCTTTGTGAATGTTTGCTATGCAGTACTGAGCTCTATAGGGAGTCCAATGGATTTTCTGTAGAACCAATGTTCTAGCAATACAATTACACAGGGAGAACAGAGTAAATTAAATAATTCCTAATATTTATATATGAATACTTGAAAAGTGTGTAATATTATACAAATATTATAAAATTACATAAATACAAATTAACCATCACATATTTATAAACATAGAAATGTTGTGTGTATTTTATGTTTATTATATTTAGGTTATATGACAATATATAATAGATATTTTATTAAAATGATGTATTATACAATTATTTTATATTCTAAATAATAACATAGTTATATTATTGTTCTGTGTATACATTTAAAATATTTGTACATGTTACATTAAAAAAAATTAAGCTACATAGTGTTTTATATGACATTTTGCCTTTTCTTGCAGCTACAACAGCACTATTTCTTTTGAAATATTCAGGTATGTTTACAACTTTTATTCTGACAAATGGATTTGTCAACCCCATGGGAGGTTTTTCTTCACGTCTGTAACACTTGCTCAAAAATTAAGGCAGCTGCTGAATTCCACTGAGGCCAACATCCAGGTAAAAAAGGAAGCTCCCAGGCATCATGAGCTATTTCCTACCACAGATGCAAACAAAGTAAAAGAAATTTTCTTGCTCCACACTACAGGAAATTCTGATTTTTGCCTTGTACCATAATTTTTTCAGTCTATTAGAAAAACAGATGTCAGTAAACAAAAAATACAGCCCTGAAAAGCTTTTATTTTAAAAAAACTTCATTATCAAATTAAGGACTTTAAATATGTTCCACAGGAGCTCACTGATTAGTAACTACTTTCTAGTAGAATGTTTTCTGACTGGGTCTTAAAAATTTATAGAAGTAATTCTGATTAAAAGCAACATAGAATGCAAGTCATGGGAGTTGTTTTAAATTTTATTTTTAGTACCTTTATGCGAACTTCATGTTCTTTTGGTGGAGCAACTTCTACTTCCTCAATACTGAATGGTTTATTGGCTTCCCACAGTACTGCTGCCTTGCATTTAATAACCTGCAAACAGAGCAAAGAAAATGGGAATGGCACTTGCTTTTTCAAGTCACCACGCAGACATCCATTCTGCATGTGAAACTCCTGCTCATATTTGTGGAGAAGAGAGGGAAACTACAGGGAAAAAAACCAAACCAAACATCAAAAAAGTCAACACCAAAGGTCAGTGTAAGCCTGTTTTTCCCCCCACCAAGATCATGCCTGACTTTGCTCATATTTCTGTCACATTAAGTTTACAGCTGCATGTGTAATAGTCTCCTCGGTAATAGGATACCTTACCAATTCTCACAGCTCTTTTGCTAACTTCCTTGGTCAATTTCTTCTGTTGTGTTGGATTACTTGTCTGTATCTTCTTGAAGATGGCACACTAAAGGATGTTAGTCTGTATTGCCTAGAACTGTCTGTGTTGGGAACTGACAAAATTGCTAAAAATGGAATCCAGAGCCTAGTACAGATTCATAAACATTCTAGTAGAGCCCAAGTTCAGCCATGAGGTGATGGTTGAAAGGTCATCTGTGCAAACTGATGCGGCACTACACAGAGGTAATCTTGAAGTCTCACTTTAAGTGCAGTATTATCCACGATAAGGTACCTTCCTTCTCAGAAGGGTTACCTAACTCAGGTGGATTTACTACCCAACTACCCAGGACAGTATTTGTTTAATCTCCTAGACTGAAGTTTGTCCATTAACTCTTCAGGGTTTGTCTTGGTAATGACATGCCTTAGGGCTCCTCTGACCATTTGTCACTGAGAGAAAAATGCCCTCAGGAAAGAGAAGAACATTGTCCACACCCATCCCAGGCTCTCAAAAAGACTTCCTCTCTGCAAGCTCAATCCTAGTGTGTTAAAAAGCTGTGGGATCTCTTTGTCCCCATAATTGCTGTTCCTCCTCGGAGATGTTTAAAGATCTCATCCTAGGTCTTTAAACAACCCCAGTCTCTGAAATATGGTTTTCCTGGGTGACACACTATAAAGTCCTCAGTTATTCTGTGAAGTCTACTGACTGCAAGTGTTCAGGTGACAATATCTTGAGAAGGAAATGGAGGGGAATCAAATCCAGGATGCAAGAGGTTTAGCACACACATATTTATCCTGTGTGACCAGAACAACTTAACACCAGTGTGGTGCAGAATTCGCAGGGGAAAACAACGAACAAACAAATTTTTACTATCAAAGCTTTTGAAGTAGAAGTAGAAATAATGTCTGATTATCCACAAACCGAAAACTGATACAAAGGAAATAATTACTAGGAAATACTAAACGTATGAAATAAAATAGCACAATTTCAGCAGCTAGACATGGAAGTGGGATGGGCACAATGCTTTGAAAAAACTGCCTCAAGAGATATTTGAAGTAAATTTAAATTTGTGGTTTAGATGCAAATGTGATTAGTGAAAAATTCACAAGTGTGGCCAAAGGTCACATTTCAAAGGGCACTAACTTACTTTAAAAAAAGGGCAGTTTATATATTTATATTGTATCCCACATAGCACAGTGATGATTTCATTACTTGCACATCCAAAGCACATGTAGTGTTTCTAAGAACAAAGGTGGCCAAAAAGTGTGGATTGTGAGGACAAACAAATCTCTCCTATAATTAGACATTAGTTAATTATGTATTGTTCTGTCTATCTAGTCTCTGTGAGCTTTTACTGATTGCAGCAGGATCCCACAGGTGCAGCAACAGCACACTATAATCCACTTCATCTGCTAAGACAAAGCACTGCCTTAACAGTTTTTTCTCTGCTTGTATGTTCTACCAGTCATGTGAGTTACTGTGGCAGGAGAGGGCAGGTGTAGAAACACACCCTTGTACAGGACACAATGACTATGCTGCTTGGTTTCATAAATAGCACGGTAACTCCCGTGTTATTCCAAGATAAACACAGTGAAATCAAAGCAATTAAGCTACATCACAACACTTCATTTACTGTGCTCCGTTCAATGCTGAGTAGAGGGCTGAACTTGGTGAATTTACCTACAAGTAAGCTACAATTAATTTTGCACTTGCAGTAACTCAGAGTTAAAGAGAGAATTTTTTTTCTGTCTCTTGGTTTTAGAATAGTGAAGACAATTGGTAGTAACAGCAAATGATCCTGGAACTATCTTAAGGCACATTCTAGGAAGGTGCATGCGTTCAGTTGTTTTCCATTTCTAGTTGCTTGTCCCTTAACCCCTCTTGCATGTCCCTGGGTGTCTGTTAGCATCTTGCCAGCAGTGCAAGAAGGAACATGTATTGGTATCAACATTCATCTCTCTTGTTATCTGATTTCTAGCAATGATGTAACTGCTCATTCCAACCCCAGCTCAGTATTGCATTGCATGTGAAATTTGCTTATGGTCTTCATTAACTAAAGTTTGAGACTTGTTATATGCATATTCAAATTTAGTAACTGTCCTAATGCCAGCACAATTCACCCTGAAGTTTAACACAGTATTAGCTATATCTTCTTTTTAGAAAACAAGCTGATAGAATTATAAATAAACTAAAAATTAAAACTGCTGTAGGATCTCAGAATGGAAACTGGTAGAGCAGATAAATACATTGATCTAAACACTTAGTACATTTTATCATATTTTAAACTATCCAATCGGAGATTAAAAGCAGTTTGCTAACCCAGACAGGATGTTACTCTTATTCTGGTGCTGTTACCTTTTGTTGCCTCAAATAAACTACTTCCTTGAAGAGTTAACAACCATTTCCTAGAAAACTACAGCAGCCTGCAAATAAAGGCAGCTCTTCTGTACCAGCTTCATCCTAAACTCTAATCTGTGCTATACCACCAGGACTTAACAGTGTCCCTGCAAAGAATTCACATTTAAAAACGCATTACTCAGCTGCAGCAAAGAAATGTTCCTAATATAAACTGTTGCTTACTTTGCCTGCCGTGCTCATGTTGACCGGTGTGTCTGTTTCAAATCTTGCCACCGCTGATTTCTTGCACCAAGAGCTCAGTCACCCCCAGAGCAGCTGGGTCGCTGGCACCACAAGTCCTCTCCAGCACCCTGGAAGCTGACTGTGTGAAGTGCTCCTGCAAGTGGACTGCTCTGATCTTTTAGCCAAGCCTCCCAGCTCAGAGTCCAACCCCTTAATCAGAAAAAGTGCTAGAATGAAACACTCATCTGATGAAACGTCACTCTTTCAGTGCTTTCATCTTCCTGACTCCTTTGTCAGGCTCTTCCCTACACTTTGTTGCAGCCCACCTGTGGTTGCCCTCAACATCATGGGACAAAAGCAACAGCCCTGGCTGCAAGCTATTTCCCTTTTTCCACCTCCCTGGAAGCTGCCCTCCAAACCCACTACCCTCAGTGGTACTGTAGGTGCAAAGAGAAACGGAGAGAGTGGTTCTTGAATTCACAGCATCAGGGACACAGTGAGGACATGAAGGTTTTGCTGATGAACTTTGGTGACACCTACAAGAGCCCAGCTCATCCATTAAAACATGGCATTCTGCAAGCTGCTTAAGAAACATACACTGACTGTGTGGCTGTGGCTCTGCCTGCTCCTGAATGCTTAGTTTTAGTCCAGCTACTCATTAACCTGTTGGAATGGCTTTCACATCACTGTGTCCAAGGACAATGTGCCAGTCATACTGATGAGAAAACAAAAATCAACGTCAGAAGTGCTGCAAGAGAATGTTTTTTACCACATGCAACACCCTGCTTGTTTTGTGAGTGCCTGACCTGTTGGTTCCATCAGTGCCCACAAGCACAGCCCCAACACTGCTCACATGCCCACACACTTGACCTCTCCTGGCACTACAGGCTGGTGCAAGGGGTTGGGTTGAAGTAGCACTGCATGCCTTTCCTGGGGCCTTCAAGCCTCATCTACTTTTAAATTATGCCCAGCATTCTGAAATCAAGATTTTTCCTTCAGAAACAAGTAAAAAAGAGATAAAATGCTGCATATAACCTGACTAGTAATTACTACGTATAGCAGTCTGTCATGTTTACCTGTATGACTGTAATTAATTCAAGAAGAGATCCTTCTCCTCCCTAGTTGTGCTGGCTGCACTATTTCTGATCCAGGCCAGGATGCCATTGGCCTTTTTGGCCACCTGAGCACATGCTGCCTCATTTTCAGCTGCTGTCAACCAGCACCCCCAGGTCCTTTTCCTCCAGGCAGCTTTGGTCCTTGGCCTTGTTGAACCTCTGTGTTGGTTTTGGCTGGTGCAGAGTTAGCTTTTTTCACAGTGGCTGGTTTGGGACTGGGTTTTGGATTTGTGCTGAACAGAGAGCTGATAATGTAGGGATGTTTTTGTTATTGCTAAGCATGGCCAAGACCTTTTCTGCATTTCATATGGCCACACTGGTGAGGAAATTGGAGGTGCGTGGGAGGTTGGGAGGTTGAGAGGAGACACAGCCCGGACAGGTGACCCAAACTGACCAAAGGGCTATCCCAGACTGTATGACATCGTGATCAGTATATGAAGTGGGGGAAGAAGGAGGAACGCATGGATGTTTGGAGTGATGGCATTTGTCTTCCCAAGTCACCACTACACGATAGGGCCTGGTTCCTGTTAATGTCTTTATAGAAACATTTTTATTGTCTTTAATGTCAGTAACCAGATTAAGTTCTAGTTGGGCTTTGGCCCTTCTAATTTTCTCCCTGCAAAAATTCATAACATCCTTGTAATCCTCCTGAGCTCTCAGCCCTTTCTTCCAAAGGCAATAAACTCTTGGTTTTCATTCTGACTTCCAGCCAAAGCTCTCCAGTCCTCTCAGGAAGTACGACCTAGAGATTTACACTTCCTAAAAATAACTTGCATTACAATGAAGTATTTCTAGTCCACTCTGTTCCTTGATGTTTATCTTTCTCCTTTCCTCCCTTCTTTTGCACTTGATGATTTTAGAGGTCTTTTCCAACCTTATCTGTTCTATGATTCTTCTAAAGTTCCCATCTCTTTTCCTTATTGGTTTATTTCTCATATCCCTTTATGTTTCCTTTCCCCTCAAAACTTCCCTCATATCTTTAGCTATATGCATATCAAGGCCATGAGTTTTTTTCTCCAACTGAGAATACTGGATCAGACAGTGGACCTGTCTGCACCTTGTACAGGGATAGGTGTCATGGTCTTCAGGCAAAAGGTGACAACAATAGAGACTGCACAGGGTTCCAGAGAAGCACGAGCAGACTTGCATAACCATGTTGCAGAAGCTGCTTTATTTGCCTTGCTCTGCCCAGTTCCTGAAGATAAACGAGGGTGAGGCTCCAGCTCGGGGCATACAGTGGCCCTGGCACGCAGGGAAACCACAGTGCTGCCCCTTTACAACTTGATTGTACAGGCCCTCAGCTCAACCCCTTGCCAGAAAATACTTACCTGATCCCTAGACTCCTCCACTTTTAAGGCTGCTCACTATGAAGAGAATTTTTCTTCATGTTGTGCAATTAAAATCTCTTCTTTCTGGTGACCAGTGGCATGATCCAAGGGGATGGCATGAAGTTGTGTCAGGGGAGGTTCAAGTTGAATATTAGGAAAAGATTTTTCACCCAAAAGGTGAAAGGTGAAAAGGGCACTTGAACAGGCTCCCCAAGGCAGTGACCACAGCACCAGCCTGACAGAGTTCAAGAAGGGTTTGGGCAGTGCTCTCAGGCACAGGGTATGACTCTTGGGACTGCCCTGTGCAGAGGCAGGAGCTGGACTTTGATGCAGGTCCCTTCCAAATCAGGATAGCCTCTAATTCAATGGAAATATGATACCCAATCCTTTATCAATTTTTATCTCACTTTATTCAGCTGAACATAATGCACTAATATCCCCTCTCCAGTGATTTATTAGCCATCAGCAGATTCCAGTGAAATGTGTGTCAGAGGCTGAAGACAAAGAATATACTGGAGGTGTTCATGGCTGGTGAGCTTGCACACAAAAAAGTTAGAAGCAGTGGGCAAACAGCAGTTGTTCTTGCTGGTTATCTTCAGGTTGCCTTCACTTGGAAACCGTAGCTTGGGCAAATGTTATGAAACATTGACCATGCTCAGCAGATTGTAGCCATCGCTACAGTTTCTACAGCTTCTGACCACAAGGTGCTTGTAGGTGGAAGTGGTTCTTTACTGCCACTTCACAGACAGCACAGCCTGCTCCCCACTCCTTACTCCTGCCAGGGCTGAGCAGCCTTGCATTGCTTGCCTATGCCTATGCATGATGTTGACTCCAGGTGAAGAGAGCTAGTGCTTTCTAAAACAGCTTTCTTTTAATGGAAAATTAGTTCTGCACTGAACCTGGCTCTATTTAACAGGAGACTATTTAAACCACAGCTCAAGTGACCTAACTCTTTATAGGAAAAAAACCCGCAAAATTTTAATGGCAGTTATGCATCACAGATTTTACTGACAACTATACATTCTGTCCTACAAATAATAAAATGCATACTAGCTTTAGCTAAAACTTTAGCATTTTTAAAAATAGGTTACTTCTTCCTTATCTACCATGTTGATTTTTAAGCTTACCAAGGTACCTCTCTTTCAGGCAGTGACTTAGCTGTTAAGGAAATAAACCTTCTGGAGGATGTTTAAATTCAAAATCCATCATTGCATCCCACTGTGTGATAGCAATTTCCAAGTTACCTCTTATGAGTCACTTCTGAAGAACTTGATAGCACAAAAGCTCTGGGACACACATATTAGAAGAAGATAGGAAGAAAAGAGCAACATTTCTGAAGTCCCACCCTACACAGTATAGAAGCTGTGATTACTCCAATCCCTTTGTATTTTTCCACCTGCACATTTAAGGATGTCCAAAAGATTAAGTATACAAAACCCTGCAAGTGCTCATTATTACTGAAGCACAGAGATTGAGCAAAACTAGCTGGCAGGGCAGGTTATGCCCTTCAAAAAGCTTAGGGATCATATTTGAAGATTTTACAAATGTGCATGACAATACAATGGAGCTGAACTAAGCACATATGGGATGACATCCAGTTTTGTGAAAACATGAACAAAGACCTCCAGAAATAAACACCTTTCCAAAACACACGGAGAATAAATCAACTGCTCATGGGACAATGCCTTATTCATTTAGGTAAGCTGAAGGCAAGCTAAAGGTGGAGGTGCAAATTAGCTTGTGGGTTTAGAGCAAGTATTAGAAGAATTAGAAGAGGAAAGTAATATCCAAGGAGAGTACTTAATCAAGTATAATAATGCTTTTTCTTCCTTTTAGGTCTCTGAAAATATCACAGCCAAACAAGGCAAACAAGAAATTAAAAAGCACATCTTACACTACTTGAAGTAAAAATGCAGCAAAAGGGAATGAATATGAATCAAACATTTGATTATTTGGCTTTAGGATTTTTAGATGCTCTTGTTCCAGCTAACAAAGCCACCTTCTTGGAAGAGAGACAATTAAGGTACACATTTCAAAGATGGGACAAAGTTTATTCAGCTTTCGATTTGGAAGTCACATTGAAGTCCATCTCTGCTTTTCAGAATAACTTATAAGAAGAATGTGTGCTTACTGATAGCTTATTTTAAAACCCTCCTGTAGAATAAATGGGTATTTTACAATATTATGAACCAATACCAATAATGGTGCAGTGAACCTGTGATCTTCAGTGTGATCTACAGCACAGCCTGAGCAGTAAAAGTTTTGTTTAAATCAAAGAAACACTGGAACTCTTCAAACTTCTCTGACCTTAAAGCTCTAAGGATTTTAGGAATGCCACATCCTGCACTCCTGCAGCTGACACTCAAGACTGCCCTGAGCACATGTGCCTTGTCATGCACACAGGATTTTGGAATAATCATCAGTGTGGATCCCCTTGGACAGCTACACCCCTGTGCAGCATGCCAGTGTGCACTGCCAAACCCACCAGTGCTGTTAACTTTGTGACCTGAAGCCTCTGAGTTGGGGCTGTTCAGAGGCTCTCTTCCACTTAGATGCTCTTCTGCAGAGTCATTTCTAGAACCAAACACTATTGCTCCATAAGCAAACATAAGGTCAATGAGCATATATTATGAAATAGGACATGTGGAAGCCAAAGCAAAGGCAAATTGACCTGAATCCAGGAAATGGACAAAGGGAAAATACAGTAACCTGCAGCAGTAGCATTTGGGAAATTGTCACAACATGGATGTAGATGAACTATGCTGGGGTCCCTGACTTCAGAAGTCTGAACCAGGGGATTGAGGCTCAGTGGGAAGGCAACAAAATAACAGGATTACTTATGGCATCTTGGCTATGACCTCCTCACTGAATGCAACTAAAAGAAAGTTTGCCCATTCAGCCAGAAGGTTTGACTTTCTGCTATATCCCCTTCCTATTTTCTGTTTCTCTCTTTTCAGATTCCTTAAGCCACACCTTCTTTATTGCCTTTTTAATGCTTTACTACACAGATTGGAAGATCTCTGGATGTATTCTGGTGCCCAGCATTGCTGAGCAATAGTTCTGGCAGTACCTGAAACTTTACGGAGCTTAGTGATGAAAGTCAGAGCTTTCCTCAGTACAGCAATGACCCCTGGTGGTGAAACACAGGGATCCTGTTCTTCTAGAGCTGCTGTGCAGATTGTCTTTTTCATGTTCTCTTCAACATCGTCGTGGCCCAGGAACAAATCACATTGGAGGTCTCTAAGTCTTGGTTAAACAAGCATGTGAGAGCCGATCTTCCCTGAGGACAGCAGGGTGAAGCAGAGAACTTCCCAGTGTGTTTTCCTACTGTTTCATTAACTTTGTACAGGTAAAGCTGGCACAAAGAAAGATCTTTCTTTAAGAAGTGCCCTAAAGTACCGCATGTAAATATTTATTTCTGTTATCAGAAACAAATTCCTTGTCGTTTCTTATTATAAAACAGGACAGTAATTTATCTCTGCTTCCAGTGTAATGCATTAGTGGGCCATGCCTGAAATATGCAAGTGACCATCTTGAAAATATTGAGAACAACAGCCAGGTCTGTAGATTGAAAATTAAGAATAAATGTGCTTTCTTAAGTAGTATGCCACAAGCCAGAACACCAGAGTGCCAAACAGGGCTATAACTTGTATACAATATGTAAATCCAAAATGAAAAACAATTAAAAGTCCTCATCCTCACAGTGAAGAATTTCTTCCTAATATCTAATCTAAACCCACCCTCTGCCACTTAAAAGCCACTTGCCCTTGTCCTATGACTTCCTCTCCTTGTAAAAAGCCCATCTACAACTTTCCTGCAGGTCCCCTTCAGGTGCTGGAAGGTGCTGTAAGGTCTCCCCAGAGCCTTCTGTTCTCCTGGGCTGAACAGCTCCAGCTCTCCCTGCCTGTCTGCAGCACCCTGAGCATCTTCATGCCCTCCTCTGGACTTGCTCCAACAGGTTCATGGGCTTCATATGTTGTGAGCCCCAGCTCTGGATGCAGCACTGCAGGTGGGCTCTCATCAGAGCAGAGAAGAGCAGAGCAGGGCAGGGCAGGAGGATCACCTCCCTTGAGATGCTGGCCATGCTTCTTGTGCTGGGGGAGAGGAAGGCCAGGTGGGTGAGACAAGCAATGTGTATGAACAGGCAGCAGCTACTGAGCTGCTGTGATACTGTGCAGCATGAGCATACTGGCATGAGCAGCCTTTGAACAGCAACACACCAAACCCTGTTTTCCTTCTGCTTCTCCATAGACAGGTAAGCTTCTGATTTAAACAGCTGAATTTTAAAAACACCTGTATGAGTCCATGTGTGTGTATCTAATTTCACTGGTAATGTTGGTAAGACTATTTTAAGTTGCACAATTCCGTAAGATGCTTTGGAACCCTTTCAGCATGTCTCTGAAAGTTCCCAGTTTGTCTGAGCCATCTGCTCCTACACTCCCAACCCCTGAGTAAATGAGGCACATATATGAAATGTTCTTAAGGAAACCCTGGACAGACTGAGGAGTCTTAGATCAAGCTTAATAGGTGCTACATGCATCAACATGCAGAACCTCAGCTGTATAGGTATAATTCCTTGCAATTTTACACATTTCAGTTAGAGAATCAGTGTAATACACTCTGCGTACACTTATGCTGCCTTTTTTGTTACAGAAATTAAACCAGCAACACTTTTATGAAAAGGCTGATCTAGTTTCTGCAACAAAGCAATCAGTTTTGTAAAGCTTAAGAAAAGCCCTGTGGAACTTCAGCAACAAACCATAATCGATCCTTTTAACAGAAGAAACTTTTCTGTTGGCCTTTTAGAAAGTGTAGAGAGAAGTGCACTATGTGTCTAAGTCATAACCAGTTGGTTGCCAAGCCTTCACAGACCATAGGGACCCACAGGGATCCCACTTCCAGTCTCCACTTACTGTGAAAGCAGTAACGAGGAAGAGAGGAAGAAAAATGGGCACAAGGCAAGTTGTACTTCAATCAGCCCTTTAATCAGCTCAGCAGAGAGGAACACTTAGGATGCCACATCCTCATGCTCTTCAGGCATTAGAAACCTGTGTGAGAGCTGCACTTATTCAGGCACTGCAGCAACCTGGCTACTCCCTGGAGAAGAAAGGGATAGGCAGGCTCACAGGGCTGAAGCACAGCCTCGCTTCCAAGGTGTCCACTTCAGTACTTTGCCAAAGCACTAAAGTCAGTTGATGAATCAGAACATCCAGCCAAGACTAAGATTTTTTTTAAAGGAAAAATATTTGATAGACAATACAATACATACAGGATTATGTGATAACGCAAGAATACTGAATCTGAGTGACCTGTAAGGAGGAGTTCCTCTCTCCTGGTGTTGTGCTGAGGCTGTGTAAATTTTGCTGGGGATATGAAGTAATAATCAAAAGTGATTGAGTCACTTCAATGTGCACCATGTGCCAACCAAGGCACATGATTTGCACCTGTGCTAATACCCATCCCTCTCAAGCTCACTGGCTCCCACATTCATACTTCACCTACTGACCCCAGCTAACCAAACACAATATATAAATCAGGCAGTTCACTTGATTGTCTGTTGAGATGCTCAGGAAAGTTAGAATTTTTGTTTTTAGTGTTCATGCACACTTTGCAGCAGGCACTAGTGGTACAGGTTTTGGAGCCAAAGGAACACTTGTCATTCATTGCTTTTAAGAAAACTTTTGAACAGAAATGGAGACAAGAATGTATACATTAAAATAGTAAGTACTAAAGCTCTTGGCATTTACACCCAACTTGATATGTATAAAAAAATATTAAAAAATTAAATTAAACAGCTTCCCTGGGAAAAAAATTAAATGCTGCATTTGTCTTTTTTTTTAAAAAAAGCTATTATATTGAAGTTTCAGCGTAAAAACCTGCATTTAACTTAACCCTTCATGCACAGAAACAGCTCTGAGACTACCAAGCACTGAGACAATTTAGCATTACAAGGGCCACAGATGGTCTTTGGAGTAAAACTACTTCATGGCCCAGTTTTATTCCATGAACTCCATGTCTCATCTCTCCCATCATCTGATTCTTAAGCCTAGTTGCTGTCTGAGTCACTGTATTCATCTTCTTTTCCAGACAGAGCATGTTTGGATGAATCATTGGCTTCTCCCAAAGGAACAGCCCCTTTCCTCTGTGGCAGGACACTGAAAAAGGCCTCCTTCCAGTCTCTCTTCTCCAGGTATGCAAGGATGATCTCAAACACTGCAACATCAGAAAAGCCCATCAGCTCTTTTACAGGGAGGTAAGTGAATTGCTGATAGCAACACCCCCCCAAATCCATCTTTGCAGAGGTTTATGTGCATTCTCTTGTGGCATCTTCAGAGCAGAGCTGATGGAATGCAGGCAGGAGCAGATTCTGCTACTACTGCAGCCTGAAGCCAAGCACACCCCAAGTCTCCAGCTGCATGACAATATTGCTCTCAGAGACTGAGACAAATACTTCAATCTCACCAGAGGCTTCTGTATAGGCACCAATGCTTTCACACGTTTGACAGGAATCCTTTTGTGGGTGCACTTTAACAAAGATTTTGACCCCTCCTATAATTAGCTCTAATGAGCTCTTCCTTTCTATAAAAAGCAACAGTGAAAGATCTAATTTTAGAAACACATAAAATCTTACATAGGCTTTGATAATTTTTAAGTCCTGTGCCATACTATATTCTCCTCCATGCTTAAATAATTGTTATTATCATGCAGAAGTCAGCCTCATTAATATGGCACTTTCAGAAAGGAAAGTTATCATTGAGCAATGTATTACATAAAAAAATAAACTTGAAATAAAGCAAGGTAAGATATGCTACAGAATGTGCAGTGGGGCACAGTAAAGACTTAGACACCATGTCAAAAATTTCCATGAAAGTCTGAGTAGGCTCCATTTTGCATGTATTTTTGTTTAATGACACTGACAGACAATCTAATAATAAAGTTGGAAGTTTAAAAGGAGCAGGATTCAAGGCTTGGTTAAGCAACTGAATACTTCAATCAGAACCAGGAAATCAGGTAAAAAATACATTTATGAAAATTCAGTAGCTGGGGTACTGCTGATACCAACTGAGGAAGGTCTACAGGTACTGAGGCAGTTACTGCTGAACAAAGCTGTCCAAAGAGGTGAAAACATCACAAACATTCATTCTCCCTTGTCATAAAATGTGCACATTAGAATAAAATACAATGTTGGATGGTTTCCAGCATTTTATTCACTTATACAGTAAGTCTGGAAACAAGACCAGGATGGTAAGAAAGCCACAAGTAATCCTCAGACAAGCCAACAGGATACAATGTGCACTTCTAAATGGCTAAGACACCATCATTTACATTTAACCATATCTATAATATTTAAGGGTCAGGGCAATTAATGTATTCTGAAGGGAACTAAATTCAAGAAATACCAACATAATAAAACAAGGTTTAGGTATCTGCACTACAGTGCAGAGAGTTCGAACTGTGACTATCACAGGTATATTCTAAAATAATGTAATTATTTTATGATTTAGAACTTACCATGATTAACAGCTAACACTTTCCGACTGTTCATTTTGACAAAGTTTCCAAGTGGGAGCTGTGCATGATCAATTCCTTGCTCTACAGCTTTTCTGTAAGTAATTCCCTGGGGAAAAGATACCAAAACAAGTGGATTGAGAATTACTGTTTCAGACCAGCCCATACGGATTTATACAAGTATAATTTTCTGGCACCTGCCTCAAGGGCTACTACCTCTGGAAAACTCACTACTTTCTATATGTGCCACACTGTGACCTGTGGTCAAAAGGATTGTAAATGCAATCTGTTCATGCAGCTGCAGCTCTAGAACCATCAGCTGTAGCCTGTTTTAAAGGTGAGCTTATGTTAAAGTACAAAGTTATTCAGGTTGTAGTCACTTGGTATTTTTTCAGAGGAAGAGTAAAGGATAAGAAAACTCTGGAACACAAACCACTGCTACCACCACAAGCGTTTTTCATGTTTCTTCAACATTTCTTGGTATTCTTTTTTTGAATAAGTTTTCTCATTATTAATTGTGTTAGTTTACACCTGAACAGCAGTAATGTCAAATAAGGTGCCAAAAAACTGCAAAGAAACAGACCCACAGTTTACCTTGTGGTGATTGTGATCCACCAGTCCTCCAATCACATAGGCTTTCTTCTCATCAAGCTCTCTGAGAACGTCTGGGGAATCTGAGGTAAGATATACTAGGTCTTCTTTCTTTATTAGCTCACTATAGTGCTCGGTTTTAATTTGGATATCCTCAAAAAGAAGTAGTTTAAAGAAGTTACATTCAACTGATGAATTGCTGGCCAAGCTTTACAGACCCAAGATGGGACTGGCAAAATAAATCCAACAGTATGTGGTCATTCCACATTCCTCCTTCGCATTCAAACACGTAGCACAGTGCAGATTAATTTTCTGTGTAAACAATCCAGTCCCTAAAGCACTGATTTGTAAAAATCAACAGGAAATTTTCTGAAACCCCAGAAGAATTTTACAAATCTTGAAGTTCTTGTGATTCCCTCCAAATGTTACCCTATTTCTCCTATGGATCCAAGTAATTTTCAAGTCCATTAAAAAAAAGTGAACCCAGAAGCAAACACCTAGTTAACATTAATTGTTTGGTACGAAAAGTTTATGCTAAGCTCTCATGAAGCAGCTATTGCACAAGAACTGCTGGAAACAGGACTGCTTTTACTTCTTCTAAGTGCTGTTCCTTTGAAGTTGTTGGAATAGTGGCTTAACAGGGAGTCACAAGGAAAACCAACATTAGTTTGGCCATAGGAGAAGCTACTTCTCTCCAGAACACTTCAGTGCTGAGAGGCAACGAGGTAGAAGTGAAGGTGCACACGAGAGAATCACATCCCGACTGAAATCAGGTTCTTCACAACTAACAATATAGTTAACAACTACAATCAAGGCTTTAACTTTTTACAGAAATACTCAATTATTCACCTTCCAATTCACCCATCCTTTGTCGTTTTCATTCATGTTGGTCTTCAACTGTCCCCCATGGCTGGTCAAGTAAAACTTCAAACAGAACAAACAAGAGGTACAAAATACAGAAATGTCAATTTGCCACAATGTTTCCTCTCTTTCTACCCTTAACTTTTAGCTAGAACTCTTAATATTTTTTAGATGGAAGTGGTACTAGGACCATATTCATATAGTTAGTGATAAGTTTAAAAGACAAATTCGGACTTAAGAGTGACTTTTTAAAAAATCTGCCACAGCTAAAACCAGGAATATCAACAGCCTCTTAGTGGCACACCTGGATCTGGCACTTTTCATCTGCATGCACATACTGTTCCATATATAGGGGTATCTTTTATAACATGTGAGTATTACAATAGAAGTAACTTTCTTATGGAAGAGGCACATTAAATATTTTCTTTTCCTACAACAGTTCTCATGTTTGGTACTTGGCAACAGTCAGTGTTCAGTTTGTTCAAACATACCTGCACAGGATGAAATGCCTTGCGGTTTTCTGCGTAACACCTCTGAATTTGCTTGTGAAGCTTCTTAACATCCTGTACACAACACAATTTGTTTTTATTTAGTCCTTCATACAGACAATGACAAAATGCTTTATGATCAGCCAGTCAGAAGCTGAAGAGAGAAAAATGAAGCTTTTAACTTGCAAAAGTGACTACCCAGAGAGTGTGGGCATCAGATCCTGAGAGAAAAAACACCGTGAGGGGATTATGCTCACAAGGAGATAAACACGTCCTCCACACAGGTGGACTTGGACACCTCTATGCATGTGCTTGATTTACATTATTCTAGGAAAGAAAAATCACAAGGATTTAACAAACATACAAACTTAATCTGAGGAATCAAACAGGTTTATCACTGTGACAATACTTGGTCTTTAACCCATGGGAAAATCCTCCGAACGTACAGTCTGTATTTAAGAAAGCTAAATATACCTAGTTAATCTGAAGTTTCTTTTACCTTTAACACCATCAGGTCATCAAAGCTGCAGTCCACGATGAGGCGAAGCGTGCTAGGAACAGCTTCCCTGCGCATGCACTTTCTCTCGTTCCCCTCACTACTGGAATCCAATTTTGACTGACGTTCTAGTTTTCTCTTCTGGCGTTTTTCTTTTCGTTTCTGCCTAAGTAAACACACAAATTAATCCTCAAAAAGTGCTGCCAAGTCTGCTGAGGTGCTGTGTTGTGCACACAAATGCAGACTTCTAGGGCCAAAGTGGTTGTTCTGTGACTGTGATATAAACTCAGCCTGTTGCCTGCATTTGTGCTACACAGAGACCCAGCACAAAACGCCCTCATCTTTGTGAAGTTCTGTAAATACCTACAAAGACAGACATCTGACACAAATTCAATTAACTCAATAGTGGGAGTCTCACAGATTCAAGGGTGCTCTGAGTCAAGTCTTGTAACTGAACTAACCAAAAAGACTGACAAAATGACAGTATCAGGATCAGAATGAGGAAGGCAATTTACATCCTGTTTCACTGAACAGTTTTTCAAAAGGATTCTGAAGAAATTGTTCCATCATCCTATCCTGACAGGAGCAGGCAGCTGGGAGATCAAATTTCAGAGACAGCAACAGCCGCTGTCTTGGGAAGGAGCACTGGGCAGTCAGTGGGGTGAGAATAAAGCACCATCAATGCATTTGCAGATATACAACCAACAGAAGTTCTGTATAAGTCAGTGTAACTTGTAGCACAACACTTCATGGGTCAAATGTAGCTGCTTTTATTCAGTGTCTCTGTAAGGTTCTGAAGTCTGACAGCACCAGGAAAAGAAGCACAAGGGAACAAGGCCACGAGTTCTGTCTCCCTTCTGACAAATGGAAAACATGCACGTTTGAATCCCTCCTGACATCCTCTTGAAGCCGAGGAACAATTCTAGTGTGAGGAGGGGATGCTTACCTCCACAGGCTCTTCAAGGGCAGACAAATTAGCCTGGGGCTACTGCTTTAAAACTGGTGTGGGAGAAAACCGGTTCAGCTGCCTTGATTTGATGAAGCAATTCACAAGCAAATTCTGCTGACACGTCGTTATTATTAGCACTAAATATTACATGTGAACCATGGGAAGCTCCTTTGCAAACCATACCTCCGTAGATCTTTCTGTTCTTCCCACTGCTTCTGTTTCAACAGCTTCTTCCTTTGTCTCTTGGACATGGACTCAAGGCATTCTTCCTTGCCCGAGCCTGCCTCCAGTCTCTCTACTGGACTGTCACTTGACTTTGTCTTTCCTTCCACATCAGGAACTTCAGGACACAGAGTGTTTTCCATTGGCACCTCTGGACTGTCTGTAGGTGTTTCAGACATCAGCTTTTGGCTGGGTTTTCTGACTTGTTTCTCAACACGTGCTGGATATTTCATTAAAAGCAAGTTTTCTGCTCACCAATTCTCTAGGAAACAAAGTGATATGAGCATCATTAACAAGATGCTCAACTAGAACAGTACCACTCAACACCTACTATAAGCCTGAATAAAGAATAAAAGAAGGCCTTTTTTGTTTGTTTAAAGCCTCTGCAAATAGTAACATAGAACATTCTAAAAAGATTATAATCTATATTCTGATAGTCTAAAGTTTTGCCTGCTAGATCTGCAGGTAGTGAATAGTTTCTAATTAAAAACTTTGCAAAAGAACAACAGCATAAAATTAGGGAATCATACTGAATCAAATGTAATAGAAAAAAGCATTAGCAGTATGTGTACACAAACACAAAAAATTTAAAGACGTATCTTGCAATATAACCACAGCAGCATGTTGGAGAAATATAAAGTCGCTGAAGCCATTTGGGATAAAAAAAAAAGAAGTGTGAACGAGCTGTACTCCTTCAAAGTTAATTTTTATTTATCCTGAAAACAGAAGACACTGGACAGTAACAGACACCGGCCACTATCAGCAAATACAACAAGTAAAAAGATGAACAACTGTTATTCAGCAAAACACTCTCGGTTCAAATCAATTACATTCATAACCACTCCTTTCCAATGGCAAGCATGATGTTTCCGCACTAGCAGCTCCTCTATGCACCCACACAATTCCGGAAGGACAAGTCCACTGGAGAACACTGGGTCTACAACAGGCAGGAAAGGCAAGCCCCTGGCTTCCTGCAGTGGCAGCAGAGACAGGAAACACACAGGACGCCACAGAACCGGCGGAGGTTTTGCCGGCATATCCCGATTTCCCTGTCTGAGGGCGTTCACACACTGAGCCCTGCGCGCACACCTGCGTGCGTGTATACAGGCGCACGGACACACAGATATACAGACCCAAGCACACGTGTATTTATCTATACACGGACACGCCATAAGCCGCTCATGAGTGCAGAGGGCCGGCCGCAGGTCCCCAGAGGGCCGTGTCCCGCCCCGCCGGCTGGGCCGGGCGCGGTGCTGGTCCGCGCTGAGCGCCCCTGGGGGCTGCCATGTTCCCCCCGCCCCCCAGGCGCCGCAACGTACCCGCGAGCCGCTCTGCGCGCGCGCCCGGCGTGAGAAGGGGCGGAGCCACGCCAGGCGCAGGCGAGCCGGGCGGCGGTCACGTGACACAGCCGGGCAGAGCGCCCCCCAGCGGCGGGTGGTGTCAGGGCAGGCTCCCCTCAACCCCCCGCCGTTGCTTTGGGGGCGCCGTGGGGATAAAGGATAGCGAAAAGGAAGGGAAAGCCTTATTTTTATCTGGTGGTTCTGATGGCACCGCTGAGTTCACGCAGGGGCCAGCGAAGTATTTTTAACTGGTGGCATTCCTCAGGGCAGATTTGTAGCTGCAGCGGTGCCCCGGCTGTGCCGTGCTCCCTCCGCCCCCTCAAGAGTGGGGCGCGCCTTCGTGCTTCCTATTTTTAAAGGCCACCGACAATTAGCTTTTTCAACTCCGGTGTCAATGCTCAGTGAAGGGCAGCGTTCTTTCGCCGCCAGATAACTTCATGAAAGAATGCTGCCCTATTACAGGAGTCGGTTCTGGAGATTGGGATTATATTCTATGGGAACAATGTATTTTGGGCGGCCTGAGTATGCAGATGTCTGTTTGCCCCTGGTTAACGAGGCACGCAAAGTTAGCAAACACACGAGCGTGCGCTACCATAATCCCCTTTTCATGTGCATCAGTGTTTATCTCAGGTTTCATTGGTGCCAGATATACACACTCGTACAGTTTTAGTGCTGGTTTCGGGTTTGCTACAGCTGTGTTGCACTCACAAAACTCTGTGTCACTATAGTGAGACGCTGACCTTTCAACTGCTGTTGGAATTTAATATTTTGCTGTAGTATTTGATCTAATTTGTGATTCCTATTCAGTGCATTACCTTAAAAATAGCTAGATTTGCATTTGCTGGGGTCTATTTAAAACCTCACTCGCGTTACTATTAATATCTATCTTGATGTGCCAGCATCACAAGGGTCCAAATGCTCCAGTCTCCCTGTGGAGAATCCTTTGGTGTTTTTTGGTCACTGAAAGGCAGCAGATGAGTTACTGATAGAAGCCGTTTTTTTAACAAAAGCAGAAGACATCTGACAAAGTCACATAATATTCAGATGTGCCTTTTCCTAGAATGAAGACACTGCTTACGCAGTTTGTTTTTTTCACAGTGCACTTTGCAAAGCATGAGTATTGCTCATCCAGTCCCGTGTCCTCAGACACCAACACAGGGTAATGCAATGTTGTCTGAAGTCTGCTAAATGCCAAGCGGTGACAAAGTTAAATGAAGAACTGAGCAGTTGCAAATATTGAGAAAGAGCTGTCTGTCTAAATTTCTTTATTTTGATAGGGTCTTAATGTGACTTTTTCAAGATGCTGATCCCAATAGTGAGTCACCCTTTCCCCCCCGGCCCCGGCTACAGAAAGAACTGAATACTCCACAGCTTAAAGCTGCACCTCATGAGTCAGACCATGGAAAAGAAAAAAGATACTCAGAGGAGCCTCAGGTGTAGACAATGACATTACTCCCTGTGGGCTGGGTCTGACTGCAGCACTCTTGAGGAAGGCTTAGGGTGCAAACCAGCTTTGGCCAGTGGCTTGGGTGGGCATGCCTGACCCCCTTCCCTCTGTGGCAGAAACAGGGGCATCTTATTCACACAAAACCTGGGAGCTGGGGGCACACGGGCACCAGCTGAAGGGCAAAGATGCACTTGGGTACTTTGGTGATCACACCCGAAGGTTTGAGTTGAAAAACAAGATCTTTGTGCAGTTGCTTGAGAAGAGAAGACAGAAAGAAAGATTTTGTTGACCTCAGAACATGGGAAGAAATCTCATTAGTTTTATTAGGCTGTATAAAGATATGAGCCCTATAGTTTGGACTCTGGAAAATGTGGAGCAGCAGGAATACTTTGACCCCAATCCATATGCCAGCATGGCTTGAAGCATCCATGAGGGACTGATCCCATAACCTATACGTGGTGTGGACTTTGGTGGGCACAGCGTCAGTTTCACTGGTGTAATCTGACGGAAAGGAAGTCACTGCTGATTAACTCTGGCCATAACTAAGGTGAGGCTCAGGCCTCCTGTTTCTAAGATGTCTGAAGAGCACTTCAACTCTGTGTTATAGGTATGCCTATTGGTGTATAAATGTGTGTGCACGTGGAAATGTATGTACAAAATTTCTTTACATGGCAGTTGCATCCTTAGTTCTGTAATTGGCACTGCGACAGTGGTGTCCAAAGAGAGATGTGGGTTTACATCAGGAGGGGATCTGGCTGGGGATATTCTAACAGAGGCCTTTTAAAAAAATGTTTTATTTGAAGAAAGAAAGAAATTTCTTGTGTCTCAAGAGCATGGAAGGAGGACAATTGCTTTTTACAGATTTCAAACCAACATCACCTCCCCCTTCTGAGTAAAATGTCAGTGCTGCTTTTCTAAAGCAGGATCCATATCTCTGGTCTTCCTCTAGACAGAGTTGGTTTTGCACCAAGGTAGTGTCCTTATTTTTTTCAAAACAGCACAGAAAGCCTGGCAAGCTCCTTGTTTACTAAATGCAGCAAAAGGAGTCCTCTGCCTCAGCCTCTTGAATTCGGGAACATGTCACAACCTGTGCTGAGAAAGCAGCATAACCAACCACAAATGGGGAAGAAGCAATAGCAGACCCCTGGGGTTTCCTAATCTCCTCCCTCCCACCTGTGCACACACACAAACAAAATACAGGAAGAGGCCCGGGGTGGGGGAGAACTTCCACAAGGTGCAGATGAGCATGGGGGAGAAGCAGTGGCATGGATCTGTTGTTTCCCACTGCTGGGCAATGATTTACATCCACAGTGTTAGACTTCTCTTTTACTGCAAGAAAATAGAGTAGGCATTTATACCACACAAGGTGAAGGCTGTTCTCACTTTACCATCCCTTAAAGAGGATGTGGTGGCAGAAGCGGCCCTCTGGGAGCATCTAAACACAGCCTGGGGTGGCACTTGCTGGGTTGGGGTGTTCGTAGATCGTAGTCACATGAAAGCAACCTGTGGAAGTGGAGTGGAAGACTGTGGTGATGGCTCACTTGTGTGTTTCCTTTGCAGGCAGGAGCAGGTCCTGCCTCCTCACAGAGCTGGGAAGGCTTTGTATAATGGAAGAGAGGCATGTAGCCTTGCAGGCTGTGTGCCAAGGCATGCCAAGAAACACGGGGGTTGGCCTGCTGCCCCACTAACACCTGAGGGACAGCTGAAGGACATCCTTTAACCAGCCCTGTGGCCATGAGGTTAGTGTGAGAAGGCCTGGGATTTACTGTCAGAGGAAACAGGGAAGCACGTGGATTAGTCAGCCAGGGTCTTTTCAAGGGAGATGGTGAAGTAAGCACAAGAAAAGGGGAAAGGGCTTGGTTTGCCCTGCTCCCAGACCTTGCCAAGCAGGTACCCTTCACTGAGATGGAACAAAATGTCTTGTTTTCTCTCATCTTTCAGGCTCTAACCTCTGCCACTGCAGTGATGCAAGATAGGGGCTGGGGCTGCTGAAGGAAAGAACCTCCATTTAGTATGGTATGATGTAGCAGGCACTGACATCACATCTGAGTCTGTAATGAAGTAGGATCAGTTTTTGGGATGGCACTGATAAATCCCATGTACTTCTGCTTCCAGGAAGACCCTTAAAAAACCTCGGCTTCTGTGGTTGCTCCCAGAGATGATGACAGATGATGAAAGACAGTGGAGACAGTGGTCAAGATCTGGCCCCGGCAGCAACAGACCCGATCGCCCTTTCGTTCAGAGAGAGGAGTGGCAGGATCTCCTGGTTCTTCCAGCACTGGAGGTGGGCTCTGCTGCTTAGACATGGGTCTGTGTGGCCTCAGTAGTCAAAAATGAGGTGATCAGTAAAATGGGGTAGAAACCACCAGTTACCTTAGTTCTTAATAATTAACTGGAAGTCCTTTCATGAACTTAGTACCTGAGTGTGGAATTTGGAATCTGACCTTTACTACATCTAGATAAACAGTGCGGCCGAGCCTGTGGCTCTCTCTGCAAGCTCCACTCTCAGCTCACTTCTTGGAGGCTCTCACTCTTCATGCTGCAGTCAGGAGCTCGGCAGAGTCCAGCATGATTCTTCTTACCGTGCTGTTCCTTTGCATCATTTCCACCTACTCAGCCTCTGTTAAAGGTAGGTCTGTAGTGGGCTTGGTTCAGCTTCTGCCTCAGCAGAGGCATGATCAGCATGTGTATGCAGATCTGTTTTGCCTCAAAAATTATCAGCTTTACTCAGGCAGGCTTGAGTAATACAAGATGCATTTAGTAATTAGGTTTAAGTGCTTGTGGCGTTCTTCTCAGCAGAGGTGATGGAGGAGATGATGTTTTCAAGTGCACAGGGCCAGTGGTGTGACCAGGAGATCAGGGATCTTGACCTTGCTTAATCAGGACGTACTGTGGGGGCACCAGCTTCAAAGGGACTTTTCACACGCTCAGAAGTTAAACACATGGAGTGCTCTGGTGGAGCAGAGCCAGGAAGTGCTCAGGGCTCTCCAGGTTTCAGCTTCTGAGCAGTTGACTCAGCTACCACTGAAGTCAGTAAGAAGCATCCTATTAATTTTGTGAGAACCTTGCTCTGTACTAAGTCTTAAAAATCTGGATGTCTGCAGAAACCCCGTGAGCAGAGCTTTACCCAGGTGTCCTGACAAAGTCAAGGGTATGAAATCTTGGAGACTGTCTGTTTTTTGCAGTGCCAGTGTATGAAGCAAGGAAAGGTGTCTGTAGTAGTGACTCATCGTATACAACTTCACATTAAATTTAGAGGAACAGCAACCTTGTAACACAAGCTAAGTTTTGTTTAATGAGGATGTCTTCATCATGATGAGATGCAGGGGGGACCTGCCATCCTGGATTAAGCTGTTAAAAAGGCTGTGGTGCCACCTCCTGCTTCCTGCAGGGAATCCAAGACACTGTGTAAGCACAGAGCAGCAACCCTCCTTCCTCCTTGCCTCTGTACATCCTCATGACAGGAGTTATAAAGGAGAGAAATTTGCAGGCAGTGCCTTTACCTGTGAGTTTATTTCATGGGACTGCCACGTTCAGTTTATGGCTAGGTACCAGTGTGCCAAATTTCTGGTGTCTGATCTTCCCCTTAATATCAATTAAGCTTCCCCTTAATATCAATTAAGCAAAGCTTCTTGATGTGAAGTAATATTTGCTTGTCACATCCCCAGGATACTGAGCAAGCATTTTCTCTTTAATTAGTCATCCCTTCAGCTCTCCCAGATTTCCTCTCTCTTGTGCAGAGAGATTGAGAGCTAAATTACTGGCCCAAAGACCACTTAGGGCCTTAGTGTGAGAGCTGGGATTAGGGTTTTACCTTTTCATCAGGCTGTGCTGCCTTTTGGAAATACTGAAACATTATTCTGTTCAATTCAGGTGGGTAAGCACACATAAAACTTTCCTGCTGCAGTTCCACTTAAAAATGTTTTCAAATAAGCTGATGGGGTTTGCTTTTTAAAGCTATCTGGTATCAGAGGCAGTGGCAAATATGATTTATGAAGGTAGAGCTAGCAAGTAGTTAGAGACACACATGCTGTGCATGCCATATGTATTAATAAAAGGCACAGGACTTGACAGCTGTCTCTACTCATGCAGTGTAACCTTCTGTATTATACAGTATCATGATTTAATTATAGACTTGGCATGTTACCCTTAATGACAGACACTTAACATTACTAGTCAAACTATGTGTTATGCACTCCACCTTGGAAGCAGCACTTCTGACCCTCAGAGAGCATGGCTGGGCTGATGGCAGTCTGTGTGTCCATCTCTCCTCCCTTCTCGGGCTGTGGGATGCTTGCCATCAGCTGAAATGTCAATGGCTGCATAGACAGCAAGGATTCCAGTGCTGTGCTGAATACAAAGGAAGGAGCTTCTAAAAGGAGGGCTTTCTATTAAGAAAAGTTTCTATCAGAAAGGTGTTGCAATATTCCTTTTAAAATAGTACTGGCGTCCTCTTCATGGAAGTTGGCATGAAAATTTAGTTGTGCTGTTTTGAATACTGGTTCTGGTCAGTGACCTGTATCTGTGTCTCTCATCTGTCAAGATCCCCCTTGCCTCTCAGCCTGACCACACTATTCGGTTGTCTCTCTTGGCTTCCCCATTTCCACAGGGATGAGTGCTAACTCTTTGGGACTGCTTTCAAAACTGCCTCATCCCTGCTGCTTCTCTTAGCATGATCCACTGTTGGCCTACCCTTTCCCAGACTGGCAACTAAAGGTGTCTTCCACCGTGGCTCCTGCAGTGTTTTCTGTGTGTGGAATGGTGAAAGCTTTCAAAACCACATGTTCTTCTGGCTCCTAGGAATATTTTGCAATTATTTGTTTCTTCCATGACACTTGTAAGAAGCTGCTGCATCATTTGCTCATCTGTTTCCTTTAGGATGGAACAGCTCTTTTGTATATGGGGACAAGCAAGTGCTAAAAGGGAGATAAAGTGCTTTTAACTGAAAATAGGGAGGGAGCTAAACCACAACATACACCTTAACTAGTAAGACACTTGTCTCTGAGCATCCAGATAATTTTTCTTAGATGTGTTATTCCCCTACTTTTTTTCTTTAGATGGGACTGTTTTAGAATGCACTTAGTGGGTGGTATTCTTAAATTCTCAGCCAATACTAAGTCCTTTGCACTGCGGTTTCTGCTGCAAATGAAACACATTTTGAACCAGGGAGCAACTGATTCCAAGGGACTGGTGGGAACCAGAGGTGTCCTTGAAAGGCATAGACACTTCTGAGAAGGCACTGAGCACCTCCTGGTCTCAAGGGTAAGGTAGCTTCAGAGCAGGGAATTGGGGAAGGAAATTGGCTAGGAAATTCACAGTAAACCTGCAGGAAGGGTTGTATGCCTCTTGGTGACTTTGTTTTGAAACATACACACCAGACATACAAACTGCATTGTGCAAACATGAATCCTTCAGCCACCCTGGGAAAAAAATCAATAGTTACAGCTTTGGCCTCTCACATGCAAACAGGCTGTGCCCACTGGGATCACCAGACTTGCTGCACCACATCCCCAGCTGGCATAAAGTATAAGTCCATTTAGTTCTGTAACTTTGCCAGTTTACACAACTTGCAGACTAAACTTGGTGGAGTGTCCGTTTTGCTCAGGGAAAGGTTCTTTGAAGCTGACCTTAATCCACTGCCATGGTATCTGAGTGAACAGGGGAAGGATGTGAGCAAAATCTTAATGAAGCAGGGGTTTTGGACTCTTTAACAACTGCAGAATATATCCATCCAGCCATGATGAAACTACCTTGTGCACCCACCTAAATGGGCTTTAAAATGTTAAAATGAAATAAGACTGATTTTCCTTTCTATCAGTGCAGTGATTTGAAATTTATTTGAGTCAGATAAAACAGAGGGATATAGCATAAATCAGGATAGCCTGAATAATCTCTGCAGGGGATTTTGAAAACACTGATTGCATTACAGCATGCGTAAGAATTTTTCTGAGATGTTGTGAGAGATTTTTCTTCTTTCCCCTGCCCTTCCCTGCACTTGTCATAAGACTGAGATGCATCTTCCTGAGGACAGCACTTTGTGTTTCTTAGATTAATTCTGTTATGAACTTGTTTCTGCTTTGTACCTCCTGAACTCCATGAAGAAATTTCCAGTGCATTCAGTGGTGCAGCATTTGGGTGTGTCAGGCTGCTTACAGATAGCACCTAAGGTCACTCTATGTGTGTTTGCTTTGAGAATATTAAGAGCACTTAGTGTACAGCCAGCTTCCCTTCCCTTCCCTTCCCTTCCCTTCCCTTCCCTTCCCTTCCCTTCCCTTCCCTTCCCTTCCCTTCCCTTCCCTTCCCTTCCCTTCCCTTCCCTTCCCTTCCCTTCCCTTCCCTTCCCTTCCCTTCCCTTCCCTTCCCTTCCCTTCCCTTCCCTTCCCTTCCCTTCCCTTCCCTTCCCTTCCCTTCCCCTTAAAATATGTAAATTAACAGCAGAGACACAGCTATGGGAACAATTATGTAGTTGAAAGAACAAGAGCTTAATTATTTAATCTAAAAAATACATTCCTAATGTTTTCATTATGTTCATTTCACCGTTGGGCAAGACTCTCAATGGAGAGATTCCCAGTAAACATGCAAGAGATGCAAAGAATGATTTCTGTTGGATCCAGCAAATCCCATCAGTGCATTTCACATTGCTAAGCACACAAATTGCGTGATTAATAACAGTATTTAGAGTTGCAAGTAATTTTGGATTAATTTGTAATGCTAACATAGCTGAAGAAAAGAATCCGATTTTGTGACCATTCTTATGTTAAATGTGTACAATCGATGTCAATCACAAAAAACCCCAGCTGCTTCAGTGGGACAGCCTCTGTAATCAATAGTAGCAGGATCAGTCCCATAAATCTTATGTTTGTAATGAAATTATAAATTTTTCTAAAGGTATTTCTTAGAGAAAATGGTAGATTATGTGAGTTAGTCAGTTCTAAAATGCTGTTTGTTTTTGCTTTCCAAACAGGGCACACTACTGGGCCAAGTCTAAATAATGACAAGCTATATAAGTTTGCTTACTCAGCTGAAGTCTATGTTGATCAGGTGAAAGCATCACTGCAGAAAAGTGCAGGATATCGGATTTCTTCTGGTGTGGATGTCAACCTCTTATGGAGAAATCCTGACAATGATGATGACCAGCTGGTCAAAATTACGGTAATTATTTCCACTAGACAATTTAAAACATGCACAATCTTTTCTGTGCTTATCTAGCTGCTAATCTAATCTCGGAGAACTCACCTTCAGAACACAAGCTAAACCTTCTGTTCTCTAGTTTCATCAACTAAACCCAGCTGCTTTGATGATCTGATTCCTATAGAATAAGATTTCACAAGTATTTATCTAACATCATAAGCCAGAACTTCAGAATATCTCCAATATTTAGAAATTGCTTCCTATTGCACCTATAGTTTCAAACAACTGGTGTGCAAGCCCTTACCTGAGGGGCAATATGTTGTCTGAAGCCCTCAGTTCTAGTTACAAATCATGACATTTCCTAAATGGAAATTGGGTTTTGTACTTAGCTTTATGGTAACATTTTCTGGCACTTATTTCCCCAGTGGAGAGCATTGGCTTATTTTGTAAACTTTGACATAGTAATGATGGAAAATTAATGATCAGAACCAGAAATGCAGAAATAAGAACATTTATTATGTGATTTAGTCTATCTAGCCTACTCCAGGCCAATTCTACACTGCTCTCTACATTCATTTTCTCTACTTTTACTATGATAGATGAAAGATGTTCAGGTTGAAAATGTGAATGAACGTCCAGCTGCTCAAAGCATCTTCAAAGGGAAAAGCACAGAGAAGATCATCGGGAAGGACTATCTGGAGGCTTTACAGAGGCCCATAGTGGTTGAGCTAGCCCGTGGAAAAGTAAGACCCTGTCTTTTAAAATTCAGTCCCTGAGGAAATATGACTCAAATCTTTTGTAACAGACTTGAAGAATTTACTCAGTGTTTTTCATGAGCCATTGTGTCCAATCATTCTATGTGAAATACAGTAGTTTAGAGCAAACTGTAATTTACCCTCTAGCCCAAGCCTGTTGTGCATTGGGAACACCACACAGTGGGGAAGTAAAGAGCAGATTGTCCACAAAGATACAGGAACACATGTGGATATATGCACAACTGCTATGTGGGATTTGTGCTATTGACTTCAGCGAGGGCAGGATTTTGTCCAAGATCTGAAGGCAGAAAAGGAGATACAATTTGTCATGAGGGATGTTCTAGTGAGTCTGTGAGGAAGAGTGTTAATCACTTTAGACCATTATCAAATCTTTTACCAGGACTGCTTTTCCCAGCCCTTTGGTTTCCTTATTTATTTCTGTGTCACCTGCAGTTTCAATGTTCCCAAGTTTATTGAGCTTGATGCTGAAAGAGCTACAGCCTAACATGTTTATCCCCCACTGGAAGAGTGTTTCCAAAAATCAGAAGAGAAGGGTCACAGAATAGGTGTGTCTCAACACATGCCTGGGTTTTATACCCTGCCCTGAGAGAATACCAAAGCACTATCCCAGCACAGGAGCACCCATGTCCATTTGTAGCTCTCAGAGTCCCCATTTTTCTGAGGAGTCAAGTACATCCATCCCACTCTCTTTTTCCCTGCAGAGCTGCTCATGTGTCCCCCTGTACTCAGCCTACTCTTCTGGCCAGGGCATGGTGATGCTGGAGCCATGGCTGCTCCTGCCTCCTTGCCCCTGGTCCTTCAGCCTCCTGTTGCTGGTAGCATTAGGCCAAGAGCCCCATTTTCCCCTCTGCAGCCCAAGCAATGCTCGGCAGGTGGGGCATGGGCAGAGGGGCTGTGAGAAAGGAGGAAGGTTGAAGGTCACACTCCCTTTTCCCTTCTGCAGAGCAGAATGAAGGCTATGACACCCTATCCCAGCAGGATCTTTACCTCCTGCTGTAAATAGGCACTGAGCACATACCCTGGCTGCCAGCTCAGCCTGCTGAATTGCAGCTGCTATCAGACCTGCTCAGTAACTTTCAGACTCAGCCTTGTCATCAGTTTTACACAACATAAAAAGAAACAGGACAGCCCTGGCTGTGAACTGTACACATCCGTATATGAGAACAGAGGTACCAGAAGAACACGGTCAGAATGCATCTGCTCCTCATACATTGCACACTTTCACATGCTAAGGCTAAGATGTAGTATTAAAGACCTGGGCTCTTTCTCAGGTAGCAGGGTCTCTACACTCCTTTTATAATTTCTTTGTGTTGTGACACTTTCATCCCTGGCACAATAATTTCGCTTTTCAGGGTTGCCCCGAGATAACACACTGATTGTGCTTACAGTTCTAGAAAAAGGGGCACTTTTAAACCACCTTGAATGTGAAGTGGAGGTGCAAAGTCTTGTTACCAGAGGAAAGGCTCAAGCACAACAGTTAACCCATGAAGTGCAAAGGTTGTGATATGTTTGACACGTCATTGAAGTCATTCTGTGATTTATCTATGATTCATACTGAGTTTTTGTAATCTGTGATTAAAGTGCAACAGATACGATTCCTCTGTGGGGAGCGATTGCCTGAGGATTATGCAGATAAAATGGGTCGCCTGTGAAATTATGAAAAGTTTCCCATTTCGCATCTGAATTCTCTGTAATTCCAGAAGGAGAGATGCTCACTGCACTGAAGCTGTACTTAGGTTCAGCTGAAGGCTGAAACATATTTGTACTGTTATTATCAGGCTCTGCAGCCTCTGCAGTTTGCTTAAATAAGAGCAGCAGCTCCAAATGCAACTTTCTAATGAGAAAAAAGTTAAGGGAGTTTTTCTAGAGTGGATCTTCACTATTCCTTTCTCATTTAACCGTATTTCTTACACACTTCTGAATGCTTTTTATACACTATTTTAAAAATTATTATTATTATTCCTACAGGTCAAAACCTTCTACTCATATCAAAATGAACCTGGTTTTACTCAGAATATTAAGAGAGGTCTGGCTAGCCTTTTCCAGCTACAGCTGCACTCTGGCGCTTCCCGTGAGGTATGGTGCTCTATCAGGCAAGATTATCATCACCTGAGGAACAGGCAGAGCCTGATCTGCTCTGAAAGACAGACCTGTGGCTCCTGCTGACTTCAGAAGGAGTGAACTGTGATAGAAGTCAGCCCTTTGATCACATGTGAGGTTAGGGACATAAAGACAGACTTCTGAATATTTGGTGACACAAGTCAAATTGCTGCAATTAGCATAAAGAAGTAGTGCAATCCATTTGATTTAAAATGCCTTTATAAATTTAGCACACTTTGGTAATAAGCCAGCTTAAACCAGGTCACTATAAAAGTGATAATACTGCTGTTTAAAGTTGGTTGATTCCTAAATTCAATTCAGTGGAGTCCCATTCTAAATCTGAGTACCCACACAAAGTTCGCACTGGTTTAGCTGCATCCATTTAATTTGCCTTCCACTGTTAAATTTCTAAACCTGTCCCCTTGAACAAAGCTCGAATTTAACTCAAATTTGTGTGTATAGTGTGAGCTGCCCAGTATTTCCTAATTATTTTGTTTAAACAACCATTGATACTTTTCTTCATAGCCATATAATGAATAGTACCCCTACCAATCCAAAGCAGATAGTTAGAACCACTGACATCCTCAAAACTGTTAAATACACCCAAGCAGTCCAGCATCCCAGGTACAGGATTCCAACAGTGGAGAAAATGCTTCATCTTTGGAAGGTGTTGTGGGGTCCCAAAGATAAATTCAAGAAATTGTCCTAATCTAACTGTCTTTTCCAAGGTGGACATTTCTGGGAAATGCAATGCTACTTACCACACACGGCAAGATCAAGTGACTAAAATAAAAGACCTGGACTCCTGTGAAACAGAAAAGAAAAGATTTACCAGCCACAACCGGGTATGATTTCTTTAACAAAATAACATCTATTCTTCCTATTTAAAATATATTCTTAGCAGCTCCTAGTCATCTTCTCAGAAGTCCTTCTTGCATAAGAGAAAGCAAATTCTATATGTAAATTCTGTAGTTTTACTAGCCCAAATGTTATATGTAGTTCCCATGGAGAAGACAGGGAATGGATTGTCCTGTGGTGTAAGCCACTTTTGCTCAGCTGATATAGATGCAGTTATAGTGATACCTATAAATCTTATAGTGATAAGTAACTATAAATCTTTATAGTGATAACTATAAATCTTGCCATTTGCTGTAAATGCCAGGCAAGATGGTGACTCCTGAATGGAGCCTGGTCAAGCTTGCCTGGAAGGTCAAAGGCTTCCCTCTAATGCACAGGTGTAATACAGGAAATGTGCCATAGAGGTAATTGAAGCCCTGCTACAGCCCCACTGTTAGTAAATGTCTTTCTAAGTAGTCACTGCTGAGGGCAGGCTGGACACCTGCTGAAGGCACTGGGATTCTCCACGTCAGAAACTGGCCTTTCTCAGCTCAGAGGAGCACAGAGACAGCACATACTCTGTTAATAAACTGCCTTAACGCTATGACTGGGTTCCCAGTTTTCACACTTACCACAAAGGCATCATCTTGTTTACAAAACAAGAAGCAAAGCTAGCCACCTTGTTTGATCTGAGTGTGAACATGACAATCTCATTTACAAGACATTTCTCTGGAAAAGATTCTTGTCTTATTTAAAGCATATCTTAAACTAAATGTAGTGTCTTCTCAATTGCAGCCTGAGCCATAACTTCCTGTCCTGCACCTACTGTTTTTTACTCTGGTACATACTGAATTTGAAGCACATGGTGTAGAAGTGAGTGGCTTCTTACTGCAGAGAGAATTCTCCAAAACCTGGTTCATAGGCTTAATTTGAGATGCCAGCCTATATGCACCTTCCTCATATGTCTCTATTTCATCACAAGTCTTGCCCTCATTTGGAACTGTGAGCTCTTTTCCTATTTTGCTGTTTGTTGAATAGCCCTCTTTCTGTTTTATTTTTTAATTATTTTCAGATCTTGGATGTCAGTACAAAAGCCACATCTGCTACAGTTTATGTGCTGGAAGACAGCTTCATTAAATCCATTAAGGCAGAAGAAAATTTTGTTTTTGTTCTGAATTACCGGCGAAAAACAGGTGCCAAAATAGTTTCAAAGTAAGTTGGGCAATTGGACTGTCCTTGATGGTAGCAGGACTAGTGGTTCAAGTCAGGTTATATGTGTAGGTCTTACAGAATCAAGGCCTAATGCTGTGAACTCTCCAGGCAAGGATTTAGGTCTCTCTTTCATCTATGTACAGGTCCAGTTGTGCCAGGTACCAGGTCCAACTTTGATTAGAGGTTCTACCACACCACAAGTAATAAATAATGGCATTCATAACAAGTTAACTGAAAATAGCAGGAATTGGCCAAAACCTTTTAATCTACCCATTACTGCTGTAGGTGTTCTGTCTTCCCATTTCTCAAGAAATACTTCTGAGGGATTTCATTTCTAGTGTGTGAGAAATTAGAAGTATGGAAAATAAAATCTACTGCATAGAAAGGAAACAACAGTGAAACCTAGATCTGTGTTAGACTCCAGACTCCAAAGCACTGAAGGTGTGGAGATACTCATACAAGATAAATTATTCAGGCATCTCAGTAATAGTAGATATTTAAAAGTACATTCAAAAATCTCACTTTCCTGATCTTTTAAGAGCAAATATATTAAGTTTAACAAACGTACATTTCAGAATATATGTGAATACTGAAGGCTGTTTATCAAGTGTTATAAATCTCTGCTTTAGAAAGTCTCTCATACAGGAATTTTATTGCACGTAACTCTAGCAGTAATTTTGCTGGTATCAGAAATTTCTGTTACCTTAAAAACCCCATGGAAATGGTTTTTTTTTTTGTCTGTGGAGGGATTTTTTGTTTCCTCTTGGTGTGATTTCTGCACCTCTGCACTGATGGTTGAGCTCTGATGGTTTCCTCACTGTGTGGATGTACAGGCAGAGGCTGGAGCTGAAGTCAGTCCAGGCTGGGATGGGACTGATAGCTGCAAAGCAAGTCACTGGTGTGATCAAGACCTTGGACCCCAATTATGTTGCCATGCCCCTGGAAGCAGAGCCAGTGAAATCCGAATGCAAAAAGTGCCCTTCAGTAAGTAAACACAGTTTCATTGGACATCAGATTGCTTAGCTGAGCAGGACAAGTGAAAGCAAATTTTCTTGCCAAGCAGAACTAGGACAGGTCCAACATATCAATATAAAATGATACTCCCTGGAGTAGGGAGTACGGAAGTGTTGCAATGGTGTTCATCCCACAAGGGCGTCATAAGATCTACCAACCTTTTTGCTCTCTCTTAAAGACTGCAATATTTCTCCAGATCACTAGAAAATACAGCACCCTGTTGTTTTATCTCACCTTTGCCAACCTTGAGCTGGCAGAGGCTTATTTCTTCTGGGTGGAAAATTAATTTTACGATGGTTGACTGGTGTTTGTGAACAGTTCTGCCGTGGAGAAGCTGAACTCTTCCTAGGAGTTCAGATTCATTAGGCATTCCTCAGGCAGGCTAAGCATTTGTTGGTAAGATATTTTACCTTATCTTACTACCTGACCCCAAGGAAGTCTTTTGTTTAAAGTATTTTATAGGTATTTTACAAGCATAAAATGGAGCTTTAGTATTCTTGGGAAGTCCAACAGTGTTCTCATTTTGCCCTGGGAAAAAAAATCTGCCTTGTTTTTTTTTTTTATATTTATGACATCTGAAGGCTAAGAGCATGGCACTGTAAATGCATCATATTTTTTTTAACAATGATGTTCATCATAAACTAAATAAATTACTACAGTGGCTGTTGGCAAACAGTATTAATGCTGTTACCATTGAAGAATGAATGGGAACATTAATTTAAAGATCATTATTCTCTGGTGTTGATAAGCAAGATATAACTCTATTCAGCACATATAATTTTAGTCCTCCAGAGATATTACTTATGAGCACAAATATGTTCCTGTACTGGAACTTGTGCTAGTTATTTGGAAGTAGCATTACACTGTTATAATTTCTCTTGTCTAATACTTGTTGAGCCACAGAGAAGAGCAAACCCACATATCTGGGGAATATAGAAATGATGCTGCATGTGTGCTGCAGCAGTTCTGAGCGGGGAGTATCGAGGCATCCTAAACAGAGTAGGGACAGGTGATTTTTCCCTGACTTCTCCCCGTCAGGGTTTATATTGACCAATTTGTCACTTGGGACTGAGTTTATCATAACAGTTATAATTTCCAGACCAAGATAACAAACACAGGGTATAATTCCAGAGCACTGCCTGGGGACTGAGCTATGTCATTATAAACCTAATGGCACGAGGAGAATGAAGTTCTGCTTTCTCACTGTATTTTTCACTAACTGCTATGAAAAGATGGGCTCTATAAACAGAACACTGTATCCAAAGCAGCAACATAGCATATGGTACTTATATATCATAGAATACATTAATGCCCTGCTGACATGCTATGCCTTAGAGTCTTACATTCTCAAAGCCCTTTTTAAATTGTAACAGGTCTCATCTCTGTCTTTATGAATTTGGTAAAATAACCATTACTATCCTCATTTCTCAGATGACTAGCTTCTCTGAGGTTAGGGCAAATGTCTGCACTTAAAATGAGCAAATGTCTGCACTTAAATTTCTGTGTTTAGACAACATAAAGCATGCTCTTTTCAGAAGAGCTCATGCATCTTACACTCTTTTATGCTCATTGTTCCTATGGGAGAGGCTTCTTGCCGCTTCTGAAGGTGAGGTGGGTTTGTTCTGTCTTGTGCAGCCACACTTTGTATGTTGGTAAACAGCTGTCAGGCCCTGACATTCAAAACCAACTCCCGCTGTGTTTAGAATCTCTTAGTTTGGCTGGAGTTTTCCTAGAGTGCTCAAAAGACCTCTGTTCTGATCTGTCTGTCAGAGAAACACAGGTCCATGTCCATGCTGAGTTGCCATATGGAAGGGTGTGCATCTTGTGCCTGAATGTTTGGGTTATTAGATCCAGACTGCCTGACATTCACATCAGGAGAATGAGGGCCCTCATAAAAGTCAGCTGTGAACAGTGCTTTTAATGCCATGATCACTGCAGGAGTTGGCAGCTGCTCCTTGTTGCTGTTGAACTGTTTGAGCACTGCCCCAAAGAGCAAGGCTTGGTCTCCACTCTCTTTTGCTTGAGATGGCTCCAGCTTGCATCTCCCACCTTGCTTGGCTCTGGGGTATGGGCTAAAAACTGACTAAGAGCAGCCCACACAGCTGGGCTCTGCACAGGAGAAAATGCATGAGTAATGTGGTTAGATGTTTTTTGCTGGACTGTGGTGCAACTTCAACAGGGGGAATAAAAAGTGCCCCATATGTTTATCCAATTTCAGTTAATAATAGCAACACTGACCTTGGTGCTGAGCACTAATCACCAGTTGAGGTTAAAAGACCCATCTGTGCCTCAGAACATGAGCTGCTCCCAGCTGGTCATTAATCCTCAGGAAATATCCTATGTCTCAATCATTGTTGCCTAATTATTGTTTGTTACAGTCAATAGAAGTTGCACTCTGTACTGATGAATGATACTTCTAATTGCCAGCAGGTTCAAGTGCTGTTGCCCAATACAAAATCCCCAGAGGGGAAGTATTTTAGTAAAGGTCAAATGGGTGCTACAGTTATTTCCTACTCAAGAAAACTGCAGTAAAGACTGCTGCAAAGAACAGCTGAGTTTTCACCAAGGAATGTTCTCGATAATTTGAGATAACAGAGGCAAAGGCGAGGGAGAGAGGAAAGGTCAAAATACCAGCACCAGTTTCTTATGGGAGTGCATCTGCAAGGACAGATGTGGGTGCTTTGCTACCATGTTGGCTCATTCAGGTAAAAAATATGGTGTGGGAATAAATACAGCAACCACTTGTTCTAATACCACCTTACCCTGTCATTTTGTGCAACAGCTACAAAGCCCTTTGTCTGCAAGTTTTTGAATAAAAAATGGGAATAACTTCTTGGACATTTAATCCTGTTCTATACTAACCCCAAATTACCAACCTATCAGAAAATATGATTAATTAGTGAATTGGGGATTGTGCATCTCCCTTTAAAAAAATCTACTTAGGAAAAAATGGGAACGTAAGGCAAACACCATATGCACCAGAAAGCACAGTAAATTTGCAAGAGAAGAGAATTCACTTTATTCCAGTTACAGTATAAATAAATTTTATTGTTCCAAAAGAGATTGCACTTAAGGTCATATACAACATCAGGAAAATACTAAAGTGTTGAAAGAGAAACAGCTATAGAAAGCTTTCAAAGATATTTGTGCTGGGATGTCATAAATTAACTAATACTGAGCTAAAGGATCACCAATCTGTTGGATTTCAGCTAATTTGAGCAACAGCTGGCCTACATATCAGTATTTATTTAGTCTCATTTTGAGAACTGAAACCACAATCTGGGAGATTTGACATAATATGAATTGTTTTGCAGCTTTCTGAGCACTGGCAGAGCATCAGAGAACATATGCATCCTGACAAACTTTCCAAACCTGAAGCAGCAAAAAGCTTTTTGTCCTTCATTCAGAACATCAGAAAAGCTACGAAAGAGGAGATACTGAAAATTATTAGAAGTGAAAAGAAAGAATTTCTGTAAGTTACCATGAACAAGCTTTTAAAAGGTTTAAGTTATTGAAAAATGCAGAAGGGCAAATTGCATACAAAGAGATTGACTTCTACTGGTGATGTCCTAGCAATGCAAACCCAGCATTCAGGACTGTCTACAGGAAAAGGATTTAAAAAAAAATTATGTTTGTTCTTGCAATATAATAAATTTTCAGCACACCCTTCAGCCACTAGGGCTGTAGCTACAATGCAAGGCCAACATGCTTTGTAGTTTAGCTTTAATGGTTCTCAAACCAAATGTTTGTTCTGAACTTCTCTATAACTTCCCGAAAGGTGGTTGTGGTCAGGTGGGGTTGGTCTCTTTCTCCAGGCAACAGCGGACAGAAGGAGAGGACACAGTCTCAAGCTGAGTCAAGAGAGATATAGGTTGGATATCAGGAAAAAGTTTTTAACGGAAAGAGTGATAAAATACTGGAATGGCCTGCCCAGGGAGGTGGTGGAGTCACCATCCCTGGATCTGTTTAAAAAACAACTGGATGTGGCACTTGGTGCCATGGTTTAGTTGAGGTGTTTGGGCATGAGTTGGACTTGATGATCTTGAAGGTCTCTTCCAACCTAGAAATTCTGTGATTCTGTGAAACACTTGTTCTTGACTTCCCATTTGTTACTTTGATAGGGAATACAACAAAGAAGGGAAAGATTGATGCCTGGGAATTGTCCTAGTATTAGAGTTTGGTTGTGAACAGCATGCACACAGAGACTTGAGAGATGAAAAGCATTTCTGAGTCATACGGTCAGGATCTTTCAAATAAATTGTAGCAGTTGTTAGCAGTGGAGATAAACCTCAGAATCACGCGGGTAGCATAGAAACCTTTTCTCTACGTGCCATTGTGCACGCAGTACTAACACTTCTTTAAACTTACAACCTTGTTCTGTAAACTTTTATAGCTTAGAAATCCGACTTGTGATAGTTGGATTTTTAAATACTTTTTTGGTCCCCTATTTACATAAATTCAAAAATTATCATGGATATGAGTTTGTGTACCATTTTGAGGTGAGAGTTCAGGGACACTTTTTCCAACAAGAGTTAAAGATTTTCTTACTTGCAATGAAGAGTTGTTTCAGTATATTAGCTTATTTTTCTCAATATGCAGCAAAGCCTTTTCAGTATTGACTGGTTCATTGCAGTGATATGTTAATTTAATTTCTACTTCTTTGTAGTCCACAGGTAGTGGATGCTGTAACCTCAGCTCAGACACCAGAATCACTGGAGGCTGTACTGGAATTTCTTGACTTTAAGGATGCAAGCACTTTTATCCTACAGGAGCGGTTCCTGTATGCCTGTGGATTTGCTTCTCACCCCAGTGAAATGCTCCTGAAATCATTGACTGTAAGTCCAAGGACAAAACAAATACAACAGAGCTAATACTCTCATGCCTTGTCCCAGTCAAAGGGGAAGAGAAAAAAAACAAGTGTTGCTGTTTCTGGTTTTCCTTTCTTTATGCCTTCCAGGGTTTCCTATAAGTGTATCATTAACATAGAGCCTGCAAACAGCAAACATTCCTAGGTCCAGACTGAAAGTCTATTTACTTTGTAAAATATTACCAAAATCCAGTACTTGGAAAAGAAACATAATGCTGAATGTTAGGAAAATAATTTGAGGATTGTTTGATTGTTGCCTTATGAAAGTCTTGTAACCAGAACTGTAAATCCTTTTTTTTTTTTTTTTCCCAAATGAATCTAATTGAGACAGTGAATGTAACACAAGGTGAAAGTGGCAGTGAGTTATTATATGTAATACCTATGTAATGATAGAGATGTGCTGTGCTTAGTCTGAGCCCAGGACATCATGGTAGTCACTGCCCTAGCATTGCATTAATGTTCACAGAAAACGAGGGAGCCCATTGAACCCACAGCAGAGTGTGGCTCATCATGTTTACACTGAGACACTAAACTGCTTTGCTTTTGCATAACAGGAGAAGTTCAAAGGGGATGTTGCCAAAGAAGAAATCAGAGAAACTCTTGTCATTGTCATGGGAGCGCTCATTAAAAAGCTGTGTGACAGGGATGGCTGCAAGCTGCCAGTGAGTATCTGATGGTCACTGCTGCCCAAATTCTGGTCTGCAACACAGATTGATCCCTGATGATGTTATTGGGAGAGCACGACAGACATGGGAAGCAGATTCTCCCATTTAAAATAAGCCCATGAACTCATATGTTTGATAGAGGATTGTATTTTTTTTTAAATAATGACTTCTACTTGGTCAGATTTAGGCTTTAATCTGTCTCTTCCCATTGCTGTGGCTGAATCTATCAGCAGAAGCCTTTGTGCTGCCTTTTCCAAAAACTTTGGATATCCTCAGAGAAACATTGGCAAACTCAGGATCTGTTTATTATTTGCTATCACCTTAGGTTATTTCACCTCTCTGAAGGAAATGTATTGATTCAAGTACTCAACTGTGCCCCAAACATGCATAGAAGGAGGAAGACTTTTACTCTGAACATGAACTGAGTGGATGCTGGTGTTAGAGGATGAAAATGATCAGACAAGGCTGCTGGATCTGTGGTGTTCAGCACTGCAGCACACCACTGAAAAGAGACAGAGCACCTGAACAGGCCCTTTTAATTCCTCTTGTCAATTGCCAAGCAGTTTTATAACATTATGTTATGAGGCACTAAAGACCACTTCCCTTGCCTTTTTGTTGTGGGGACTTGCTGGCCCCACAAAAAAGATCTGTGATGCCCTGAATCAGGGCAGGAGCAGCTGGCAAGTGGTGAAACGTTGGATCGGGTGTCACTGTGGCTGCAGGCACTTTGGTTATTTATGCTTGAAGGATGCCATCAACGTACAAATGGCACCTTTGCTAACCCCGTGCAACAAAAACCTACCAGAACCCAGCCCTGCCCTTTCTGCTCCTGCAAGAGGAAAAAGGGAGGTTTATGATCACCATTTAATGTGCTGTTGGTTTTCTTAGGCTGTTGTGGAAGCCAAAAGGTTGATTCTAAATAGACTGGAGAAGGCCAAGAAAGATGACAATGTGCAGATGTACCTGCTGGCACTAAAGAACGCGCTCCTTCCTGAGGGAATTCCAGTTCTTCTGAAATATGCTGAGTCAGGAGAAGGGCCCATCAGCAGCCTTGCTGCCACTGCCTTGCAGAGATACGATCCTTCTTTTCTCACCAAAGAGGTAAGAAAATATGCTGCCCAAGAAAAGAAGTGCAGGAGACTGTATTAAAGAAAAAGGATAAATTAACAGAGTTCATTTCTTGTCATCAGCAACATGGACAGTGAGGTTGAGTACAATGTCAGTAAGTTTGCTGATGGCACCAAGCTGTGTGGTGCAGTCAACATGCTGAAGGCAAGGAATGGACACGTGCTGGTCAGCCCTTGGCTCCAGGGTCACACACAGCCATCAAAGGTGGCGTGCAGGCTGCGGGGAAAACCGGGCTCTGCTCGCCAGAGGGAGCATTTGGGCACCTGTGCAACTCCCGTTCGTTCTTGTGCTTTCACAGTCAGGGAGAACACACTGAGTAAGGGAAAGGTGAAACAGCTGCATTTTACCCTGCAGCCTCCAGGAGTGGGAAAGGACATAGAAAATAGTGGGACAAGAGGTCCTGCCTCTGCTGCATTACCTTGCATTCAATTTCATACCTGCTGCTGGCCACCAGGATTGAGGCTGTCAGGATGCTGCTCTTCAATGAGAGTGCTGGAGGCCATTCTGTCAGCTACACGGCTTTCCACAGTCTCCCCTGTAACAAAGATGTGTCACAATCTTCTCAGGGACACGAGGCCACTGCAGGCACTATTGAGAAAATTAAAATAACAAGATCCTTGATTTTTAAAGTACATATTTCCTTAACCGTCAAGAAAATATCTGTCTTACCGCTGCCACATTTGTTCTTAGTGCTGCTACTTATTTACAGCCCCACTTTGAAAACCAGTGTGTAAGGCTGTATTTGGTCTGTGGCTGAGAGAACATAACAGATGTCTCACTTGTCCTTGTGGTCACTGAGCTATACATGTCTCAACATTCCAAAAGGACCATGAAAAACATGATGCTGAAAATATATCCTTATGTATTAGCCTTAGCTATGGAGCTAACTTAAGCTGATATTATAAACGAGATTCCAACCTGTACTTTGCCCAGTCATCTGCATGAGCATTGGGTGAATAATGTGTTTCCTGACCAGGTGAAGGAAACAATGAACAGGATATACCACCAGACTCGCAGAGTCCATGAAAAGACAGTGAGAACCACAGCAGCTGCCATCATCTTAAACAGTAACCCATCCTACATGGAAGTGAAAAACATCCTGCTCTCCATTGGGGAACTGCCTATGGAAATGAACAAGTACATGCTCTCCATGATCCAAGATATACTGCACTTTGAAATGCCTTCAAGGTACATTAAGTTTAGCGTAAATAAATACAGCCCTTCCTTACAAAGAACACACAGGTTCTCATTAATTTCTAAAACTTAAAGAGAGTATAAAAGGATATCTTATTTTTATGTCCCTTGTATTGTTATTTCAGAATAAATCCCTTTATTTCAGTGTAATTCTTTTAATAGCTATTCACATTTTCACAGGTACAAAAAATATTTAGGCATCTGACTTGCATTACTGTAAAAAATGTCATCTGTTGATCTTAATTCTCTCAGTGGGTCTCTGCTTTTATATTTTAAGAACCAGTGATGTGGAAAAGTTTTAAACATCACAGTGTGAGAATGAAAATAATCAATATATATCTTCTTCTCAAAACCATTAATTTCCAGTCAAGACCTTTGCTTGCGTTTCTTCCTATGACTGTAGGGAGTACCTGAAATTGAAAGAGAGACTCTGGGTTAGGGCAGATTTTTAGTGGGAAAAGGTGAGGGTTTTGATGGCCCTCTTTCCTACTGGGAAATTCACCCTCTCTCAAATTTGATCTTTTACTTTTGAAATCCAAAAGTAATGCATTTGATACTGTAACATTTTTGTATCTCAGTGGTTTTGTTTGTTTTGAAATATCACAGCAAAACAATTCGGCAAGTTCTGAAGGACATGCGTGCCCATAACTACGATCGCTTCTCCAAGATGGGCTCTTCCTCTGCCTACACCGGATATATCACACGTATGTAACCAGGAAACTGCCTTTGAATCCTCTTTGTGTTCCCAAACATTTGATTAATCCACTAGTTTAGTCACAGGTACCTTCTTTCTTTTTTAATTAAGGTGGTCCTGATGTGTCATCCACATACAGCCTCGACATCCTCTACTCCGGCTCTGGCATTTTACGGAGAAGTAACATGAACATCCATGTTTTTGACAGAAATGCTGAACTTCATGCCATCCAGGTAACTGCCACACTGTACATAGTAACTAAGCCAGTCTGTGGTCCTTTTCTTACAGCTTCTAAATCAATTCAGCTAATGCTTAAGACCATAAAGTTTGCTGCACTGCGCAGAGAACAAGCCAATAAAAGGGGAAAACCAATAACGGGGCAAAACCCCACAATGTGGCATGTTTGCCATAAACAAAACAAGTGTTTTGTTCTGCATCATGCATCAAGCTCTGTGTGTAAAGCCTGTGCTGTTTATCTGATGTAATCAATAAAAGCTTTGTGAGTTTGTAAAATCAGGTCCCAGTTCAGGTATGTCAGAGAATGGAAATTCAAAGAGTAGAACAAATGCACAAATCAAAGACATTTAAATGTCTGTGTTTTAGACTTTTCTTAATATTGGAAGGAACCTGCAGTATTATAATTCTCCTAAATTTATGCAGGACAAAAATTGTGCAGTGGAACATCTCTGGCTTTTCCTCTCAACTATCCATGAAAAATAGTTATATGAATAAAGGCAAATCTGTTTGAAAGAAAACTAATCTCAGGATTGTGATCTGCATGTGGGTAAATCCTGCTCAGCACCTAAAGGGCAAAATCATGGCATGAGATTATTTTCCATTTTTCTAGGTGCTCTACCTAGTTCCATTAAGTCTTAACCTCATACCTTTTCCACTACAACTACATAAATTAGAATAAGGCTCTAAGACCTTAAGAAAATATGTGGTGTTGTTAGTAGTCTGAGTCAGGCAGGGTTTTTTCATTGATTCTGTATCACTGTTCCTTCACAGGTGGTGATCGAAGCTCAGGGTCTAGAGTCCATAATAGCTGCAACTCCTGATGAAGGCGAGGAAAACCTGGACTCCTTTGCTGGAATGTCAGCCATTCTGTTCGATTTCCAGCTCAGGCCAGTGACATTTTTCCAGGGGTATGGTGATTTAATGTCTAAAATGCTCTCGGCAACTGGAGATGCCATGAACGTGGTGAAAGGACTTGTCCTCCTCACAGATTTCTTACAGGTACTAACAGCACATTATTTGCTTCTTTTTCTGTCTGTTAAGCACAGATGGTTCCTCCCCCACACTGCTATTGTAGGACACCTTATTTTCTTTCTTTTCAATGCTGATAAACCTGACCAGTGTTACACCTGGCTGCCTTTTCTAGGAGAGTGATAGAAAAGTCATGAGTATTAAAAACCAGAATAAAATTACATGAAAATCAGCCTAGCACAAAGGGGAGAACAGATCTTCTAGAAAACAAGGTGACACTGAATAAAAGCAAATCCAGCTGAGTTTCCTGTTGAAAACTTATATTGCTTTCAGCTATGACCTTCCCTCCCACAGTTTCTTGTAATACAGTATTGTCCCATGTGACCAGTTTTCCTCTTCACAAGTTGTCCAGGGACCTTGTGTCCAGTTAGGCAATAATTGTCAGGTGAATGAATGAGATAACTATCCTTCAAAGAACAATGCTGAGAGCTCCAAATTTCAAGTGTTTATTTCTAGGCAAAACAAGGAATTAAAATGAGAATTACACAATTTTTACGCAACTGTCACCTCAAATGATTTGCTAATTTTGTGCATAAATAGATTCATAGATAGATGAATAGATAAATGCAACTGGCTACATAATGTGTTATTGGAGGACTAAGAATCTACACATCTCTCTCAAAGGGCAGGGTCAGCACTTGGTTTGATATCTTTGCTCTTCCCAAGCAGTGATCTCCTTAGAATCTGTGATTTACCAGCTGTACTCAGTTTGTGAAACATCTGCAGTCTCAAACTTGACTTTTGGCTTTTCCCTTTTAATTCTTGGCAAAAGAAAATGCCAAAAGTAGATGATGAGACGTTCCACTCTGCTCAAAATTATGCAGAAACACCCTCTGCACATGACAGGTTTCCCCATCCAGAACCCAGCTCAGCTCCTTCTAATGGTATTTTAAGTCCAGAGGGCTTTCCAAGTAATGCCCAAACTGGCTAACTAAAGCTCATTCCAACAGTGCTTTACAGTTCACACGCAGATTATGGGCAAAAACTTTACCATGACCTACTTAACAAACAGACCGCAGAGGTGAGAAAGATAATCATGTCTAGTCCTGAGCATAGGGAGCATTTAGAGAACTAAATATTTCCAACTGCTGTGCATGCACCAAGCTCCAGTCATACTCTGGCTGAATCAGCTGGCTGGGCACCCCCAGAGCTCTGCCCGCCAGCAAATTCTCCACCCGTCGTCTTTGGAGAACCTCTCCAAAGTCTGGGGCAGCCAGGGCTGGGACTGTGTGCCATTTTTAACAGTATCAGGGGTGCAGTGTTTTCAGTCAGTCACTGCCTTTTTGGAAGCCTCGGCAGCACTGTCTTACCTCCACACCCCACAAGGGCAGGAATGGTTTAAAGCCCTGTTAAACACAGCTTCAGGCTGAGCTGCCTTTTAAGCACAGCCCATCTTTCTAAGAATGGTCTTATAGCTATGCTCCAACCCAACAGCACATCAACATGGTTTTGGCACTTCCGTGTGGCCACAGTGTTGTTTGAGGGCTAAGAATAACCAGAAGTTATATTCCTGCTATAAAATAAATGGCTCTCATAAAACTGTTTTCAAGACTCCTAAGTCACCTACATTAAAGTTCAGCAGTGTTAATAGTTCTCCTAGGCAACACACCTGCCAGAAGCCCAGAGAAATTAAATACTGTATTATAGGTCAGAGAAGCCACTTGCAAGCCAGACCCCAGTGGAAGGTAGCCAGTTCCCAGAGAAGTGCTGGTTGCAGCCATCTCTGTGTTGCATTACAGTAAGGTTGCATTACAGTGTGGTACATGAAGACACTTTTTTGTTGAAACGTGGCACATTTCAGCATTTTAAACCGTAGCAAATGACTGATTCTGATCTTTTGGATCACATTTTCCACTGCAAATGATACACAAAGCTTAAAATAGGAAAGGAAAGGAAAATACTTCTCCTGAGGAGGCTGAGTCCCTGTCATTTACACCTCCCATCAGCCTGGATTGGATTTGCACATGAGATGAGGGACAGGGCTGAGCTATAAATAAGGAAATAGATGAGCTAGTAAAACACAAGACAAGTGCTCCTTAGCTTCTCTGCTGGTTTCAGTGACAAATACAGCTTAATTCTAGGTAGCGTTTAAGTCTTGAACTATGCAGCCTTTGTAAACTCAGCCTACTTTAATATTGTTGGGTGCAGTTTGACAATACAACCAAAAATATCTGCTCCTCTGGTTGTGTGTACATGTCTCTGCCAGCATGTATACTGTTACCTCCTCACTCATTAGCAGCTACCCACCAATCCAGTCCCAATTAAAAGCAAAGTAAAATAAAGTAAAACAAGCTTTATGGCCACACCTAAACAGACCAACAAGGGAAGTATTTCATGCCCCACTGCAGTCAGTATAAAAACCTCCCTTTGATTTCAGAAAGACTACAAATTCAATCCATGATTTTAACTTGGGTGAAAATAAGAAATCAGAGCATCATATGATCACACTTGCTGGGGTCATGCTGGATTTATAAGCCACAGCCAGCCCACTGCATTCTTTAAATCTTGAGCCCACTTTAGCATCAACTGACTGCCAAGATGGCTCTGCCAAGCTAGTTCTGTCAAGGAAATAATTTCAAGGATAGTTAACTTACCCTAAAAGGTGAAGTAACCAGCTACCATAATTATCCGAGTCTTTGATTACAGCTGGATAACTTTAATGTTATGAACAAAAACCTTCCCCCGGTATTGCTCCTTGCTATAGGGATTAGGAAGTTAGACTGATTCTCTGCTTGCTCCCTTCTTAAATCTTGGGACAGCATTAGTTGGAGCCACTGGACTACTGAATAGCTAAGAGGAGAACAGAGACTTCTAGGGTGCCTGGACATCAAAAAGAGGGAGGAAATTCACAGTCCCATGTGTCCTATAAAGACCTGCATTACAGGTGCTGAGAATACCACAGGCACAGAAACTTGGGAGGAGGGAGAAAACCATCTGTGAGATTGGAGAAAGCATCCTGTATGTGAGGCATGTGATCAAAATAAGCTTCTCCCAAATTAATGTTTCTTTTTAAATGGTGAATTAATCCACTAGTTCTTAGGGAAGCAGGACAACTATATAAAGAGAGCTAGATTGCCAAGCTGGGTGAACCTTAAAATCTTGGCTGTGTGTCAAACCATAAAAGTAATGAACTGCCATGAGGCCTGAGCTATATTACCACTTCCAAAATGGACTTTATGGATGTGCTTCCAGTCCAGCCTTACAGGTTCCATGAAGCCATGAACACATTTGATATTTGATAGAAAATGCATTAAATGCAAATTCAGGTGCATTAGCTGATGGGTTTGGCCACCCATCCGCTGAAGACATAATTCCTGTCATATGGTGGGTTTGGAGCCACTACACAAGTGGCATCCTACTGCCAGTACAGGTCTGCTCAGGGGTGCTGAAGTCATGCTGTGCTGGGCTTCCAGCAAAGAATTTAATCTGATTTAGCTGGACTGCCATCACAGCCTCTGTGGGGCTTGTGTGGTAGCTCTTGGAGACTGATATTCCCTGCAGTGACACTGTGCAGAAATTGTGCCAGCTGGCACACAGGGGAGAGGGGAAGGATGCACAGTGCCTTGCTGTAGTTTCACCCCATTTTTGAAGGAGGGAGGTGTATCAGGATGTTTTGCCCATCCTTTCAGAAAATCCCTCTGTCCCTTTTTGTTCCTGCAAAATGGCAAGTGGTGTGAGGGCAGTACCAAAGGGAGTAAGGGAACCTCTCAGGAGGTGTGCAGTCGGTGACCTGTGCTTTCCCATGGCTCCAGGAAATCCAGCTGCAGTCTGGGCCCACAGCCAGTGCGGAGTTCATGGGTGGGCTGGCCATCGACATCTCCGGAGGGATGGAGTTCAGCCTGTGGTACCGGGAATCCAAAACCAACGTCAAGAACCGGTGAGATACTCACAGCACATGCTGTAGCTGTAGACAGCTCAGGCTTCTGGGCCATGGTAGCACCAAAGAGATGAATTTAAGTATAAAACACCTTGCAGATGAGTTAGAATTAAGCAATTAAATAAATAGAATTAAATAGTTATGTGCATGGGAGAACGTTTATACTTCTCTTTTCCTTTCCACCTGTTTAATACCAGTTCTCACTGGTCTCATGTGAATTTATATACTTTTATGTGAAGAACAGGCTCCTTTGAGGGCAGTTTTTATTTATGTGTGGTAGGACTTGTAATTTGTAATTTGTAACTCAATTTCCTCTTTTTTGATGTGTTTTGAAATAATTGTAATGCCTGATATTTTTTTGTAGGGTAGCCGTGTTTGTAGCTGGTAACACCGAGGTGGATTCCTTCTTTGTAAAAACTGGTATGGAAACCACTTTGGAAACAGAAACAGCTTTAGACTTCATCTCCACGGTGCAGTTTTCACAGTACCCATTTTTAGTCTGTATGCAGATGGACAGAGTGGACTCTCCATTCAGGTAAGAACTAAGAGCACACACTTTCTGAGGTGTCCTTCCAGCCAGCTGCTGGGACTTCTGTCTTTTCACAGACACAAGAGATTAACTACTGAGGCCAAATTCTAGCCTAACACAATCAGGTGCAATGCAGGCTGTTACACACACTGACCTCTCTGCTAACCCATTCCTCCCTGTCCCCCACACCTGAGATTCAGAAATAACCTTTTTGAAGATCACAACTGCTCAGCTCTGAGTGTGCACTTCAGTCCAATTTTTAAATTTGATTTTGCAGGAGAACTAATTTAAGGGGCAGGACAGTAGTGCACTCGTGTGCAATCAGTTCTGATGGTGACCTCAGGCTTTGCCAGCAGTAGTTCTCTATTCTACTGTTGAGAGAGCAAGTGCAAAGCCATAAAGAGCTGAAGTGGAAAGTTTTCTTCATCATCTGCTATTTACTAGTGTCAACAAAAGTACCTGGTCTGTTAAACTCTTGCAGCCATTGTGTTCTATTATACTTTATTAAGGAATCAGTTTTCCTGAAAACTAAACAACTGTGCAATAATGTTAAAAAGGTGCTCTTCAGCAGCCAAAGAATAGCATTTAAATTGGGTTTATTTGGTTTACTGCTCTCTCCTAATCCCTATTTGCTAAGACCTAAAGATGATAACATTTGCAGAGCCTGTGCCAGATTTCAGTTCAGGTTTTCCTCATCCAAAAGATGGTTAAAAACCTGAGAGGAATCAAAGACCTTAAGAATCTTCGGGAAATCCTAAGAAAACAGTGCCTGCTATTCTGCAGCTACTAAAACACCTGCTGGTTATATCTGCTCCCTGGGGAAGGGCCACCCCACCTGTGTGCAAGGTGTTTGTAACTGGGTGCAAGCTCTGCATAAAGCTGCTGATGGCAGAGCCCGCTGCTGTGTCTTTGCAGGACTCACACGGCCAAGTACGAGAGCCTGCCCTCCGGCAGGCGCTACACTGCCCGCAGTGGGAGAGCAGCCACGCTGGCAGGGAATGAATTCCCTCTCCACCAGGAAAACTCCAACATGTGCAAGAAGGTGTTCGGTGCAAAGTCTGACTCTGCTGGCAGCTGGTTTTGAGAGCAGGGCCTGCGCTGCTGCTTTCCTGAATCCCTCAATGACTTAGGGCTGCACGTACCTTTCCATCGTGGAGCTTGACCTTGCACTGCTGCAGTTCATGGGAAATTTGCCATTGATTTCAACGGGCCAGGATCAAACTCCCAGTGCGTGCACAGTGTTTACATATTAACCTATATTTAAAACTTTTGTAAAAAAAAAAAATGAAAAAACCCTAAGGCAAATAAAGACCAATTTGCTAGGATTCTATGCACTCCCTTAAGGGTGGTGCTTGTTCTTCATTTTTACTTTTTTGTGCCAAAAGCAAAAGTAGTCCTTCATTTTTCTTTCTTAGGAAATACAGAAGTCTGTGTTTTCAACGTGCAGGAAGAACAATTATGATGTATAAAGAATGATTATTTATAAATGTATTTTAAAGTATTTAGGTGTTTTAAGCCTATGACCAATCCCCATTCAAATATTCAAGTATGATTAACATCCAGATAGGAGTGTGAATTCCTGCTTACTTAGTATTGCCTGTTTACAAAAAAAAACAGATTTTATTTTACATTATCTTAAAGGATTCTGTGGGGTTTTTTAGCACGCAGAACTCGATTATTATTATTTATCTTTTGGAGGTTTTTTTTTATAAACTGCTGTAGTTAAATACAATTGATAAACAGTGTAGGATTATGCTTCCAGAAGGATTTACAGTTGCCTTAATTCTGTTCTCATTGAAATCAATGGTATAATTTCTGTAGCTACAAGCAGGAGCAGACTTAAGCCGACACTGGCTGCTCATCAAGGTTGCCTCCTAAAAATTTGTGTCCCTGTGTGCAATCAAGGCAGGTGTATTTCAAAAAATGAGCACCCCCTAAGGCAATTCTGAACTATGAAGAAGGAAAGGATCTTGAAAGAAATAGATATTGGATGCACAGTCTAGCAAAGCCTGAGCCAGAACACCTTCTTCTAGGTAAGTTAGGTTTGTATTTCAATGCAAAAAAATAATCACTACTCAGACAAGTCCTCTGATTAAAATTACTTGTACACTTCAAGCAGTGTCTTCATAGGATCTGTTAAAAAAAAAAAAAAAGTTTTACATTTACATCAGCATTGCAGATTAAAAAAGAATATACCCCATCCCAGCTCAGCTGATCTCTGATCCATCTGATTTAATTTTTATAGGACAAGGTGGACAAGTGCTGTTCACAAAAAAAGTAAAATAAAAGCCAAGAACAATGTTTATTTTTAAAAAACCCAAACCTAAAAGCAGGCAGGAAAAACTCATAAATTGTCATGAAGAAAATTTTTTACAAGATTAAGAAAAAAATCCAAATTCTTTTGTGTTGTAAAAAACCAAGAGTGCAAAAATCTGCAAAAATCAAACTGTCAGTGGGATGAAATAGTCTGCCTGTTGTCTTTTCTGAAAATGCTGGCACATTTCTAGTCAAAGCCTAAATAAAACAGGTGAAAATACACTGTGAAGAAATTGTTTCCAATCTTATTGTCTGTTTCTTTCTGGGTAGGGAAAGCTTCTCATTGGGGAAGGAATGCTCTTGATTGGGGTAAGAAGAACCTTTTTACTCACCTTCACAATATGAAGCAATAACCTGAGTTGGCACTCACTTGTCCTGGGCTTCCTCTCTAATCAGGAGACCTCCAGCTGGATGCAGCACAGGCTGGAGGTGCCTTCCCAAACCCTGTGCCCAGAGGGGAGGTGAGACCCAGGCACTCCTGCTCAGTGTCAATACTGCCCTCAATGTCCACTCACAGCCTGCACCCTCTGTGTTGCAGACACTCTGATACCTCCACTACTGTTTCAGGAGCAAACAAGAAGACAAGCTTCTGCATTTGTTATTGGTATTTGCTCTTTGTGTCACACAAAACAAAAACAAGAGCAGAGCTCACTCACCTAGCAAGAGGCAGTCTCTTCCTGCAGTGACCTGTCACCCTAAGAATAGAAGGTGGACAATGAAATAGCTGCCATCACTATTTCACTTGGAAAGAGTCATCAACAGACACCCCAGCCCCACTCCGCCAGGCTTGCCTATCAATTTACAACCCAAAATCAGAATAAAAACGTTCCAGATAATTCAATTTATATCTGTAAGATCTTTGTCTGATACCAGCAATCCCACTGCAAGACTTATCCCTTCTCAATTTTATCAAATTGAAGAACCAGCCTGTAAAGGGGAAATGTGGAGCTCCCACAGCTTTGACACTTAAACAGAGAGCCTGGGACCCCCACTGCTCCTTCAGAAGTGATCCGTGACTTCGTGGATACCCCCTGGCAGCAGATGCTTCTGAAGCTATCTGACCCTAACAGCTGGACATAATGGGGATTCCAGGAGAGGTTTAGTTCAGCAGCTGGGTAATGGAAGGCCATGGCTTCCTTACTTGGGCTCCATAGCTACGGAAACAACAAAAGTAACAAACTTCTAAAAATAAGGTGAAATTAATACATTGCTCAAGCCTGCATTTGAAGGGAAAACACACTTAGGGTTACAAACAAAGCAAATGCTCTAAGTGTTTATCAGATCAGTGGGGGTTAATCAAGATGTAAAATACATATTTAATAATGGTATTACATGTACTTTTAAGTAATCAGCAGTGGTAGCAATTAAGCAATAATTCATATATGAAGTTTAGAGAAGCAAATACTCGGTCTTTTCTAATTGGAAGCCACAGAAGGAACAGTGCAATCATAATCCAGCTAAATCCAAAAAGCAACCCACTTGCAATGGAGGTTTGGAAATTTTCCCCTTCAGGTTTCCAGAAGTGCTAATTTTTTAAGAGTATTTTTCATCTACTCTTAAAACATATCCGTATATAGAGAGATACAATTTGGGTTTGGCAGGCAGATTACATGTTCTCAATAGTGACAAGCCTAGGGGTCAGCAATTCTAAAACAGGTGCCTTTTTTAAAAGTGGGTGGTTTTTTTTGTGTGTGTGTGTATGTTCTGTGTTTGGATAGTGTTTAGATCTGACATCAGGGAATTATCTGTTTCTCATTTTACTTTGTTCCTACTCCTTCTGACAATAGAGTTGCACTTTTACTGTTTTCATCTTGTCATTCCTAAAAGTGATATTTTAATGTCTTTGTAGAAACTTAAAAAATTTTCTCCAACAGTCTTTGAAAATCCCAGACATATTCCACCTTTCAGTTTATTTAATGGATCATAAGAAAACCTCATACTTTAATTTCAGTGGATTCGTGTGGTGTGAGGCACTTTGTGGCTGGACAAACACTGGTTGCAAGACTGGGCCTCCTAGGGAAAGGTTAAAGTTCACATCTCTCAGTTTATTTACTTTTGACCTCTCTTTTTTAGAGGTTTCATCTTAAATTTTCCATCTATTGTGAGAAACCAGCAGTGCTGTGAAGATCTTGTAACAGAGCTCCACTGAAATCAGGCTTCAGGATCTCTCCTTGAAGAAAAGTAGAGTTCCCAGATTTTCCGGTTCACAACTCCAGGTCCCTTTGCAATTTCAGACTTCTCTGATTTTAACAAAGTGATCCAAGGCCTTGGCTCTGTTTTGGTCACCCCTTATCTCCTGATAACCCAGCTTGCTCCTGTTCAGCTAAGCTGGTGTGCCTGCACTCTTCCCAGTTCATTCCTCCCTCTTCCCCATTCTTCCTTTCAACATCTGTTCTCATTCCAATCTTAACCCTTTTGGGGCTGCCACGTGTGTCTCTGTATGGGAATCACTGCCTAGACATTAGCAGTGAAGCCACCAATGATATCTATTGTGGATGCAGTGCTAAGGTACAAATTCCAATGAATCTGAAAAGGGAGGGAGGGAGAAAGTCACAAACACCAAAGCACTGTTTTGCCAGTGAATTTGTGCTTCCAGCAAGGTGGCAAGGTCATGTAGCCATGTCTCGGAACGATAAGCAAATTCACAGCAGACATCTTCATATTGTACTGTTTGTCGATAAATGGTGAGGTGGGAATCAGTTTTCCTTTAAGTATCTTGTGCACATGATTAAAAAGAAAGACCATTTTAATGTGCCCCTTACTTACTCAAAACTGAGAAGTGAAGGTGTCCTTTTAAAGTGCAAAAGTAATAATTGAGTTTTCATGTCTATTTTGGGATTTTTCAGTGTTTGACTTATGCTTTTTTAAACACTTGGACTTAACAACAGAAACCTTCTCAATCTCCATGAAGATAGAAGGAACACTCTAAAGCAGCAGAAGACTTTTCCTAGTTCAAGCAATAATGCTATCCACTTATAAACTCATCTTGTCTTTGTTTGTATTGCAATATTAGGCAATGAAATTAACAGAGAGTGAACAGAAAAAAGCTATTCACCCCACCAATTGCTCTCTCTGAACACATTACAACAGACAAAGATGCAGTTCTTTGGATACCAAACCCATACACCAGTCAAAGTTAGTTCACTGAAACTGGGGAGTTCTTTCTTAAATTATACTTGGGTAAAAAAAAATAAGCAATGCCAACTTCCCTTTTTCCTAACAGGAAAGAATAAAGAGAGATCAGGTCAGAAAGAGACTTTCAATGCTGGCACAAACTCAGGGAGATCTGCTCTCTGGTGAAATGCTTTCTTCTGTTGCTGTTTACATGTTGAACCAAGTAATGCCTCTGTTTTCACTTGTTCTGCACAACAGCCAAGGTAATTTTGCAAATACACAACCAAGCAGGACTGCAGGCTTACTCGCACTGTGTCTTTTACTGAAAAATACATTTTATTTATCATAACATTCAAGAAAAACAAAACAACAAAACAAACCCCAACATAATACAAATGCCAACTCATTCAGTGACAAACTTTGGTACTTGGCAGTTTCAGACAGTCTGTTCTCCCGTGGCTGTGACGCACTGAAGTGTTCCCGCTGTGCCGTTCACAGAGCGACTCTGCCCTCCTTCAATCCCAGGCCCAGGGCACCCTGTAGTGGGATCACTTTGGCTTTCAGCTATATACTTGCCACAGTGTTGTCTCCATTGAGAGCAGCTCAAAGAGTCCATTTCTCTCCAGTTACACATCTTCTGTTTCTTAATTCTTCCTCTACAGGCAACATTCATCAACACGATGCGTTCAAGGCATTTTCCCCTTTGCCTTACAGCCCACCCCTCTCTCATCAGACATACCACCCACATCCTCTTAACAATCATTATCCTTACTTCACATTTGCACTTTTAAATATCTTTACACCAATAACTAACCCACCCCTTTAAAAATGAGAGGAAAAAGAAAGGGGATGGGGGAAAAAAAAGAAGAAATTTAAAAAAAATAGGTGAATAAAAAGCACAAGCATTTTTGAAGTATGTGTTCTCAGGTTCTTAGGCCACAAGTTAATGGCAAAATATAAGCGTAAGGAATGACACTTTGGCCATCAACACTAAAGAATAAAGGTAGCATTGAAAACAGACAAGGAGGGAAAACACCCCACACAACCCATAAATACATTTCAAATCATTCACCAATTGATTCACCAAGGGCTAAATTTGATACTGAGTGAAACCAACCCTGTTGCAAAAGAACAGAACATGCTGGTGCATCACTCCAGTCCCCCTCAAACTTTTAATTGGATCCTGACCTAAAACACATGAACAGTTGGTTGGTGCAGCCCTCAAACCCTGACAGCAGGGCTTGGGAGGGAACTTGAGTGGTGCACAGGATTTTGCCCTGCTTTGCACATGGGGTGAATTTCAGCTGTAACATACTATGACTGCACCGTGAAACATATAATACTAGCAGCTTGTGAGCCCTGACTTGGAGGGCTTGACTCTAATCCAAGATATGTGGTTACACATCACCCCATCCACTGGAGAAATTCACCACTGGGTATACATGGAGGAGCACCATATTACCAGAGTCTTTTTCTGGTGATTTTTTGTGGCGTTATCTGCTGGGTCCGGCTTTACTCAAGCCCAGAGCTTGGGTTCTGTAAAGTGAAGAAGCTGTTGCTCAGGTCTGCAAGGCTCTCAGCACTCTGGGGTGAGTTCAGCAAAGCTTTGCATAGATGGGCGAAGGAAAAACTCCTTCCACTGAAGTCCTCAGGAATCTGCTTAGATATCTGAAGTTGGAGATGCATGTGAAGGCTTTGCTGGGTTTGCGAAGCGAAGCACCTTGCAAAACTGACCCCTTGATGCAAACAAGAATTCTTTTTAGTAATAGACAAAATCAAGTGAACACCATTTGACATTAGGATTGACACATTCCACTGAAGTAATCTCCCCTGAGAAAATAAATAGCTGTTGGTATTCCCTCATTTCATTGCTTTCATCTCCACAGGCAGTGGAAAAAAAAAAAAAAAAACCAACCCTGCAAAATTTTCCTCCAACAAATACATGTTGAAATCCTGGGGACTTGTTTTCTATGCATTTTTTTTTCCTTTCAAGTACACCGGGTGAAACTGTAAACCTGAGGTTGTGTGTGCAAACCTATATCTTGTAAACTGCAACGTGAAACTCCGCTCCGAGCACCGATATAGGAAAAGGTAGGACAGGAACATTTTGGAACAGGGATGCTAGTATTATACTGAACGTCCTGCACACGTGTGTGTCACAGGGAACCATCTACTCTGGTACCTGCACTGTCCTGCAGTCCCAAGTACTGTTCTGTTTAACACTGATACTCTAATCACAACACCTATGGACTTATCAGTCATGAGAAAGGTGGAGAAGCATTCATCTCCTTTAAGAGGCAGTCAGCCCGAATCCCAGTGGGAAGTTAAAGCTTGTAATGCAGACTGCACAGCTGAAGAGCACAGGGATTGGCCTTACATGAGATGTGCTCTAGCTGGGCACACCAAGCTCTTTAGAAAAGGTTAGAATATTCACTGGATTTCCACAATGATGAAAATGAGTGAGAAATCTCTCGCTATCTGCACACTTGTAGTGCATTTCATCCTGAGGGCAATTACAATTTGTGCCTGTAAACAAATAAATGGCATTAAAATACAATCTCACACATATGGTTAAAGACAGTTCTACCTGAGTTTTCTGCACCTTGTGAGCTACTCAGGAAAATGAAAACCCAGGGCTTATATTAAAAATGGGAAACACTGAAACTTCCCTAGCTGCAGGAAACCTTGAGAACAGGTGGAAGAAAATCCTGCCTTTGGGCAAATGCTTAAATAAAAACTTCTGGGGTTTGCACTTAGACTTTAAAATTATAATCTGTTACCTCAAAAAAGTTTTGTGTTATATAATTTAGGTTTGCTCTTACATTTACTTGCTTCCCCAAGTGCTTCACTTAACCAAAATTCTAGGCAGGGAACAGACTATTGAATTTTAGTTTTACTGTCATAATAACAATTCTCTTTTCCTGAGACAAACTAGTTGTTGGTAACAAAACAATCAGTTTGAGCAGAGTTGGACCTGCAATCACTGTCAGTAATCTCATTGTATATTTTCTTGTTCAAAAGGTGAATATTTTCTTAGCAAATTGCAATTGTAGCCCTCAGATAAACCTGTCAAACAGCTAAAGAAACAACTACACAGTACTGAGTCTGTAACATTTAAAAATTCCCCTCCCAGGGCAGTGATTAGGACTATGTTTTTAACAATGTTGCAATTTAAGGAAGAATAGACTGCAGTCTTAAAGTAAAAGAAATGCTGTTCTCTCCTTTAGAACCAGGATTTTAAAATATTACATTCAATTTCTGGTTTCCCAGCATTTAAACACTGTCATAATTAAGGCAACTTGTGATATTCAACACAGTACAGAGGAGCAAACAAAAAAAATGAAAGCAATCAAATGTGTTTTCTGACATTTACACAGTTTGTTTTGAACCATGCCAAAAAATAAACACTAAAGATAAATTTAACACTACAACTCTCTTCATTTGCAATTCCAAGTGAGAAGTAGAGAAAAACCATTTGATGGCAAATTGTGACTAAAACCTATATGGAAGACCCTCATTTACTGCAACAGGAGAGAGCTGAGGGCTTCATTTTATTTCTGAAGAGCTTCAGGGCTGCACTGGATATCACAACACATCCCAGAGACCTGAATGAAGCTCTGTGGTGATCCACACAGAAACACTGCTGCATTTACACCCTGCATTTTACAAACAGCTGTAGTGGCATCGCTACCTTTAGCTACCAGCACAGAGTCAGCCTAAAGCCTGCAGATTGGCTTCAGTACAAAAAGAACTTTGCACAAAATAATGCAGTAATTTAGTGTTGCTCACATAATTAAATGTAGGCATAATCCAAAACAGAGGGGCATTTAGGAGAAAACAAGAAACTTCCATGCTTGTTTTGTATGATGAAGCAAAAAAAAAAAACAAAAAACTTGAGAAAACTGTAGAAGCAGTCTTCAGAATTAATGTTGAAGAGTTACCAAGTATATTTCAAATTAAAGAAGCATAATTCTTCTTCCTTTTCCCTGTGGAAAAAACAAACAAACAAAACCAGAAAATCGTCATTAATATAGATTGTTAGAGAGCTGCCACAACGATCTGAACAATCTGAACTCTAGAGAAGTGTGTAAATACCTCCTTTGTCATCACACTGTTCTTGCTCCTCATTTCCTAAGCTACTGCCAACAATCAGACAGGGGCACCCAACGTTTTAAACTGAGTCAGTCGCTGGGCAGCCCTGGTTTTTTGAGCTGAACCCATCCTTGCTGCTCAAGATGTGGAATGTGCTGTGCATTACCAACCCACAGCTCCCAGCAGGCTGGTCCTGGGGAAGCCCATGGACATAGATGGAAAGAGGGCAGTGTGACCTATGCAGGATTTAAGCGATCCATCTGCTCAGTTAAAGACCTGGGCACTTTCCTTAGCGACACAGCATCCAGCATGGAATACATCGGGAAAAGGGAAACGAGGCATACCCATGTGCTCTAAGGGCTGTGGAGTTAACACTTAAATACTGGCTCAGGAAATCACCCTGGGCAGGAGGAGTCATTAAGGCCACCATGAACTTTTATTGGTACCAAGGCTCCACACTACTGAAACGTTACCTCAGTAGCCACAGTTCTGAACACAAGGTCATGATTATTTCCATTTGTAGACTGATTTACTAGATGAAACGTTAGAGCCTTGGTTCTTGGAATATTCCAGTATTTCCCACAAAAATGGGATAAATTCTTTACTAAATTCTCAGCAAAGGCATCAGCATAAGTAAATCCTATGTACTGCGTATTACACTGTGAGTTGACTTCTTGACTTTGTAATGTAAAACATCCATCCTGTTGAACAGGGAACAACTAAGTTTAAAAATATCAATTTATGAGCCTTTAAAATCATTTTTATCTGCTATCCACACAAAATTAATTTTTAAAGGCAAGCATAGATTATATGATAGCAGTTAGGAAGAAAACACAACTAATAGATATGTCTGCATAAGTATTCCTGTACCTATAAGGTGTTTATGCTCATGGTTTAAACAGAACAATGAAAAATACCCTTCTAATATTGGCAGTACAATTTACTACAGTGGCTTTCTACTTTGCTACCTGTTCTTCTCTCATTTATTTACCTAACATGAGACAGCAACTCTGGAGAGTAAAATGTGGGAATATACAAAAATGTGGGAAGATACAAAAGTTAAAAAACTTTTTAAAAGTTTTCATTCACTCATGCTGGGAACGAGCTCCTGTCAGGCAGTTCACTCTCTACAGGGTGGTTCTGTCTAGGCTTGGATGCAAGTTTATTTGACCTGAAAATTAGTGTCAAGGGAGAAGTGCAGCAGGCAAGGACAAGGTTGCTAAAGCTCTACATTTACTGTGAGTGAAGAAGAGGAGGGAGAGAAGCAACCCTATGATATCACTCAGAAATACACACATATTTTCCACTGTTTTCTGCGTATCAAAAACTTAAGAATAGCTCAGAAATAACAGCTTGGATTTTGACAGAACACAGATTGATGGGATCCATTTTATCCCAGTGATTATGCAGATGCAAAGGGAAGTACTGGAAGAGCAGCAGATGTGCAGAGGATTTGGTGTCAATCTGCCACGGGCATCACACCATTACCAAAACTTCAAGTCACACTGACCTCCCACAGGTGACAGAAACCAAGAAGGATCAGTCCTTAACACAGTGATACAGTTTGTGGATGAAGATGTGAAAGAAATAGAGCAAAGAAGGGAAGAAGATAATGTGTGAAATGCAGAAAGGAATTCAGTAGTGGAGAAAAAGAGCATTCATTCAGCTCATTTTGCCTAGTAAAAAAAAAAAAAAGGGGGGGCTGAAAGGTCTTTATTCAATTCTCACACTCTAAGGATGAAACCTGGCTGGTTTAAAATACATTTTAGGATTTGCACAGCATTGCTGCAATCAAAAACCCCTGGTCTGGTGTGAAAGCAACTAACTGGAATTAAAAAAGTTAACAACAGTTCATTCTTAGATTCACATGAAATTATACTACCGTTCTTATTGGGGAAAAACACCACACTGAGCAAACAAATGCTTTTCATTAGGAATGAAATAACAAAGGATAGAGGAAAATAATGGAAAACAAAAGACAGAGTAGATAATATAAGAGAGAGGAAGAGGAAAAATTATCCACAGGGACATCAAAGTTATATAGGTGAATGAAAATAATGAGAAGGCTACAAATGTGATTCCCCTCTGGCATATACCCAGTTTTCCACTAAGAGATAAGATACAGGAATAACCAAAGTCTAATGGCAGTTAAACACATCCTGCAGCATGCAGTTAAAGTTATTTATTTTAAGACTGTCAGGAGAGGTCAAGGGAAAAAAGTGCATCCATAGTCCAGCAGCACAACAATTCCCTCAGCAGGTCTGACTCAGCCCAGAGGGTCATCCCTGTTTGTATTAGACAACGAGCACCTTGGCAGGATCAAAGATTGAAAGGATGGTAAAATTAAACTAAAGTCTGCACACTGCTGAATGACATTCTGCACTGAGCATGCACATTTTTGCATCACCAGTCGTTTGGGGCAGCTTTCACACAGTTTTGCAGTGGTAGAGCTCTGACATAGCACTCTGAGAATACCACCTGCCTCACCAGGCACTGAAGGCAAGCTAAATACATGATAACAGGATAACCCCCTGGGGACTGAGGGGCAGGGCACACCAGGAAATATGATGGTTTTAACTTTTAAAGAATGACACAAGAAAAGCTGGAGGTTTTGGTTTAAATAGCTACTGTTACAAATACTTCTATTGTGTACCCCACCTTTTCAAAAATGTCAAGCTTCTAATCTGAAATCTACCAAATTCCTTCTGCTAGCAGTCTCAATTCAGCCTCCAGACCAAATGGAAAACAATGAGCTACTTTTTGCCATTTCATCTAGGTTCTCTGACTTTACTGGCAAGATGAACTCAAGTAGCACAGCAGAGCTCAAGTTAAACTGGCATGTTGTCTGTCCTGAGTGACCCATAAGGGCCAATGAAAACAACTTCATCCACAGCCAGGATAAAAAAAATGGAACTTTCAAGATAAAATAATTACAAGCAGAGAAGTAAGTGTATAAATCACATCGATGAGGTTTCATTCAACAAATAATCTACTGTGTAGTAGATGATGGAAACAAACAAACAGACAAAATTTTAAAAAATTAAAGTAAAATTAATAACCCAAATAACTTCTTTGCTGGAAGACAAAATTTACCCTCAAGCATGCAGCTGGACAAAGCTCAGCACAAACTGGTGACAAACCCAAACTTCTTACTGTTGCCACTCTCCCACTCTTTTTGCCTTTTCATATACACCAAAAAACCAACTCTGTGAGTTCTTGGTAAGCCACAGAAGATTTGGCAGCTCTGCCTAATACTGCACGTGATAAAGATAAGCCATGCATTCCAATGCACGAGGCAGAAGGTGCAGTGACACCAATCCTGAAGGCACTTCTGTAGTATTTCAGGACTTTTAAAATGAAATGTCATCGTTCCTTGGTTATTTTGCATCTTGCTGATTTCAGTGCATGCTGTATGCCCAGTCCCGTGCCCTCCTCCTTGTTCCAGGATGGGTACTCTATGCCCCTCCACACACACCCCAGAATTTGGAGGCTGACCCTGGGTTACAGCCCCAGGTACCGGCAGACTGTCAGTACTCTGGCACTCCAAGCTCAGAGTTGCTGTCTAAAACAGTGCTTTGGAGCAGTGCCCTGGGGAGCCTTCCTACAGCACAGGGTAGGGTAGAGTAGGGTGAGGCAGGGTAGGGTAGGGTAGGGTAGGGTAGGGTAGGGTAGGGTAGGGTAGGGTAGGGTAGGGTTAGGTAAGATAGGGTAGGGTAGGTTAAGGTAGGGTAGCATGGCTCCTGGACAGCACACCTGGGACTTCTCCCTGCATCCTGCTCCCTCACCCCACCAACAGAAGGACCCAAAATAAGGGCTTGCTTCCATCAAAGCCCTCTCCCACTCTTCTTGAGGTTGGGAGGAAACAGGTTCAGGAGAAAGAGAGAGATGCTCACCTCCCCTTAGGAGGAAGAGGTGAGAGGTGAGACAAGAGGAGGATGTGATGTCAAGGTGAAGGGACTGTTTCATGGCTTGCAAGATGGGTCCAGATGATGGATCCATAGATGCCCAACCACACTGCCCTCCCCAGGAGCAATGGGAGGTGCCCCAGCCATGGGCCTGCACAAATACAGGCTGTGTGATGAGCAGCTATGGTGTGCTTGTCTGAAACTGCCAAAGAAAGAACCTCCAACGAATACTGAACTGCACCAAGGGTTGTGCTTAACCTTTCTATATTTTACACCCTGGTGAAGGCCTCTCTGTGGACCCTCTCTCTCCTGAGGAGAAGCTGTGGCACTGCTGTCATTTGGCCATTTACCCGGTCTGCCCTGACCCGTCCCCGGTGACTGCCGTGCCCGACAGGCAGCACGCACTCACCCGCGCTCTTCACCGGTGCTCCACCACGAAGCGCATGGTGGTGCCGTCGAAGGAGGGCGGTGCGACGATCCGGGGGCCGGTGGCCGGCGCTGTGATGCTGATGACCGGCTTCGCCTCGGCTGCCCCGTGCCGCGCCGGCGGCGGCCCCTTGCTGGTAGCCACGTAGTAGGGACTCTCGGCAAAGGCTGCCTCTGGCGCGGCAGGGCTGCCAGGCTCTGCCGGGGCACTGGCGTCGCTGCCCGGGTGGGACAGCGGGCGCTGCAGGGCCCCGGCGGGCAGCACGGTGGCGGCGGGCAGGAGCCCGGGGTAGAGCATGTACGTGGCGCCGTAGGCACCGGCATTGAGGGCAAGGGGCGAGAGAGGCAGCGGCACGGGAGCGACGGTCGGCTGCTGGGGCACCGGCACCTCCACGTACTGCCCGGTCTCGGGGTCGAAGAGGCGCCGCTTGAGGGGCTGCTGCACAGGCGTGTCCACCAGGTAGTACTGCCCGGTGCTCACGTCCAGCAGCACCTTGCGCTGCGTCTGCGGGAAGGGCTCGGCCGCTGTGGCCGCGGGGGGCACGGAGGGCGAGAAGCAGAGCAGCGGCGGCGGCGCGGCGCCGGGCAGAGCGGTGAAGGGCAGCGGCGGGCGGTACAAGGCGGCGGGCGTACCCTCGGCGGGCTGCGGGGCGGCGGCGGGGGTCTCCTCGGCTGGCTGGGGTCCGGGCGGCGGCCTGGGGCTGCCGGAGGGCTTGGCCGTGCCGAAGGGCTGCAGGCTGCACAGCGCCGCCGCCGCCGCC
>VZSR01003787.1:73570-109289 GCA_013398615.1 Brachypodius melanocephalos | reverse complement strand
GGAGCTGGCCCTGCACATCCCGGGACGGGCCCAGGTCCTACGGGCTTTCCGAGATGCTCTTCGCTTGGGCGGCCCCAGGCGCGGACTATACATAGAGCCGGCGTCACTTAGGCAGGCTGAACGAAATCCTATTTTAAACGTCTGTGTTTGCAGGAATAAAGGCGCCCGGACACCCCTGGGAAGGGGAGAGCTGCCCATGCCTACAAAGATGATGCCGGGGACAACTCCCAGGGCACTGGGTGAGCGCGCAGCGTGTCAACAGCAAGTGCACCCTCGTTCTACACGCAGCAGAGGCTAAACAGCTATTTTCTTCCCTAAACTATCTCTCTGCACCCTGTGTCCCCATTTTCAGGAGGTGTGGTTGCATAGGGACACCCTATGGATAGCAGCCTGGCCCTCCACCTTTACAGTAGTCCACAGAGCCTCTGATCCCCAAGAAACCTTTCTCTTTCCAAGAAATGCCACTTTAGAAACAACCAGGACCTAAGACCTATTAATAGGCGTTTCTATGGCATGTCTGACCTTTGGTAGCTGAGAGCTTTACTGAGCAGTCCCCAGGATGACAAACCAAAAATCAGTCCAGCACCACGGGAGTTTTGAAAAGGTAAGCTGTTAAACACGGAGGAGGAGAAACAAAAGAAAGCGAGCAATGCTGAGGAGCAGCCCCCAGCTATGCAATGTAGATAACGTCCTAAATTCACAGCTTAAGAAACAACATCCCAAATTTACAGTACCTGCTCACTTAGGTGAGCAACCTGGCATTGGGCTGGTAACAATGAACTGAGGTGGGGGAGAGTTGTGGAAATCCCTAAAGCGATTACCAGGATCCAGGACCTTACAGCTGCATGCACTGGCATGGTGTGCAGCTCTGCCAGGGATACCACAGGAATAGAGGAGACAAGATGCAAAGCTGACACCATCCCAGAATTCTGCCCAGCACTGTCCATGTCAGAACAAAGGTTTCCCAGTGCTCCCAGCTCCTCATTCCACCCTGTAGCAAGCTGTTCTGCTGCCATCCTTCACACGGGCTTGCACTGTTCCTGCTGACTCCAGAAAAATTACCTACCTTCTTTACTGAACCCAAGCGGAGCCTTGTGAGGCCCCCTGCAGCAAGGGCAGGCTCATAGCCTATTTCAGATAAGGAAATCAAGTGACCTGGCTCCAGTTTTTACTTCTCTGCATAGATACATGGTAATTTCTTAGTCTGTAGATTGACAGGATGGAAAGTATTACTGAAGCACCACATGCTATTTTAACAGAAAGACACATCCTCCAAACCTGGGGAGTTTGGAGCAAGTCAGGTCACATGAGTGAGGCTCTCCCCAGGCAGCAGGGATAACTGATTTCCATCCTTACTGAGTCTGTCCTGCCTCCAGTGTGCTGTTAACAAGAAACTGGGCACCAGTTTTTACGAGTACTAGGCTTCCTCAGCCTTGATCTTAGTCCAGGTTTATGTAGCCTCAACTCCCCTGGTACACACAGCGACTGCAGTTCTCCACAGAGCTGTGGTAAGTGGCATCCTCATCCCTAAACAATTTCACTGGGTTTTGTGTCCTATCCACACATATTACAGGCTTGCCCCTCTGTCTCAAGCAACCACAATAAAATCATGACATAACTAGAGAAAGAAATATTCTAGAACATTATTAAGGGACAACTTAGTTTAAATTGATGATGGGCTAAGATATATCCTCAAGTACAGAGTATATCCTCCTTTCCAAATGCCTGGGATGCCAAGGAATGCGTTTTAAACCCTGATCATGCATTATACTTGGGTGACTGCTGCCAGCTGTAGCAGCCTGGCCTTCTGCACTGCCTGGCCTTCTACCGGATGCCTCCTCTCAAGTAAGGTCTCCACCCCAAGTTCTCAGTTCTCCCACATTCTGATCTCCCAAACCAGGGTCTTGGGTGTCAGACTCCCACACCTTACTCTCCCCTCTACTTTGGTTTGGTTTTCCTGCATTATGAGTACACAATGAATCAGACCTTTGCTCCCCAAACCTGCACAATTAAAAGTGGTGGTGGTTTTTTGAGAAACAGTTGTTCGCATATGCCTGCCAAGACCCCCAGACAAGATCCCCACCAAAATGAGCATCGAAACTTGACTCTTTATTTATCTATTTTTACAGTCTAGTTTCTAGCTATGGTCCTGAGGTGGTTTTTTCTGCCCTTTTCCTTTGGTGGTATCTTGAACTTAATCTATTCAATCTTACAAACGCAGGCAATGACTCTCACAACTGAGGCAGAAACCACAATGGAGTACTCATACATGTATGTTTATAACATACTTATGTCTCCAGCACAGGGAATTTATGCCCCTGCTGACAAAAATACATACATAAAATCCACACCTGTTCTTCTCCACTTTCAGTCATGGCTAGCCCTGGAGGCCTGCATGCCTTAGGCTGTCAGATCAGGGTATTTCCCGTGGCACTAAGACATTGCTACAGGGTACAGAGCCACACAAATCCTAATGCCATTTGTAAAAAGTGAATCTCTACACCCAGCTTAAGTGCTCTAATCACTATATGATGTTAGAAGGGCAAGGGAAAATGAGAAGGATTTCCTTCTCTTTTTTTTTTGTATCAGAAATTTCTGCACTGATGTGACGCCAGCTCCTCAGAGATGCTTTGCTGAGAGTCTGGCCCCAAGCAAAGCGTAAAATTCCATGGGGTTTAGGCTTAATGCCTTCTCCCCAGCCTTTCCTCTTAGCTACCATAGTGTCAGCTTTTGTAAAGCCTGTTTTGGAGGTGTCTAATAGCCTCAATGCCGCGCATCCAAAGCTTGGGTGTGCAGCTTGGACTCAGGGCTGACTCTCCAGGACTGCTCCGCTGTGGCACTGCCTCACAAGGGATCAGAGTGCTTCAACAGCTTTGCAAAGGTGTAGATGATTTTGGGTTTAAGGGGTTTTTTCTGTGTCTATTACAATTGTCAGAAAAACTCTACAGCAAGTGAAATGATAGACCTGTTTGGTCACAGTCAAAAGTACACAGGAAAGCTGCAGCTCCATCACATCTTCTTGCAAACAGCAATTTCTTGCTTTGGGCTGGCATGACATCTCCACTGATTAATAATCAGATCAATGTGATTTGATTAATAATGTGGGATATAAGAAACAAACATGTTATCCTTATGATTCTAGCCATACTCAGCTGAGGCATGCATTAGCATCAATTACTTTCTTGTGATTTCTACCTTTAAATCTCTCTCACTCCCTAAAGGTACCAAAGTCTAAGATTTCTGCATCCAAATCTGTCACAAAGTGTTACTGGAGCTGTCCTCACAACCACAGAAAACCTGTATGTTTAATGCCTTTTATAACACAGTAGGTAGTCTACTTTTGAACCCTTTCTGGTAGAAATAACAACATTCACTCTTTAACCACATTCTGTTCTTTGCTCATAGAGGTTAGGTCAGACAGGTAAAGGTGTTGGGGAAAATGCAATAGGCTGAATTAGCTCTGCACCTTAAAATACATTACTCTTGGAAGTAGCAGGGAAGTGGGATTTAAAAGGGATTTGAGAAGAGGCACTTAAAAGCAAAATCAAGAGATGAAGAATGAGGTTAGGGGCACTGTACTATACAGTTACATAGGAGATCATACAGAAGAAGGCATAGGGGTTTTTTTTTTTCCTTTAACTGAGACAGACAGGGAAGTGAAAAACTGGTGGGGAAGTATTTGGTTGAGCTTTCTCTGACTAGGGAAAGGTAAAATATTAATCTGTTAATTTAACCTTAGGAAATGTTAATACCACTTTACATATTTCTTACAATGTTAAGTCATCACAAAGGAGTTATAAAAATCACACCCATAGAGAAGAAAAATAAAAATATTATTTTCATGGAGAAGACAAACACTGTTCTAGTAACTAAGATGGTCTGCAACAGAAGTTATGCTTCTTGCATGAAAAGAAATGTCTTTCACAGAAAATAAGGAAACAGCACAAGGATTCCATTGAATTCTGTGCACACAGCAAAAGACAATCACTGTAGGTTCAGAGAGAGATGAAGGATGATGGAGTCATAGGGAGAAGCTTTAATTTTTGGCTGATTATTCTCTGGAGTGGTATTTGAATACTGCTGGATTAAATCTTTCTCTCAGTAGCTTTCTGGTAACATTCCACATTGTCAAAATGAGCTCTATGGTAAATTTCATGTTTGAAATCAAAGCAAAAAAAAAAAAAATTACTGGAGTTTAGATGTGTGTGTTTGTGTGTGTGTTAAGGAGAAGGGAAAACAAAACAGCACCCTGATTTTCTCTCAGGACTACTACCCCAGAAGGAGGGAGCAAATACCACTTTGGGAAAGAAGAGGTGGATTTGTGGTTTATTAATAAGCAGTGAAGACCAGTACACATTATAAATCTCCAAGTGCTACCAGATACACTGAAAGGAAATATGATACCCACACACATGTGGTGGTAGGGAAGCTTTCTAGCAGAACCAAGTGAAAATAAAATGAGTTTTTTGTGGCTTGCACTAAAATAGTCTTTCTTATGGCATTTAGCAGGGGACTGACTGAAAAAGTACTAAGCAAAAACTAAGTGAAAACCAACACCTGGATGTCTCAATCCTTTCTCTCACAGAGACTATACTAGTCAAGGGGATTTTTCCTTTTCCATCTGGAGCCTATTGAAGAGATTGAGGGGCTCTTCTTAATATTCAACCTGCAAATGTAAACCAAATATGTACTCCTTCCTGGCAGAGAGAGGCAGAACTTTCCAAAGAAACCCCAGAGCTGGGTGGATTTCAAGACCCTAACCTAAGTGCTTGAGCTTCGGGCTTCGAAGACCTTGGTGTGGCTCTCCGAATGAGAGGCCACTTTTCCTCCTAGGATGAGATAGGATCGAGTTCTGACCACTGCCTTACGCTGTGCAGTGCATTCCCGTGTAACTGAGCCCCTGCGAGGAGCAGTGGCTGAAGTGCTGCTGGTGAAACAACACCCCCTGCCCTCCCCGCAATTTCCCTGGCCCTCGCTATGAGCAGCTCCTGCTGGATGCCTTACAAGGGCTGCAGAAGATATATATCTTTTTAAAACAGATCTTCGCCCTTGCTACCCATCCTTCTCTTCCAGACCCCAAAATCTCATGCCAAAACAAACAGGCAGGAACATAATCTCAGAACGAGTTTAGATTTTGGCCGTACTTTTCAGTTGTGCTGCAAATACGGTCTAAATATGTGTCCATGTATTTATATGGGGTGTCTGCTGCTCAGACAAAATAAATCAAATACTTGCTGAATTTTGTGCATGTCGGATTAAACTGTGTCTACAATGTCAGTGACACAGGAGAGTATTCTGGTGGCTATTACATGTAGACAGCAATAGCACATGCAAGCTGCAGGAATCTGTTGAATAAAACTAATTATAAACCCTTTATTGCTTTCACAAACGTCCTGGCAGTTCCCCGTCCAGCCTGCACTGACAAACTTCTGCTTGCAGAGCCTTCATGGCTTCTGCAGGTCATCTCCCTGGTACCTGATTGTCCAAATGCTATCAGAAAGATGGCCCTCAGCTCTATCTGGCTTCTCCTTGCTGGAAATCCATTATTTCTGCTGCAGATGGAGGAAGATGATGATTCCCACTCTGTGCTACAGGTTTTTTTCATAGCTAAGGGTGACCAGTGTGCTTCCTTCAATCTCCAGCTTTCACTAGGCCTAGGTTCACTTTAATTTTATCTGTGGGACATCCCAGCTCCCATCACTGCTCTTCAGATATCCTTTAGCCCATCTGTAGGTCCAGTGAGAAGTGATGCCTACAAGAAAGATACCAGGTGGAGCCTCACCTGTGATGGGAAGAGGGAAGGAATAATTTTGTGTCCTGCTCATCCATCCTTGAGTAACATCCATTGTTTTCATGTTGGCATGATCCTGTCCTTCAGCTTGGGCCCTATCCTGAGCATGTTTTCCACTCTCCCTCCAGGTACTAGTGAAAATACTGAACAAACACAATGGTGTTGACCCCCATAAGTTCACTACTAACACAAATGATGCAGTGTTTGTGATTGACCTTCAAGCACAATCCAAACAGTCTTTTCTCACCTCATAATTTCACCAGCACAGTGCTTCCCTGCCTGGCTAACAGAAGAGAATCATGCCCTGCCAAAGGCAAATACTATTTCTGCTCTCTCTGCAAAGCCCATTGCCACATTTTAGAAGAACTCACCAAGAACAAATCCCATCAAACTCACATTGTTATTTATCTGTTCTTTATGTTTCTCTCTCTTCGCCTACAGAGTGCAAGTTTAAGCCCACATTTCTCCAGGAACTGAAATTACACTGACTGATTTCAACTTTGCTGCTCCTCCCTCCAGGTCTCGCAAAGTCCCTCTTCCACAGGAGCAACTCTCCCAGGTGCCTGGGTCTGTTCAAATCTCTAATCATGGCCCTGCTTTGAAAATGAACTTTCCTCATTGACCCTATTCTTCGTACAGTATTATCGGGTAACCCGAGAACTGCAGATGTATCTGATTATTGGAACTGTGGAGATGATTGCCAAAAAACCCGAAACCGTGACCTTTCCTTGAGTTGTTATCAGCCCAGCTGGTGAGGGGAAAGAGAGATGATTTATGACCATTCATTAAAATTACACAAAACTGATCATAGAGGTAGATTTCAGCTGAAAAGTTCATGCTCAAAACCTCCTTGCATAGTTCAGGGTATTTGGACATGAGAAAACTAGGAATTATCCCTTGAAGCAATGTGAATGTAAATGAATTATATTTTTATGGTGTTTTGTATTATATTTTAAAATATATCTTCTTTATACTCAAGGTATTTTTCTTAGTTTTCTCATGGTTTGTTAATTTCTTATTTTTATTGCTAGATTTTTGTTAAATCTAGTTTTATTATTTTAATATTTAAAACCATCCATTTTAACTGCCCAGGGGGCATCACATGAAAACATAAAGCGGTACCATTTTTTCCCCACTAACCTTAGAATTAAAAATGGAAGCAGTCAGTCTGGATTTTATATGGGATAATACCATTGCTTTATGCAATCAGCTGCTTTGCAGATGGATTTTGAACTTTGGCAACAATTTGTTCATGAAGAAGAACTCCTACAGATGAATGTGCGCTCAAGCAGTCAACTGCAAATCTGCTCCGAGACCGTAACGTGAAATTGCCATACTTTGGAGAGCAGCCAGCGGCAGATTGGGATTAATTTGCTCCCAGTGTTCAATAAATAATGTCGGGAGGGCCTCGTGGAAAGTGATCCTCGCTGGATACTCTCGGCTCCTGCCACGGGGCCTATGTTTGGTCAGCGAGCTGGGTGCGTGCAGCGACCGTCCCGAGGCATTTCTCACTGGGCTTACAGTGAAAGCCAGCTAAAGTGCCTCCCACTGCCTGGCAGTGACCAGGGGGATCAAGCAGCCCCCGGAGAGAAGCTCCCTCGGGATGGAGGGGCTATATATAGGGGAGCTCGATAAACACCGTTTTGATCCGCACGCTGAGTGCCTGCCCGGAATTAAGGTCACATCCACGCTTTTGCGCGTGTTTCTCTGCTGGCTCGCTTGGCTTACAGTTTAAAGGATTGCAGGTGAGAAGTTGGCTACATAATGAGGAGTTATAAATCCAGATGGTTTCTATCTGACAAAACCTTTTAGTCGGTACATGAGGCAACTGCAGAGCAAAGTAAGAATAAGATTTTTAAATCCACGTGTAAAATCCATTGTAAAGGTCAGGTTTATAAGGAGGCCATCCCAAAATGCTAATGACATGACAGTTTTATGAGGCTGGAAAATGATAGCTTGGCAGAAGCTGAGTAATACTAGAGCAAGGGATTTATTTAAATTGGACTACTTTTTTATTTATATTTTTATTTTGTCTTTGATCCTTCCAGATCTCACAGAGATGAAAAATGTATAAGTAGCTCCCCACATTCAGCTGACAAGTGAGGTTAAGAAAAGGTTATTTATGTGAGGCATTATTCTGTAATTGTACCCTCCAAAGGTTTTCCATATTCTTCTGCAGAATATATTATTGAAAGTTATACAAATTTTAATGCCTGCACTGTGCAAAAAATACATATAACATCAACTCTTAATAGCTAGCCTCAGAAACAGAAATAGTAAGAGTTTCTACAGGAACTTTAACACAGTTTTAACTTAGAGAAACTGCATTTCTCTATAGGACAACCTGTCTGGAAGAGCTTGTAGTCAAATATATACATTTAACAGAGGTACATGTGCACCCTAAGAGTAAGTCTTTGTGTATGTAACCAGAGCAGAAATACTTTTTCATTTGCCATATAAAAATCTCTCTCATCTTAATACCGTTCCTCCCCAAAGCAGTATCAACGCCAGGTCTGGATTTGTTGGCTTATTTTTTTGTTTACATTGTGCAATGAGTTAATTCCCTGTCTAGAAGACTACAAGCACCTAAACACATCTTTCATCAGCTGAGCAGTTCCTATCATGCTGAAGCTTAATGATTTATGAATGATTTAATGATTTAATGAAGCTGCAGTTCATTAAACTGCAGTCTCATGTTTGGCCTCAAAACATACAGTATCTCTCAATCAAAACATAGCTATAGATATGCTATACCATATTGTCTACAGCTATACAAAACATACAATCTCTATCTATAGCTATGCTAATATTTGCATATCCACTTCTGTGTTTCCCACAATTCCTTTAATCACCAGTGAAAAGTAGGAGTATTTTAAAAAATAGGAAAAATAGAAATACTTTAAACAAAAAAAATGGTGTATTCTCTTTTCTGCAGAGAGGCTGAGGTTCTCCCTCCAGGTCTGCTACTTCCCTTTGCTGCAGCATTTTGAGAACACAGATGGTGTCTCGGCACCCAGGGGTGCAGGGTTTAGTAGGGTGCTCTGCACAGAGTGTGCAGGCCTGATCCTGTGAGGTGTTGAGTGCTTCCCAGGAAGTGATGAGCTCTCTGAAATCCCTGTGACTTACATCCCCAGGCTGGGCAGACACCGAGCACATCTCCCCCGACACCCTCCTGGGAATCCTCTCTGCAGCAAGCACCAGCCTCGTCCTCAAGTGTCGCCTTGTGGAGGTTCTCCATTAACAAATTGATCATCCTGCTAAAGAGGCAGGATGAATTTTGGGAAAACACTGGCTGCTGTGGAGATCATTCTGCCAAAATACAGAAGTATTTGTCCACCTTGTGACTAAAGTCTGTAGCTGCTCAGCAAGGAGGGCTGGTGTGCAAATCCTCTGGGGCAATGGGCTCCCTGCAGTGCCCAGCAGGATGCTGCAGGTCACTCCTCTTCCCTCGGCCTCATAGCCCGGGGCCAAACCAACACCCATGGGGCAGTGTTCCTCCTCCAAAGAAGCCTCTCCTGCTCAGAGGCTCTTGCAGTTGCTAGGTGGCTTCTTATCCTCCCATCTGCACCAGCACACCATGCCTGGGAATCATGGAACTGAGAATGGATTGTATTCTGCTTTGGATAACTCTCAAGGCTGAGGGAAATAAGAAGGAAAGCTTTCCCCTTCCTGTCTCTGAATGATTTCCAAAGCTCTCTGTGCATCAAATTTGGGAAAAGAAAGCAAAACCCCCTATCCATTTCAGAAAATTTGAATACATAACAACTCTTTCTCCCCTTACGAGCTATTTGCTGAACTTAACCCAAATTAGCAGATAGATGTGAAGTGTTCAATTAGTAAACTGACCAGCAGGAAATTATATTTGGCCACACTCTAGTCATTGTTATCTTTTACTACCAGTACGAGCCTAGATGGCACAAATGGTTGCTACCCAGTGACACAAGTAACAACTGTATTAGCTGCTGGCTGCAGGGCAGCACGTAGCCCAGAGATTCTTGAGATAGCTATAAATTGGCTAGCTGGGGTGCTGGCCATTTGTTCACCTGCAAAAGCAGAGCAGTTAAGTCAGGGTATCTCATCTTTGGATATCTCTATGTGAGCATTTTTTCCTCACCATCACAATGCAGTCTCTTCTGCAACAGTGAAGACCCTTCAAGCACCAAACCTTAGAATGTGCTCCTTGTCAGAGAGATTTTGCTTGTTTTAGCATTTGTGATGGGAAAGAGATTAAAAATTGTTTTGAAAAAAGAGAGAGCCTATTTTTTTTTCCACAAAAGCTATTTCACACCTGCTACTCTGTACTTTAGAAGATAGGAAAACTAGAACTTTAGCTGAGTTTTATCCCTTTACTTATTTCCATTCCTATGTCCTGACCCTGCCAGGACTAAGCCCAGAAAGGAGAAAATTCTTCTAGAGTATAACTTTTCACCAAAACTTAAAGGACAGCCGGCAAAGGGAGAGTTCAATCCACCTAAAGTCCCAGCTGGTCTGTCATTAGCAGACAGCAATTAGTTTTTCCTTCACATGAGTCACTTTGGTGCATAAAGGCATGTATTGTATACAAACTTATTTATACTGCAGGGTCTCAATAAAAAGATCTGCCAGATGGGTAGCTCTGTCTGAGCTAGGATCAGTGATCTGGCTGAGCCCATGTGGTTAAAGGGAAAGGAAATAAAATCTACTTTGTGCTTTAGGATGTTTTATTGAATGGTATAAAACCACATGAGTGAGTTTGTATGGAAAGAAAGTAGTTATATATAAACTTAGTGCCTGATACCTTGACAGAACTGCAGGGATATATTTAGCTTGAATGAACTCCTGAGCCCTGGTTCAAATGCATTCACCTAGGGCATGTTCCTCTCCATGCTGGAAAAAGAGGACTTCATGAAGGTCTTATTCTGGTGCACCAGCAGTTCAAGCCACTTAACTTTCCATGCAGTAAGTCACATGGATTGAATATATAAAGCAAGCAGAGAACACAGCGCAATGATTTTTTATCCCTGGCTGATAAAACGAAGCACATGCCGATCTTTTTGGGCAAACCACTGCTCTCAGCTGAAACCTCCATTCCTCCTCCTGTGAATATGTCGAAGAGGATGGGCACTTAAAGTGGCTGGGCAAAAATCCAGCATCACTTGACAATAAAGCCTCACTTAACACATATCCTATTGCAGCTGTACAGTTGTTTCAGTGATCAGATACAGCCAAAAGCAGTTACAGGGATATGATGGCAACCTGAGAAGAGCTGTGCAGCGATGGAGAGAGCACAGCCCATGGATCGAGCCGAGCAGACCAAAGCTGATCTCTACTGTACGTGGCCAGGCTCTCAAGTTACACGATTGAGGCCATTGCTTGCCGGGCGTGATGGAACTAATCACGTGTGTTTGGGGCAAAGGCACGGTTTATCAGATCCCAGCCCACAGGTTCATGTTCTCTCCCTTTACCTAGAAACCATGGTCATCCAAGGTGACGGGGGAAGTAGCTGGAGATCAGCAGCAGCTCTCCTGGCAGCTGCCTTCGTCTGTTAGGCAGATCTGCCATCCCACAGCACACGGCTTTGCAGCTGGCACAGAAGCCAAACAAGGCAGAGGCACACGTACAAAACCTTTCTGCCCCCACATGCATTAATGCCCGCTGAAGAGGAGCCACATTGGGCTTTCACAGACAGCTCTCTGGGTACCAGCATGGAAGAAAGTCATGACATTCTTGTTTTTAGCAAAGCAGTTTGGTTCCCAGGCTTGGTTACTCAGGAAATGGTTGGGGAGCTGAATATTCAGTGCTGTCATAGTGTGCTGCTGCAAGAGGTGAAGACATGCTTGTCCTTTATCACATTCTGCCCAGATCTTATTTTCAGATGTCATGTTTATAAAGTTAAGTACTAGAAGTAGTGAAAAAAATACTTAGTAAGATCACCTTAAAATGCACCTGTGTTAAAAGAATATCTCAAAAAGGAAACCACTATAAGAAGTCAGCAGAGCTTTTAGTATTCCTTATACTGCTCTGATTCACAGATTCATGGAAAATTCTGAGCTGGAAGGAACCCACAGGGATCACCGAGTCCAAAGTTTTCTGCAGTTGTAAAACCTTGCTGTTCTTTTTGTGCAGACTGTCTCCCTGAAAATGAGCATCATTTACAGAAGTGAAACACAACAACCTTTTAACGAAAAAGTTTATCTGATTTTTTGTATTTGCAAACTAGAGAAATAAACTATACCCTGGGCTCTTATCTGGGTACTTTCCATTGATCAGGTGTCCCTGAATGTGAATCTTCTTCCATTTTGACTAGAGGAACAGCTATTCTGTTGGTTTTACAGCACACATCCAGATTTACACCAGCAAGGAAGCACAACTGAATGCTTGCAGCACTGGCTGTGCCAGAACTTTCACCAGGCACCAGGTGGGGATTTCCACCCAGCTGGACATTACCTGACCTAAGTTTCTAAACAAAAGAGCATGGCACTGTACTATGTTGGATATGTATTGATCAGGTGGCATCTTAGCAGCTCTCCTCAGTCTAATTCTAAATGCAGTGTACCATAGCAAGAATCCCCATGAACTCCTTTATCCTTTGGACAGGACCAAAGTGTATCCCAGTAGAAGACAGGAATAATAAGAAGTAAAACATATGAAATTTTTTTTGCCTTAAGAACCTGGTATTGTCCAAAGACTTTTTTTTTTTTTTTTTTTTGCCACATTAATGTGATTTTGTCACCCAAGTGTTGAGGTGGGGATGCAATAGCTGCACTACCTATTTATAGAGGCACTATATAAAGATCAACAGATGTTTTCAGCATAGCCCTGTACTTCAAAGGTTACTTGCGAAGTCAGAGCATTAGGAAAAAAGGTAATTCAGAAATTCACAATAAAAGCCCTGAATTGTTGATGTTTTCTAGAGGATCCACCAGTTGTTAGGCTGACTGCTGTTGTAGTCCAACTGTCGGGGGCTACTTCCATTTTGATCAATATTGGTTTAAAACATGCAAGTGTAGAGAAAGCAAGCCAAAGTTTGTGATGCTGTCAATAATCACAGCAACACATCAGACAAGGTACATGTTAAATTCTTGGCTCTTGATTAGAACTTAATTATTCTTGGCTCTTGATTAGAAGTTAATTCTGTTGCCAATTCCGAATATTTAAAATTGAAAATTAATCAGATTTTTTTAAAAGAGTGTAGATGGACGTACTTGTCTGGAGCGTCCATTGGTCATTGTCAAATTGTACTATTAAATCACAGGTAATTTTTAAATGAGAGCTGACTGAAAACAAACCTATGTACCAGAACGCAACACCAATTCTACCGCATCATGGCAAGGTTGCAGTGCAGCTGTGGGTTTTCACTAAAATCATCCAGTAAGTACAAAGTATCCCTTTCAAAATACAGCACATTTTGGTGGCAGACCGATTGCAGAATGCTTCTAAGGCAAGTTTCAGCTAAGTCAGTACAAATGCGTAATTATTGGTTTTCTCTTTGAAAACCTCTTTCTCTTTGGATTTATTTTACCCAGTCTTGTTTAGTGCTAAAGACTCTTGCCGAATTTGCAGGGTGAGCTGTCTAAGCAGTAATTTATTTCAGAGTGCTTTAATCTGCAGGGTAAGTAAATGCACCATGTCTGCACCAAAGCATAAGCAGAGCATGCTGAGCAGCCCTCAGGCATCTACACGGTCAAAGCTTTTTTATTGGGACTGGGAGCTAGGCGTAAAAATGATCATCATTATCACCGTTAATGAAGGATGAAGAGCTCAAGCTAACCATGTGGTAGAGCCATCAGGAAGGATGTCAAAAATTGGCTAATAAAATTTAGTAAGTGTGAAGTTCATTTGACCTTTCCATATGGAAAGTGAGCTCTCCATACAGATTGCACTCTCAGAGCTGCCAGATGGGAGGAAATATCTGCTACAATACCTTCCCTGCTCTCAGTTTAGCCTGTTGAGCAGAACAGAGCCTATGCTTTCACACATCTCTCGTTACATCTGACGAGCAGCACGAATAGCCATCAGGGAGAATACTCTGACCTTCATTAGACATTCACAGAGCCGAGCCAGAAGCGGACAACTTTACTGGCATCCTGATAAAATTCCCCTCCTGCAAGTGAAGGCAGCCCAGAACAAGGCTGTTCTTGGGTCCTTTGCATGGTCTGCTTGTGCAGTGGCACAATGGAGAGGCAGATGAAAAGTTTCTGTCCAGAGGGTCCCAGTGAGGCTTCAGTAGCCTTCATCAGGTGGTCACTATCCTTCTGCTCTGCTGGTCCTAAATTACAGTCCTTGTTGCCTTAAAACATTCCAAATGGCACGAGGAGATGGAAGACACAGTTTCCCACTGAGGGATTAGAAGTGGCTTCTGCCCAAAATGCTTGACTACTTTTGCCTACAATGAGGCAAAGCTGAGCTTCTTTTGCTTTTGCAGGGTAAGGATGGGAACTTGCATTATTTGAGATTTTTCAAGCTGATCTGGCAGTCTCATGGAAAGTCCCAGAAAAATTCCTGTTGTTGTGGATTTCTCCAACACATTCTTGTCTCCCAGATCTAATTTATGGCTTACGTTCAGTTTAGATGTTTGCCTCTTACAGGCAAATTATTGCAACACTCCACTATGCAACCACATTTTAAACAAGCAAATCCTGGCTTTCTCCTGGATGGAGCCAGTGTCTGCAGGGACTTTGCAGAGTTCCCTGCGAAGTAGAAACAAGGGAGATGCATTTAGAGGCACCGAAGGGGCAGATTGGCACCTGTGGGACAGAAGAGACATCTGTTGTGCCCATATTTTAGCAGCACTAATCCAGGTCAGGAAGAGCAGGTTGGAAGCCCTCAGGGTCTAAATCAATCACATTGAAATGCTGTGGGTGGTAGACGCTCTAATCAAGCTCTGCATGGGTCATGTTCATTCAAGGCAGAAGACATTTGGGAATTTTAAGGAAAGCTAAACCCTTGCCAGCCGTGCCTGGCTGAAGTAGGTGGCAAAGGGGAAGAGGGATCAGCTGCAGCTGTCTTGTCTTAGTGCAGGAGCGCGGGGGTGCCTGGGCAGCTCCCAGGAGCTATTTGAGAGGCCCTGGCTCTGGGCACGGGAACAGTGCACATGGCAAGAGGTACACAAGGACACCCAGAACGTGCCCACTCCGTGCAGGGCGGTGCAGGATGAGCGTGTCTCCCATCCTGACACATTCCTACCCTTTGTGACCTTGCTGGACAGCAGCACAGACCCCAGGGGCAAGGACTGTATCTCACTGCAACCACGTGGATTCAACCAAGGCAGTTCTCCTCCTGCACAGTGCCCACACTGCTGCTGACTCCAGAGCCAGCTTACCTGATGTTAACTTTGCAGCTCAACACCCTGCTCCCTTGCATGTATGCTCTTCATCCCTGGAAACTCTGAATTTACCGTCTGTGCAAACAGCCTCAGCCAGGCTCACAGAGATATGGAGTTCACACAGCTTTTCTCCCTACATCCTGGGAAATCACACCACAGCATGACTCCTTCCACTCCCTTTTCTAAGGCACCGATGTATTTCCTAACATGCCCATCAGCATTCAGCAGGGCAGCCTAGCTGAGTAAATTCTATCATAACACCTAGTGCCCATTGCACAGCACTGTTTGTATCCAAGGGCTTTTAAAAGTATCAAGTTCCTGCAGCGCTGAGGTAGAGACATTTATGATCCTTATATCTCTGAGTTGTAAATAATTTCTGAATACAGCAAAATGTGTGCAGAAATAATTAAAGAGATTACGTGTATAAAGCCACTAGCAGTTTGAGGAAGACTATAACACATATGAGTTCTCTGAGAGTAACAGGACAGACCAGCTTTGACCACATTTTTGATGAGAAAAGCTTACATGTCTGTACAAAAATATCCTTTTCACTGCTCCTATAGTTTAAGGATGTGATCGCATTTCATTCACTTCCTTTACAGGCCACAGGGTGGCAAAGACTGCTTGGTGCTTGGCTTCTGCACAGTGAGATGACAATCTGGAAACCCAGGTCCTCAGCACTTGGATTGGTGGAGCCAGTGGAGCTCCCACTGCCCTGGAGTGAACAGGAATTGCAGCCACAGCAGCATGAACTCCATCGTTTGGATATGCAGGTGAAAGGCCCTTCCCACAGGAGGGACACGGGACGAGGAACACAACAAAGATTCAGATGCTACAGCAGAAGATGGGCTTCCAGGTGGAGCCCATAAAAGGCCAGGTCTTCATGTGTTCCAGGTCTTCAGAGCCTAAAATGGACTGATGGTGCTTCAAGGCCCTGCTGATGATTCATGCTGCAAATAAACTTCAGGAGGCAGCAGGTGCCAGCACTCATCAGAGGATGAAGTGTAATTGTTTTCTAGTCAACAGAGTAATTTGAAAAGTATTTGTGCCATCTTGCTAAAAACACAAAATGTGTCACATTTATTTTTAGGTGCAGATATCCATCCAGGAAGAAACCACAACCAGTTATGTCACACATAAATAAGAGCTACCTGCTGATACCATCACAGCGTTTACTAGGGTGCTTTTTAAATGGCCACCTACCCAAATCCAAGGTTATGTTTTTCCTTGCCACATGGCAAGGTATCTAAACTTTAATTTACATCTCAAACTACCTGCTTTCTTAGGAAGTAAAATACTCCCTGGGATGGAGGTGTTGGACAGGGAAGAGGGACTGTGAGCAACAGGATTGCAGCCCTCTACTCCTCGACACCCTTCTATCCCACACTTTTGTCTTCTTAATCATAAAAATTATCCCACGCTTAATCATTAAAACCCTCAAACAACTACTATATCATCAACAAAGCTTGTGCTACAGAGCAGACACATGAGTCTTAGAAAAGGATGTGTAAATCTATTTGTACGCAAATGTTATGTCAAAACACAGAACTTCTTGAAAGACTTCCTTAAAATTGTCTTTTTCTTCTTGTGCCATATGCTATTGACAGTACTGACAGTACCAGTACAATGGTTATCCATTGTCTCACACTTCCAGTCCTAAAAGGCTGTTTGACCCTCCGTTCTTTCTGAAAATAACCATATCATTCATGGTGCAAGGTTCTGAAATTCTGCTTTTTCTGACCATTGTCACCAAAAATTAGCATTTTTCTATATCCTCTTCACGTTTTTGAAAATTGGGTTAGCAAACCCAGTGTGAACAAGCACGACTTAATTCAGTAAGGCCGTATGTTTTCTGACTACATAAATAATTTTGAATAGATAACTTACTTTGAATACTTAACCAAAAGACCAGATGCAAACCCACACATATCGGTGGCTAACATTTGGGATTCATAGTTGTGGTTTAACTCTAATGTTAATGCTGAGGGATTAAGAGTTAAGAGCTCTGATGTAATTTTTTCTTTTTTTTCCTCTGAATTTTTATCATCATCCTGGCTTTTTATGGCTACATAATGAGATAATCATGATCCAATTACTACACTGACAAAAAGTGTTTTTATAAACTCATACAAATCCCCTTGATAGGTGCACAGAGAGTGAGCAACAGACTTATGGATGAAAGTTGGACAGGATGATCTCCACAGGCTGTTCTGACTTTAATTTTTCCCTAATATTTTTATATGCTTGTTTATATGCCAACCTTTAATATTACCCTTCTGTACCTCAGTTCATCCAAACAGAAATATCCCCACAGGGGCCTTGGAGGCTGACGTTGCTCCACTCCCGTTGTGCCTTGTCAGACCAAGCTCTGAGGAAAGGCACTGCACTGCTCTCTAAATACCACATGGGCCACATCCCTGGGGAGCCCAGCAGCCGTGGTGTCCGGGAGGATGGGCACACAGACCTGGCAGCAATTGGCATGAAGAGACTTGCAGAGAGAGCCAGTTCCTCCAGACACCAAGCCTTCCTTTCTCCTCACAGGGCAAGGATGAGGTGCTGCTGTGCATCATCACATCCTGCAGGATGGAATTATCCAGCGTGGGGGATGCTCAGGATAAGGAGCACTGAGCAGGGCCTCCCCAGCTTGTCCCCTGCCATCATACAGCTCTTGTCCTCTACCTTTGTCTCTGCCACTCCACAGCTGTCAGTGGCATCCTGACCTTGTTTCTGATGGAGTCTCACATTTCTGAAATCCCTGGTCCTTTTGGCCCAGCCCATAAAACCACAGGGATAAGCCATTAGTGCTTTGGCACTGAGAAAAGCAAGACAGTCACTTCCCTCTGTTGAAACTATTCTCCCAAACAAGCCCCTCTGCAGCATGACATGGAGAATGCTGGGCACTGTGTCCAGAGAATGCCATCCCTGTCCTGCCTCCCAACAGTGCAAGCAATGTATAGTTCCTTTGGAAAACAAAATGTGTTTTCCAAAGCACAGTCCATCTTGGATACAAAACTATAAAAATAGCAAATTCTCCTGTTCCAAATATCCACCAGCTTGCTACCTGCCCAGCACCCAGGCAGCACTTTACAGGTAAGCTGATATCCCTGCTTCTTCCTCAGACAGCTTTCTCCAGCTCCGGCCTGCTGGTGTTTCCCTCCTTGGTGCCTACACACATTAGTGCATCATAGGGAATTCTTTGTTATACTACATCATTTTGGGAGCCACAGATTGCGATGGAACCTCAGTTTCTCTACCACAGAGTGTATATGATCCAGAGACACTTAGTGTTAAGGTTAAAGAACTATATCATTTTAATTAGGCCAAAGATTAAGATTTTAATTCTCATTCTAATGAAAATATATATTGCCTACCACCATTCTTGAAACAGTAATACTATTCCCTACTTAAACCCAGGAGCAAATCCATCAGATATTCTTAACCTATAGGTTGCATTAGGATCCCCAAGGCTGACCCTGTGTTTACAAATTCCGTTTTTTATTTCTCCTCAATGACATCAGCTTTGAGGAGGAACAGCTGTTTATACCATCACCCACAGGTACTGAAATCTATTTAAATATAGTCTGCAAAAAGTAATTGCTAGGACTACAGCTACCACCAACAATGAGGCTCTGGGGTTTCTCTTTTATTATTTTCCTCTCACCTCTCCACTCCAGGCTGTTTCTTTCTTCATCTTTCCTTCTTCATTACTTCTAGTTCCTATCTACCCTGTCATTACTCTTTTGATGGCTTGTCTGGCTCCCTGACCATTTGCCTGCAAGTTTGATGGTGCATGTCCTGTGCTGCAAGAAAACATCTGAGCTTTCCTTTGCTCTCGTGTTTCCCAAGAGTTCACAAGCTGCTTTCAGCATCCAAGCTCCCCAAGTGTGTTATTATGCTGCTTCAGTGCCTGGGGCTGCTCTCATCCATCTTTCCTCTGCTGGCATTATGGAAACACTTGTCCAGAGCATCATTTCCACCCCTCAACACAGAAAGCTTCACTTTAAAGTGATTTAAAGGCTCTTTCTCCATGTAGTATCTCAAAGGACTTTTTCCCCCAGTGGTATCCCAAAGCATATATCGAATGCACATTATTTTCCTACCTAGTAGTTCAGAATTAGATATATTTTATCTACTCTAACTGGGAACAAAAGACTGTTCTAGTGATTAGTTTTATAAAAGGTATGACATTGCCTGCATTTTTCTTTTGGTAACAATTTTTTCTCCTTCACTGCTGCTTTAATGCAAGTGGTAAAAACACTTAAAATACTGTGAACTTGTTGGTTGTGAAGTTAAAAATGTAGGGAAAAAAGTGTGCTTGGAAGACTGTTTTCTGCCCTCATAATTTCTGCAGTCCTTTACCTCCTCTCACAGTATTATTCTTTTCCTAGTGCCACAGAAATGCTCAAGGTCTTTGATTTTGATGAGTGACTCAATGATGTCTAGACTTAAAAGGCATTTTTTATTCTGTCTTCAGTGAGAAGGTAGGGGTACAGCCTGGTGCAAACAGGACTGCTCACCCTCCATTCAAAAGGCAAACCAGAAGTCCCTGGCTAATCCCCAAGACATGGATGTGACCCTCTGAACCTCTCACTCTTCCCACTCATCTGCCATGGCCCAAAGCAAGGCAGCCTGGAGGTCTAGGTGCAAAATCAAGAGCACCATCAGCCATGGTACATTCGTTTGGTCTGCAGTATGCATTCTTTATTTTCTGCTCTTGCTGAGATGAGGCAAGGATGCTGTGACATGACAGCTATACAAAGAGCACAACACCCACCTGAAATCCTGTCTGTGTTTGTCTCCTCATTAAAACACTAAAAAACCCAAACAACCAAGCAAACAATCCTGACTCGGTGATGAGAAAAACTGGGCAACTCTGTAGCTGTCAAAATCCTGCCAAGGAAGACAAATCCATTTTTCTGCTCCTCTGGCTTCAGATTTCATATGTTAAACCCAGCTGCAGAAATTTAAACCTGATCTTTAAATTTAGGTGATAGGCCACATTTAGGGCTCATCTGGACAGCTGCAACTCTATGCCAAGTGGAACAGGAGGGGTTCAGAGCAATTAGGAATTGATGAACTATTAGGTATTGTCTCAAAGAGTTTCAGGATGCTCATACCCCTCAGAAATTACAAACTGTCATTGCTGTCTCTACTCTCTGTCCACTCCCTTTACACTTTATTTTATATGACTGTATTAAATATATTCAGGATTGCTCACAAAATAGCAAGTGCCTTCATTTGTGCATAGCATTTACCTTTCTGATTAATGGTCCCCAAAAAGGGAGCGTCACCACCACTACCACCATCACATTTCCAGAAGTCTGTGACCGCTCTCCAGGGCTGCCTGTGACTGGTTTCCCTGCTCAGATGCCTGTTTGCAAAATCTGCCTCAAACCTGTGCTCTGTACCACTTGGAGAGGAGCCAGTTTTGCCCAAAATCAATAGTATGTTAGCAGGCCCATGAAGATTTGTACTCTTCTTCACTGCTATAGGAGCAAGACTTACAGCTCCTGTCTATCATGGCACAGCTCAAAACAATGCTGTCCTCAATAAAAGAGGTTTGTCCCAAGCTTGTCCCAGCTTCTCTCAGTGTACATACAGGCACTGAGCCCCGAGCTGGGAGTTCAGCAGTGGGAGAATTCATGGTGTCAGAAAGCAATCAAAATTCTTCCACCACAGAACCCCATTACTAACTCATATTTGTGCCATCCTGGGGCCTGCCAGTGACAGAGAGCTGTCTGGCAGTATTTATACCACAGCCACCACTGCAGTATCTGGGGAGTGTGGTATAAATACAAACCCAGTAATAGCCAGGGAAGCCCAAAGAGTGGGCGAGGAGGATGAGTGGCCAAGGCAGCTGAGACTTGCTGATTAAGTGCATCTCCCTCAGCTGTCCTCAGCAGCAGGTTGCCATGGATTAGAAGTTGGGGAGATGGAAGGAACTGATTTTTCTTTTTTCCCTCCCCTTTAACAGATCTTTCTCACTCTTTATTTGAGCCCATAAGGTTCTTCATTTGAGTCTCCAACCGCAGCACTTGGTGCTCCTACATAAAGTAAACATGTTACTATTTCTTCTTCTAGTAAGGAGATGGTTTGGCTCATGCCTGCCAGCCTGCAGCACCCAAAAGATGAGGTCAGAGTTGTCATCCCTGCCTTACAGATGGGGAAATCCGTGCAAAAAGAAAGCATAGAAAGCACCTTCCCTCAGAAAGCCTGTAGCTCTGCTCAGAGGAAAGAAGTTCATGATCTCACTTAAAAAGCCACTCACAGGGCTTTTAAGACAACAGGTAGAAACGGGTTGAAATGCAGGGGAAAAGGAAATGGTTGTTCAAGGAAACCTCCTGAATGTGCATCTCTCTGTCATGTGTTCAGTTCCTTCCCAACACATACTAAAGACAAGTAATTTCAACTCTCTGAACAGCTGACTTTCAGCAGTAAAATCAGTGAGAATTTGAAATACGAGCTTTCCGTGATGATTTCTATCATCTCTACAAATAAATTGCAATTCTCTATTCTCAAAGGAAAGCTTCAAAATAAGATATAGGTGGGGAGGAATCCCTCATACAAACAAGGGATTTGCCACAGGTACCTGCAAGCATGTAGCTGGCACATGGGAGCCCATCTAGTCTAACAATACTTGAGTGCACCTTGCTAGAGAAGGAAGGGCACTTTGCTCTATTTTTTCCACTCAGGACACTGTATTTCCTTCTGAAGGAATGTGACTCCCACAGCAGCCTACCTACTTGCTGCAATTGCCACAAGAAGTGTTTCTTTTTGGACTCAGCTGCTCTGCAGGGGGCTGGACTTGTCAGCAGTGCCCTGGTGCACAGAATAAATACTTAGCAACTACTTTTTGTCACGCCTTCAGAGCCTCTTGTAGAGATGAAAAGGCTGGAATGGGCTGTTCTTGAGAGTAAGATCAGATTGGGGAGAGTGAGATCAGATTTGGAAGCCCCTTAGCTCCTGCAGCAGTGGAAATGGGGGAGTGCATGGACTGCACTTACAGTGCAAAACTTACCTATGGCTTATGGAATTATTATTATTTGACTAATTTGAGCTATTTCTGCCCTTGCAAAAGAAATATTCTACTCTGATGTTGCTGGAAAACACTAAAATTACTACTCACCTCTTTGCATTCAGAAGGGCATATGGACATTACCTCTTGTGAACAGCATTTTTCCATCTGTCCTGGCTTGATTCACTTCACAGCCTGGCTAAGGGCTCTCCCTCCCTGCTAATTTGGCACTCCAAGCTCTTTAGTAGATCGCCAAGGTAGTCTGAACCAAGCCCAGCTTTATGTGAGGCCCTTGTTTCCCTGTGTACTGAGAGAGCTCTTGGGAAGAGCTCTCTGACAGATACCTCCTTAGCCCACTTCTCTGAACAACATGCAACAGCACCAGTTTTCTTTGTCTTGGCTTGATTGCAATGCATGCTCAACAATATTTTTCAAGTACAGGATATCTTTCCAAAACGTCTCAGCCCTAGACTTCCTTTCCCCAGTTTTGCAGTAGGCTTCAGGGGCAATTTCCACAGTGACTTTGCTGTGGATGCTACTTTTTTTGCAAGAAAAATATCTGTAATAAGAAAGATCTCTTTATCAACCTGACAATATGAGGGTTCCCTGAGGCCACAGGGTTTGATCATGAAAGATCTGATGCAGCCTTTATTTCCTTGGAGTGTGTGCTCTGTAGATAACCATCTGCTCCTGAATCGGTCTGAAGGGTCTGACAGACCCACGGTACCAGTTCTGTGCCAGCTCCTCCTGGATAAGATTTCCTCTTTCCTCCCCTGCTGCTGCTGTTACTCACCAGTGTGAGTGTGTGTTTATGCCTTGACATCCCTGAAACAGCTCTGCTTTGATGTATTGTATTTCTATACATTTCTATTGTTAAAGCAAAATTGGAGGACAAAAAAATAAGGGGTTTTCTGGTGTCAAGCTGTTTAACTTGCAAGGAGGATTGTTTACACCCCCTGTATTTAGATCCTAAAGGAAGCATGGAGTACTTAGCTACATGCTGGTGGCAGAGAACAGCCAGCTGAACCTTCCCACAATGTGAAGCAGCCCAGAAATGTGAGCAGAACCTGCCCCTTAAAAATGCAAAAAACAGTTTTCAGCTTGAATCTCAAACAAGCAAAAGTTCATTTTTCAAGTGTGGGGGCTGCTGCTGCCTAGGTTATTTCTTGCAACCATGATAACAGATGAAGAATCAAAGTGACATTTTACTTCTTGGCATCAGCTAAACTGCCCTCACCTTCAGCCTCGCACCTGACTCCACAGATTCTTTTTTTTTTTTCTGGAGCTGCTGATTAAGCTCCCTATTTGTGCACTGGTGAGACATCTCCAAGGTATGCTGGATGTGCAGCTCCTCTTCGATGAACCTGATTATGAACATGCAATTGCTATTTAAATGGATTTTTGTCACTGGCAAAACAAGCCACAGAATAACTGCTGTTCAGCTTCTTGGAGCTTTGTTACATCCAGCTCCATTGCTATAAAGTCATTGCCTGCAGCTCTCCCAGAAACACTCTGACATGACTTACAACTGATACAGAAGTCAAAATAATGTTCACTAACTCAAGCAGATAAACATTTTACTATATTCTGAGATCTCTACCTTGAAACTGTAATTTTTATACTGAGTGGTTTTGTTCAATGAACTTTTCATTTACAGAATTTCAGTTTATTTCCGTCAGCCTCGGGACTGCTATTAAACCTCTACTAAACCAGCCTTGAATTTCAGCAGCATTTCCCAAACCACTGAACTTCATTTTAGCAGCTTAAAAATAGTTTCACTCTGATCAATGCTTTTCTCTGCCATGCCATTTTCATCCCAGAAGACAATGACTTTCAAACTTTGATTAGTGATACAGAAAGAGATTTGCTTGTCAAAACGCTTGTGTTCTGCTCCTGGCTGTGCTACAGGTTGCTTGGCATTACTGAACCACAGAGCCCACTCGGGCTTCTGACTAAGTATCTCCAATATCTGGTGCTATCTTGTTCCCAGTTTGGAGCCATGCCAGAAGCATGAAAGCTCCTAGATCCCTGTCTGACACTGGCACATGCTGTGAAACCCTCGGGTGGCACATTTCTGAGTGTTTCAAGTAAGACAGCACCATACCTGTGGTGAAGTGCTACAGGCTCCTGCAGTTCTGTGGTAAAGCCTCTTTGCTTTGGTGAGTGTTTAGAGTGTGACTTTTACCTGGTCTTCAGGATACTGAGAGAATCATTCCCAGGGGCAGGATCTTATGATCCCTACAGAAATATGGCAGGGAAGCCTGATTTATACATGAAACTCTTATGCTTGTTGTATTTGTGCAATATTTAATTTTTACACCAGTTAGTAAAATGCTTTCTGTGGGTATAGCACATATGCTTTGGCAGGCACTGTTTTTCTAAGGCTGGAAAGATCTGGGTTATTATAGACAAAAAATATATTTTAAATAACTTAAGTTTCCTGGATGTAGGTGGGGGCTTTAGACCTTGTGCATAATTACACCTCTCAGTAGATTACAGACCATGGGGTTTTGGCTTTATTCCAGCTCTGGCAAACAGACTCCTGGACTACCAAATCCTTTCAAAGCAAGAAAGAAGTTAATTAAAATTTAATGTTAATAAAAATAATGATGTAGAGAGCTAGCACCTTATTAATTTCACATTTCAAACTTAGGATTTCCTGGGAGATCACGCATAGCCCAGTCCCCCTCCAACCCATGCTATGCCTTAAATGTAAAAACTGGAGAAATGTCAAGTAATAAAGGTGGCCTACAGGAAGTCCCAAATTCTGGTTCCAGGTATTACAACTTACAGTCTGTCAGAACTGAGAAAGAAAGCTGACTCACACACTGAATAAACATGCAAATTGAATTTCTGAGTTCAAAGAGGAGATTCTTAGCTTCCTGAAAGAGAATCAGGCTATAATTACAATAAAAGCTCCATGTTTCTAAGAGTCTCCTCCACTTTCTTTACAGTATCAAGGTTGTATCTCAAATCTCAATTTCCTTAATTCTTCACCTTAAACCATAAAAATTCTCACTGGTTCATTCTTGGGTCATCCACGAATTCTCGCTTTGTTCAATTACAGCTTGCATTTCAGGCACCTGTACCACAGAATACAACTGGCTTTTGATGAGTTTGGCCTATCTGCAATGAAATCAGATCAGTGGCTGGGCTTGGAGCACACCCACGGTGTTGACAAGGTCTGAGATATATCATCTTTCCAGTGGTTAAACATGAGTGCACCCTGCCCTGCTCTAAGGTAACAGAACCAAAGACCACTACCTGAAAGCTGTATTTCATTCAAACCGGAGCCCGTCTACCATGCCAAAATTGTGGTGACAAGGACACATCTGAATAAATTCCCCAGCCCCTCACTACTTTACTTGTTTATGTCAATCAGTTTGGAGATTTTTAACATTGGAGTTATGTTTGTCTGAACCGGTTTTCAAGGTCTAATTATAACACGTGAAAGTGGGGTGAGATTGCTGCTATGAAAGTCGCAGTATAAATAAGAGGACTTGATGGGCTGAATGTTGGCACAGGGCAGACCTCTGTGTCATGTGGGTGCCCAGTGCAGCTGTTGTGGTCTGTGGTACAATAAATAGCTATAGGGAAGGGAAGCAGCACTGTCAGGCAGGATTTTTTAATACCCCCTACTGTGCTACTTGGCCAACTGCACTCGCCTTGGGGAAAAAAAAAAAATAAAAGGCAATATCTGGATTTAAATAATAATAAAAAAGGAAACAACCAGCCGTGGTGCTTTTTGAAGGCTCTGCAGAAAAGCATGGCATGGTTGCCTGCATCCACTGCCCTCTGCTCTTTTTACAGAATCCTCCACAGATGACCCAAAGCTTGGCTTTCCCCTCACCAAAACAACCAGCAGAGGACAGGCTCTCATCCCCTTGAGCAGGGAGAACGTGCCAGGCACAGCAATGTGCACAACCTCTCCCACCTTTGCTGGAGAGATCCACTGCAATCACCCCGAAATGGGCATGCAAAGATCATGCCTGCAAGCAGGGGCAGATGGACATCTCAGGTAAGACCAGGATTCTGGAGAGGATCTCTGTTTATAACCTGGACCCTGCCAAGAGACTGCTCTTGGGTGTTAATGTGACAGAGTATTGGTTTTTGAAGTCACTGAAATGCCTGAACATGGAATGGAATGGAAGATGAAACTGCTGCTGGCTTGCAAATGGTCGTCGATGCCATGTGCAGGTAGGAGAAGCAGCCATCCATACCAGGCATTTGCAGTGCATTGAACACCCATTAGACCAGTTAGGGTCCACAAAATATTAGTTATAAAGCCCCTGCACCCTTTCTAAGGTTAGGCTCTTATTCATTTTAGAAAAATTTGACCTGCCACAAGGCATATACATCTTTAAATTAGCAACTGGCAGTGAACTGTTCTTTTGATGAGGCACTGGAAAATGCCTGGCATCTGCAATTCCAGCAAGATGTCTTCTGGGGTAACCCTAACATATTATGCTCACATAATGTTAACATATTAACCCATGCTTCCTCTGCAGGGAAAAGAAACTATAATTGAAATCATTGTTCTCAGAAAGCAAGCTGCATTGCCTTTTTGACCCAGATTCTCAGTATCCTGCTTTTGCATCAGCAGTGCCATAAAATGCAAAATGATGCAACATTCAAATGTTTTCAGAGCTGCTGACGTAACATAATTTTATTTGGGTAAAATAATTTTATTTTGGTAAAATAGACCTTTGTACTCAGGTCTTGGTATTACCCCTAAAGCTTGCCCCTAAAGTATTGATAAACAGTTGCATAAGGTGACAGGGCTATCAAGCTTGATAGTGCACAGATATTATTATTATTATTATTATTATTATTATTATTATTATTATTATTATTATTATTATTATTGTATTTATTTTGTATTATATGTTACTTATAATATATATAATTTGTTATTTATTATCTGTTATTTGAGTGTAAGCTTTGAAGTTTCAAAAAGCAAAAATAAAAAACCTGACTTATGAGCTGTAATAAGATCGCACAACAAACAGTTTTATAAAACAGCAAGTAAGACTGTTCTCAGCCTTTTCTTCCCTTATTCCATCTCTAGTTTAAACAGTTTTATTATGTGTTTTATGACACTTTTACCTAAGCCTAGCTTTTCATGAGACTTTTACCAAAGCCTAAAATCACATGCTGCATCTCCATCAGTTTTTGTGTATGGGATACACTGGTGTGTGTGGTCAGTCCTGCTCTGGGTGCAGTCTCTCCCTTAGGCTTGACCATGGCTACTACAATGCCATCTGTGAGGAGCTGGGAGCCAGAACAGAGGTGGGGCTGGCACCGTGGGTTTTGCTGCAGGATGGAGCTACAGGTTGGCTTCACAGGCAAGCAAGAATCCCTGGAGCAACTCAGTGTGAGGACATTCAGTTCTCCAGCCATGAAGGTGCTCCCCACCCCAGACCACTGCAGCCAAGAGACATTTTTGAGGGTATCTAGAGAGGCTCCTTCTCTCTACAGCTTTAATTTCTGAGTGATCTTGGAGCACGGACTCGCCAGCCAGGTCTGATTCCTCCTGGACAGAGGCTGAACCACCAGCAGGTCACTTGGTTCAAGGCACCACATGGCCCAAAAGAGGAGCTGCCTGTCTTCCAGCCTTGCCCCTCACCCTGGCCTTTGGCACCAAGACCTGCTCTCCCCCACCTCCCTATGTGTGCTGCCACTAACAGCCACTGAAACCCACATTTTCCAATTTAATTTATAGGTTTTATTGGTTTTATTTCTGGATATTATCTTGGGATTTGGCTGGACAGGAAAAACATTTGCACATCATCTATTCAAAGAGCATGACATTGCTCTAAAGTGGGAAGTTTTAAGTAGACTTTGGCCGTGTCTAAGAAGACATGAAAAATGTGTTGAAGGCTTCAAGCACACATGTACATTAAACAGTGGATTGACAAAGTTCCTAGAAAGTTTTCCTTGTAGAACTGAAGCTGGAAACACATAATCTTCACATCATTATCTACATCATTGAAACTGTGAAAACCAAACCACATGTAATAACACAGCTGTTCTAGCTAGAGGGATTTGATCTCCCACCATCATCTCAAAATATACATGCTCCAGCTCCTGGTTGTGCACACAGCTATCAAGAGCTAGGAAAAAATTTAGCAAGCATCAAAGGAAATTTCCTGTACTTACTTCCATGTCTCTGTTTAAGTTCAGAAAACAGAAAAAAAAATCCTTCTGTACTTAGCCCTAGAGGAGTAGCTGAATTTCCTACAGCAATCAAGAGGAGAAAGTGTATTATGTTGGAAATGTTTTTGGCTCCCAAAAGTCACATCATGAAGAGTATGAAGAATGCCAGTTTAATTACTAAGGGCAAAGGTAAGAAACTTATAAAGCTGAATTATTAAATTAATATCTCTGAGATCCCATACATAATCATATTCCTGTGTGACATGGCTGGGCCTATCCTACTTGGCAGGAAACTCCACAAAGGCTTGGGAGGGCATGGCTCTTGCACCTCTTGCTGTGCTTAGGTAGACACCTGTTCCTTATCCAAGTCTGAGGAATCAAACCCTGACAGCAACACAACTATTGTGATCTTTAATTATAGAAGCCCTGCCCCACCCAAACTGTGGAGAAAATGAGGCAAGAACAACCCTTCCTCTTTTGCACAATTTGTCTTCCATGGCCAGCTCTCTGTTGTGTGTCTCTGCAGCACTCTGCTCTGCAGGTGCCCACTGTGCTCCATCCCAACCTGCCCCTCATCCCAATTGTGTTAACAATGGCTTTGCTGTATATCTGGGGGTTTTTACTTTTTTGGGGGTGAAATCATTGTATTTGACCATCTTTGCTTGGCTGGTTCATAGCTATCTATAATCTCTTCGGGTTTTTGGAAGGTGAAATGGTAAAAGGAAAGAAATTAAATTTTCAATTCTTTCCTGCAAAGTTCTGTCAAGTAACTGGAGTTATTTAATTATACTTTTGCAGCAATCATGTCTATTTATTAGTAACATGCCTATCTAAGCCAAATTCCCCTTTATTTAGTATATCTAAAAGTACAAAATTATAGCTATCTGAAAAAAAAAAAAAAAGAAAACTTCCAAACAGTTTTAGACAATTGCTGCATAAAAACTGGAAAACCTTGAAGAACCATCATGATACTGGGATCTGACCACTTGCAGGACATACGTGATATAAGATCACCTGGCAATCCCACAATTTCTGCCCAAACTGAAAACACGATCTCCAAAAACTCTATCATAAAAGCAAACACCTACTGGACTGAGAGACCTGGTGGCTGCACTGTAAAGCATTTACTGGATTTTGAATTCTGCTGGGAAATATGGCATTCTGGAATAGCCTAGTGCAACACAACACAAGAAATAATCGCACATGTATTGATCATTATGGACCCTCCCCATTTTGATGGCCATAGCTCTCCTTATGTTTTTTCATGACATAAATTTAAAACAAGAGGGGTTTGGTGTTTGTTTCCTGCGAGATGGTGCATTTACTCAAGGAAGACATGAAGAGATTGCTTTTTTAAATTAAATCACACTTTGTTTTTTAACTGACAGCTGTGAGGGGATGAGTAGAGGGCCAAACTGTCTTTTGGGGGTGCTCTGTGGCCAGCAGGGCTGAGGCTGAGCTGCGAGCAGCAGAGCACTGCTGCTATCTACAGGTCTGCTCTGCAAAGCACCCACTGCGCACGGAACCAGTCCTCCAACAGGGATCCCCGTGCTTGGGAGCAGGACCAAAAAGCACACACTAAATTATTCTGGCTTTGGGGAAGTGCTAGGTGGCAACCTGTAGCCTTTCTGTCCAGTGGCTAAGCTGTGTCAATACCCCAAATCAAGTGGACTTCATTAAAGAGAAAGACAGCCTCTGCTGCATGAGAGTACAATTTCTGCCTTTTTTTTTTTTTTTTTTTTTTTTTAACAAATGAAGAGGAAACATTGCACTCTCAGGTGCAGAGTAAGAGGAAGCATCTGCTCCCAGATGGGAAGCCCCTCCCACCGCAACAGACTGGTGAACAAAACACAGTGATGTGCACAAGGGCTGGAAACCACCTTTGAACTTGCATCACTGAACTTTTAAGAACGATTTGTGATATAATTAGAATTTACTAAAATTTAGTTGTGGATCTTTGTTGCTTGGAATTTAATTAATTTTTCCTTCTGTGCCTTTTCCTCTATAACTCAGAAATTTTCATAGGTGCTTTTCTGCCTCTATCAGTAAGAAAGACAAGATAACCTAGAATGGGTTTATCACTACTGAAATCAAACACAGCAGCTTCCAGAGTGGGAGAACAATAATAAATAAACCTTGTATCCAGCAAATACAAGCAAACCGTGGAGACATCAAAGCGTCTGTTTAACAAAATGTTGTGGATTTCAGAGTCAGGTTACCAAAGAGACTATCAGATCACAGGCATTCAACAAGTAATAGAGAAAGAAGCAAACTCAGAAAAAAGGAAAAAAGTGTTTTTCCCCACTAAAAATTATTTTTTTTCCTGGCAAGGAAAAAACCCCCAGCTTATTTGCAGAATCTTTACAACTGAATGTCTGCCTGTCGACATTAACAGATAAGTACAGAAGCACCTTGCAGCCACAATTAGAAGCTCAAAGGACAGTCTGACCTGACACATGGAACCTCTCTGAAGATTTTCCCATTTGGGAGGCTAGAAACCTCTTTCAAAACTGATTCCTCAAGACCAGCAGGAGCTGCGGGCTAAAAAAATCCTGTTCCAAATGACTCTTAGCTTCACATTGAGCATGTAGTTCATATCACGGCTCGTGGGAAAATAAGTAGCTGTTTCATCCTCTTTAAATACCAGTTTTTCTGGAAATAGCTGATTTTCCATGCTGGATACCTGGTGAAAACTTCAGTATGACTGGAAAGGAGCATTCTATTTGTTTGTTTGTTTGTTTGTGGAGTCTTGTCCTTTTGATAAAAAGTTTAGTAAGGAATTTACCACACCTATAATAATTACTGATGTCAATGAAGTATTGGGGAATACAAATAACCTCCAGTATTGCTCGTTTAAGCATTGGAAAGAACAGACATCAGATAACGCTCAGAAATTTCTCATCCACAAAGCTCGGTCCTCTCTATACTTCCAAAGAGGGAATTAAGCTGACAATTTCTAGCAGTTTATGTTCCTATTCCTGTTTCAGGAAGAGAGCGTGGCCCCTTCAAAGCCTGCCCGGAGGATCACCAAGGAAAGCAGCGGGTCAGGGTGCCGGGGCCGTGGCATTCCCTGGGCAAGCAGCATCCCCCTTCCCGGGCAATCCAGCGGCAGGGCCATGGAAAGCTGCGCTCGGAGGGGCAAGCCTCAATCCCCCTGGACTCTGGGGGCTGGCTGGGGACAGGATTGTCCTGACACCTGACACTTATAGAATAATCCTCGAATTTCACCTCCACAGATTTCCTCGATGAGTACTTTGGCGGACAGAGAAGAGGTGAGGGGCATTCACTAATTGATAGCCGGAGAAGAACGAGCGGACAGCGAAACCCTTTGGAATACGAACTTCTAGAAGGGACAAATTAAAGCGACGGGAAACATGAATTATTCTGGCGATAAACCAAAGCGTTAACAGTACGGGAGCGACGCCGGGCACCGCTGGAAACCGGGGGGCTCCGGCTGCTCCTGCCGAGGGTGGGGGTCTCCCCCTCGGGCGCTCCGGGGCAGGGAGGAGAGGCGGGCCGGGAGGGGATGGCCCCGCCCGGGGAGGTGCCGGCCCGCACTTCCTCAGCCCCGGGAGGCGGCGGAGCAGCCCCGGGACCATGGCCCAGCGCCCGGAGCCGCGTCCCGCCGCGCCGCTGGACCGGGAGCTGATGGCGCTGGGGTAAGAGGGGCTCGGGGGCCGCGCCAAGGGCCCCTCAGTGCCAGCCCTGGGCGTGCCGGGACACCCGAGGGGCTGGCGGGGTGGGAGCTGCTGGGTCTGGCTGCTGGATTGCGGCGGCGAACTGAGGGGGGAGGTAACGCGGGGTCTGCCTGAGGGAGGCCGCCGAAGGGCTCCGTGCGTGCTGTGACCCCTGCGAGAAGTCCAGCGGCTCGTCCCGGGGGCAGGGCTGAGAGGCTGGCACAGGAGACAGGGACAGATAAAGAACACCTAGAAAACCGAGAGCGCGGACACGCGGTTCGGATGTAGTGGAAAGAGGGTGGCAGGGGCGCAGCTTCCCTCGGAGAACCTCTGCGGCCTTGAAGCCATCGCCATCGGATAGAGCCCAGGTTATGCCGTGCCACTTCCCTGCGTTTCCAGGGAGCACCAAACCCGGAGCCTGTCCTCAGATCCCTGTCCTCCCTGTGCCATCTCTTCAGCTGCATCCTTGTAGCTTGGCCTGGGGAGCTGCTGTCCTTGCTGGGCCCCGGGAGGCAGCAGGATTCTCAAAGGTGCCCGGGGCTTCAGGAGGGAGAGCAGCGGACAATTCACAGCCACTACGAGGACATCGGGCTCGCACCGAAAAGCAAAACCCCAGGAGCAAAAAGGAGGGACGAATATCTGAACAGACCTTGTTCCCTGTCTGGTGTGACTCGCCCATTTTTTCTGCCACTTAGTATTGGTTTTTACAGGAGAAAGGCTTGGGTCGTTTTGTCACCGGCAGCATTGCCGGGACAAGAGAAAACACGGACTGGAGGAGCAGCACAGGTGGGCGCAGGCAGGGTGGGATCAGTGGCAGCAATGCAAAGGGGAGGCAAAGCAGAAGAAAGGCCAGTGATCATTCTGACAAAGCAAAGAGGCTCTGCATTCAAAAAGGATTGATGAAAAACGTTAAAGGTGTTTTTCTTCCTGAGTACTTGTGGATGAGGACCAAGTCATTGCTTACTTTTGTGATTCATTCACATAGTGAACAAATTGGAGTGCAACAAAATAGCTTGGAATTGCTATCTCCACACTGATGCTACTTTCCCATATTGAAAAGAACCTTTTAATGAAACGCCTGTTAACTGAAGGACCTAACAGGTATGAAATCAGCTAAAGTCGGTACCCAGAGTAGCCATTATATACCTTTTTTTCTTTGCATCTGTAAGATTATGCTCATCCTAAAACGGTATCTACAGGGAAGAAGGGAAGAAAATGAGTCGCAGTGGTTGTGAAGCATGATTCCCAATTACCAGATTTCTATTGATTTACACAATGTGATCTGAGTTAATACATGCCAGTAACATGTGTCTATAAACAGCAAGGAGTCCATCCTCATAGATAGTCTTGAAGAAATGCAGCTTGATATGGTACTTAAGGTGGTATCCATCAGAAGGAAGGAGTACAGATGAGAGGGCTACAAATATGCATTTTAAAAGCTGTACCTTCTTTATTTTACTTCTACTTGAATGGACATTCTAAACTTTTCACCCTTTCACAGAGTACTAAGCATCTACTTCAGGCAAGTGTGTTGAGTTAAATGTATTAAAGGTGAATAAGCAATGCCAGGCAGAGTCCTTTCAAGTTATTAAACAAGGCCCTTTCTTTTCAGCTTGTACTAAAGCCACTTTTTTCTTCTTCTTTTTTGCCCCCAAATATGAAAAAGAAGTTCTCATGCAGCAGACATTCTTGTGGCATAACCTGAAAGATCTCTTCATGTAAATACTTTTCCAGCTGTGTCAAGTAGGCGCGTCACTCTCCAGACCGTAAAATGAATTTTTCAGTCATCACGAGGGTTTTGCATCCTAAACTTAGTCCCATAGTCTCACAGTGCAGAGTTCCCCTGACAGCTGATGCAGCAACCCACACAACTGAGACCCAGCTGTGGTGAGGAGTGTGTGCCCAACAGAGACCATGGTCACTCAAATGAGAAGTAGCTTCAACATTAGCGTTCCTCTGGAGGGGAATTTGAAGCAGTTTGTTTTAAAGCTTCTGCTTTCTGGCATAAAAATCAAAGAAGTTGGATAAGGTTTAAAGAAGTGTGAAATGGGAAGGACTTCACTCTTAAGAGAAAAGGCTGAGCACCAGGATATGCTCAGAGTTTACCAGGTTAGCTGCTCAACAGATTGGAAAGCTGTCAGCAATGTAGTGAAAATTCAGATTACAGTCAGCTTCATTGTACTGATGTGTATATAGGTGGCCCTAATGCTTAATGAAAAGGAAGGTCAAAAGCACAACACGTTGTTAAAAACTTGTTGCCTCACCGGCAAACTTTGTCCCTAAATCTACCAAAACATTTAAAAGGGAACAATGAAATTTGCCAAAAAGACATAAACATCTTGGCTCAAAGGAAAAGGAAACTGAAAATAGGGTTCTTCTCTGAAGGCCTCTCTGGTTATTCCTGGAGTCAATCCATTTTCCAGTTGCCTTTGTTGCTGTTAGATGTGAAAGTAGAGCCGGCACACTGCAGCGTGGAGCTGCTGTGGCTGAGCACGTACTCCTGAGTTTGGGGAATTCCGCTCTGTTATTTGCGCAAGAGAGGAGAATGTGGAGTATCTCGTCATCCCAGTAATTACAGGCTGGTCTGGTAGCACAGTTTGCATCCCAATGCAGCATAGTTTTGGTGACACTCTTTGTCTGTCGAAAGTGAAAGGCACAAGGCAAGGGGAAACAAATTTTTCTGGCCTTTTGTCCTTCTACGGTCCAAGCTTTCTTTGTCACCCCTTGCAGCAGAGCTTTTATGCTCTTCCAGGTCTGACAATACCAGGACAGATGATATTTGGCTGGACAATACATTTCATGCTTAGTTTTAGTAACAGAAGAGAAATTAAGCCACAGGCCTAGATCAGGTGATAATAAACTCAAGGTACTGAGGAACATGTTAGATTGGAACAGGGTAAATGGTCGTAGGAATTTTTTTATCTCTATTTTCTAATTTAAGCAAGATAAAAATTAAAGTGACTAGAAAGTGGGCCAAATAATTGATGAAAATCAGAATGAAGGCTGTTGAAAAGAGGGGGAGAAAAAATGGAAGTGAAAAGCAGAAGCTGAACTAGTGAAAGTCTACAGTTGGAAGACAAACCTTAAGACTGGATAAAATGATGTTATTTCCTCTTATTTCTATTTTAAAATTATTTTCCTCCATGTAATGGCATCCTTGTGTTCCAGCAAAGTGCTTTACACAGGTTCGTGATTAAGTGTTTCAGTGTAACACATTGAATGGATGTCTAATAAATACCAATTTGGTTGCCTGACACCCGTAACTTCTGTCTTAGCATTTTTGCCCTTTTGGAGATTCTCTAGAGCTCTGTCAATGCATGCACCATTAAAAACATGCCCAAACCCTCACTTTTAGTGATGTGAGGTACAGAGAACTCTTTTGTGATTTTCAGATGATGGGCAGTGCTTCTAGGGTGTGATATTAGGAAAAAAATTTTAAAAATCCCAGACTACTAAACTTGACAGATAAGAGCTGGAAGTTGCTGAAACACAGAAGGCAAAAAATAGAGAACTAGTGGGGCAATTTTACAGTAATTTTTGCAGCACAGGCATGTGAAGAGCATTGCATCCAGCCAGAGGAGATAAGTCAGTGCTTTCCCATGCTCTCCATCAATCAGTACTGTGCACTACTGCTTTAACCTAAGAGTGGGAATACATCTTTGAGGCTAGAATATAGTTCCAAAGTGTAAGCAAATTCAGCTCCTTGTGGTACAAGATAATTTAATTAAAAACAAAATAAAACCCCCAAACCAAACCAGAAAAAAACCAAAACAACA
>VZSR01003787.1:0-73518 GCA_013398615.1 Brachypodius melanocephalos | reverse complement strand
CCCCCCCCCCCCCCCAAACAAACAACAAAAAAACTCCAATCAACCAACTGAGGGTAAATAACTACGGTGTGTAATATTGGTGTGAAGTCCTACTGGGAACACGTGTGGCTCATTTTCCCAGTAATATGGGTCATTGGTACCTTTCAGAGGTGGACAAGAGATAAATTAATCTTGCTGTGTTTCTGCTTGGCTCCTGCAGCTCAGAGAGCCGAGGTGCTTTTCACCCACTACGAAGCACAAGCACTATTGACCCTGCTGCAGTAGGGGAGGGAGCTTCTGGGAGGAGAGCATAGTTCACTCAGCTGAACACCAAGAATCTCCTCCTTACTTCACAGAAGGAACTTTGAATTGCCTGACTTTTTCACAAAAGCAAGCCAAACATGCACACAGTTTCTAATTCTATCCAGGCCACACCTATCTGAGAACATCTGATAAGGACACAAAAACTAAGTGTGACCTCTGCCTACTGCATTTATCTGGTAGCTGGGCATACCACAGAGTTATCACTCCAAACACACCAAATAGCAGCCAGAACTTCCAGTTGCGCTCTCTCCTGGTGCTAATAGCTTTCATTTTTATGAGGAAGAAAAGCAAGTGTTTTTACTGGATGTTACACAGTTTGCACATTAAAATGGCTCAGAAGAGAATTATGCAAGTCTCTCAGCATTCAGCCTTTCATGGATGAGTGTTTGTGTTTCCTGTGTATTCTGTTATTGTTAAAAAGTTTATCCACCTGATGCCAACTACAAGTTTATTCAGCAGCCCCTATTTACAGGGGCAGAAATTTTTTTGCAAGATATCCACATGATTTCTTTAAAAACAGCATTATCAGAAATGACAGATACCATACCTAAGGGCTCTCATCTGCAGGGGACACAGAAATGAAATTTCTTTAACATTTTTCATTGGAACAGCTTGGGCTGTTAAAGAATGAATGAACATTTTGAGGGTGATGTTCTAACCCAAACAGGGAGTTTCCCACCCCAGACTTTGGTGTAACATATTCCTGGTCTTCATCATAGTGTAGGTAGCTCTAGTTGCTGCATTAACTACACAGAGATCTTCTTGAGAAGAGATTTTAACCATGGGTGCATCCTGTTCTGGAGTTGTGATGATTAGCACAGTTGCAGGGGCACAGACACAGCTTGTACTGCAGCAGCCACCAGCTTATTCCATGGGGAAACCCCACTGGTTACAGGAGAGGCAGACCTGCAGGGCAAGGTTGTGTGTTCTGATGAGTCTGAGTGTTCTGGGGCACTGGGTGTCTCATTTCCTTCTCCTTCCTGTAAAAGCTGCCAGTAAAGCCCTTCCCCTCTGCTGTCACCAATGCAGTGTGACCTAAAGAATAGGCTGATATCTGAAAATGCTTTCTTTTTCAAAGGGTAGCAGAAGTGATCTCTCTGGCTGTGCTTGCCCATCCTAAGACATGCTTTCACTGGCCATTCCAAAGAGCAGGAAGGATGGCATGGTCATTCAACAACACACACTGAAACACAAGCATGCTTACATGGATGGGATAAAGAGATTTAATGTCATTTAGGAGGAAGTTAAAGTGACAAAAATGGATAAATGACAGCAGCTATAAACTCTGAGCCTGAGATTGCTAGTCAAATTGTAGAAAAGGAACCCCAAAAAGTTGACCACACTTCTTTTTTTTTTAATAGAAGAAATGAAATCATTAGAAAAGAGAAACCTCCCAGAAGTATGCATACATACCAGGAGGGTGTACAAGGCCAAGGGCAGCCAGAAGAAGTGGCTTTGAAGCAGGGAAGGAATTTCATCTATCTTTCTTCTTGTGTTTCTCAGAGAAATCTCAATCAAGAACCTCAGGCAGTTTTTACACTACCGATGATTTTCAGTCTGGAAGGTGTCAAAGTACAGAGCATATTCCTGGACTTGTTTTGTAGTGAATATAAGACTCTATAAAGATGACTTTTGGAAGGACCTTCAGAAACATCCCGATTATCCAGCATTACCCACCATGTTCAAAACCGAAGATTTAAGACAATTCAGCTTTAGGAAGGACTTTCTAGGGGCTTCAAAGAGATGAGTGTTTGTAAAGCATTTTAATTTCCTTAACGTCTCATTTTAAGATGGCATGAAGGTAGATACAGTATTGTGTTTTGTATGAACAGTTTCCCACCCCAGGTGTAACTCTGAAGACAACCAAAACTTCAGCTGAAGGTGGACTGCCTTTTACACTTTGCCTTGCCAAATTAGCCATAACTCCCATCTTGATTTGCTTGGCCAAATTAGCCATAACTCCCATCTTGGTTAAGCAGTTAAGGACTGCTTAAAAGTTTTTTTCTGAGACAGATAAATAGATCCTTCCTGTGAAAAATATTTAAATTTACCTGAAATATACCTAGTCGTGTCTAACCACGGGACTTGTTTGGGTGTATTGTTGGTGATTTCTACTCGTAATGTCAGCTCAGGCTTGACTGTGAGAGCAGACTGCATAGGTGTGTATTTGTTTACCTTCCTGGTGCTCTATGGTGCTAATTCTAAATTTTCTACAGCATTTTAATATTTTACCTGTGTTTGTGCAATTGGAACAAAGTTTGTGTGACCATTTTCACAGTGGAACATTGATGTAACCTGATCGAACCATCTGTCACAGTCAGGAACAGAAAAAACCCAAAACTATGTGTAACAGTTCCTTTGACACCAAGATCTGCATCACTGTCTCCCCTCCACTTCTATTTTTTGAGATGAACAGGAGGAACACAGTAACATATGAGGGGTTTTTGTCTGAGACAGCATATTTAGGCAAGAAACTGGCGCAGCTTTGTCAGCAAAATTTTAAAAGTGCACTTTCAAACAATATTATTTTCCCAATTAAGAGTTTTGTTGTTGTTTTATCTATTTTTTTGTGTGTGTAGTAGTAACATTTCATTAGTCACTGGCCTTTTAAGTGTAAAGAAAGAGTAGATTTAAACACAGCATTTTTTAAACTTGACTTCTCTTTCAAAATTTAGTAAAAGGGTTTTTTTTTTTTTTTGGGAAATAAGGTAATGGCGCAGTTATGAGCAACCTCAAACTACATTTGCCTCCTTTGTGACAATGACCACTCACAGATTTTCTCAACATCTGCTTCTTTCGCACAGAAGTGAGCCAAAGAGTGTTATGAAATCCCACCCAAACCACAGTGCTGCATTCTCAGCTGCAGGTCTGGCCATGCTGATCCGATCCTCCCCACACCAGGACAGCTCTGACCTTTGCCTGTTACTCGTTTGGGCAGTTAATCCCATAGCGGATTTTGGCTAGCAGGTGTTCCAGACGATGACACTTCGATCTTTAAATATTCATTATTTTATTCTACTGTGTAAATGGACCACATTCTAGAGCCAAAGCAGCCATACCCTGCCTGTATTGAGTTTCACAGGGATCTTCTCTTCCTCTGGGTTAACAGTCTGGAGATTCTCATAAAGCAATTTATCAGCCAGCTGGCCTTTCAAACAGGCAGCTATCCAAATTGAGAGTTAAGGCTTTGTGTGAGATGCCAAGTTTGGTGGAAACTTGGGATGAGCAGCTAAGGAGAAAGAGGATACAATTACACCTGGTTTCATTTCGAAGACCTCCACGATACAAGTTCTGGAAAGTGCTGTGATGGCACTTCTGCTTTCAGTGAAACTCTTATTTCTTTGGCTGAAGCAGTGACAGGCTTTGGTCCCAATGCTACAGGCATTTTAAAAGAAGGGAAAAGTGACCTGGCACCATTCCACACACAGACAAGGGAAGCTTGCTCCCAGCAGAGCCTTAGGTGTAGTCTCCCTCCCTCCTGCTCCAGAGCCTCGTGTGTGTGCATGGCTATGGTTATCATTGTGTGCCTTGCAGGATTGCACTTCCAATCTTTTATAGCTCCAGCTTTCTGTCTTCAGTCTCAGGTTCATTTCCACTGAGATCCTTGTCTCTTGTAAAAAACTGGGTGTTTCCATTGTGGAACATTCTGAATGGAAACAAACCTGTAAACTACATTTCTGGACTTTGCAGGATTTTTTTTCCTGTGAAGTCCTTGCAAAACTTTTCATATTAAAATGAAGTTAGTTTTCACTGAAGATAAAACAGTGTTTAGATGTTTTCCTTTGTTGCTCAGATAACACCTGGCCAAGAGGCAACAATAGCAAGATACCTTAATTTTCACTGGAATTCTGTCAGTTAATTTCGATCCCTTTAATTCTAAGCTTAGGCAAGCATGTTTAATTGCAGATCTTGTCAGTGAAGATGCATTGAGGGAAATACGGAGTTTACGAGGAGTTTAAGTGCTGCCTGTTTGCCCAGAAGAGGAAGTGTACCAAAGAATATACATATGTCAGGAAGTACAACTTCTGAAAATAGACAAAGGATTCTATATACTCCCCAGAATTGCTTTCACCTTATCAGCACAGAGCTGCCTAATTTGTTGCTCATGCAAGTAGAATTTGCAGGGCTTTTAGATCCAGCAAAACAGCTGTTTGTACACAACGTTGCACTAATGGAAAGTAGTTTTTTGACGGTGTCAAAAGAAGGCCACTGCAAGGGGCACAGATCTGTGTAAACCATGAGAGCCCATGAGAAGGGTGGTAACTCAAAATTGTAAAGGAAGGACTGCAACTAGCACTGCTTTTCCTAACCCTGCTCTGAAAAGCAGCAGCAGCAGCCAGTTAAGAGCAGAGTGAAGGATGCTTTGACCTCTTGTGTCTCCCCAGGTGGTACCATGACAATCTCACTCGACACGCAGCAGAAGCACTGCTGCTCTCCAACGGGCAGGATGGCAGCTATCTTTTGAGGAAGAGTAATGAAAGGGAAGATTTGTACTCCCTCTCTGTAAGGTAGGCTATGGACAGAGTGAACTAATCTAATGCTGCGCTTACTTCCATGTTTGAATGTCCCATGCATTACAGGTTTGGTTTTTTTCCCAAGGGCTTAAACTATTTTGGAATATATTCCTATTTGTATAATCCCACTGAATGACATTTTGCTGGAGCAAAAAAATTGGATCGGGTTTGACAACTGCTCTCGTTTCCCCAAATAATGAATTAATCTTATTGGTAGAAAACATAATTCTATAGAATGGCTGTAAATTTTCAGCCTCCACAATAAAAATCTCCACGACAGTTAAAAGAGCTTAAGAAACAGCTGGTGGGAGTAGTAAAGTTTTATGATGAGGACAGCAGCAAACATTTAACAGGTGCTAACATTACTAGTTTCTGAATCCCTGTATAGGAAACATCATCTCTGAAGGATGATCCAGTGTTTGACTGGCTGGTTTTACTTCTCCGTTCTGTGCCAAGGTTCAGTCTTAGCCCAGGTCTGTGTGACTAAATTGAATAGCATCTTGTGAATGATCGATGTCAGGGCCTTGAAGTCAATTACAGCAATGTAGGACACAGCTATTCAAGATACAACCTGAGCAGAGGCAGCCTGGCCTGGTCACTTCACTGCTGAAACATATTTAAAGCATCTCCCAGAAGAAGAGAAGCCACAACATTTTCACGAGGCAACCTAAAGACACGTGCATTAGACACACAGGGTAGTCCCTGCACGTCAGCTGGGTGAGAGTAAGCAGCCCTACAAACATTGGTAGGCTTTGCCAACTGTGCAAAACAGGCAGCCTCTAGAGCAAAATTTTAAGCTGGTGCATGCAAGCTCCTTCCTGCTGCAGACTGAGCCTCTGAAAAATTTGTGGCCAGAACTCAGCTGAATCACAGTAACTTTTTAAAGTCACTTTTTTCTGTGTAATGCTGCTGGTTATTTACACCCCTGGCAGAAGCACAGCATATGCCCTTGAGATTGTGGCTTTCTGCACAGTCAGTACCAGGAGCTGTTACAATTTGGAAGAGTTGCTTGAGAACTGAGGAAAGTCCAATCTGCGCATTCCCTGTTCCCCAGGAAAGGCAACAATGAGGTGTTTCACCCATTTCTGACAAGAGATCTAAGAGCAAGTACGCCTATACACACACTGTTGAAATTATTACCACTGTAGGCAGCCATTTGTACAAAGGGTGCCCAACAGAACTGAAGGTGATGTTACAAAATGAGTATTCAGAGTAGCAATGACTGAATTGAGTGCAAGTGTTGCCAAAAAGAATAGCAGCATTTATAAGTAACAGCTTTTTTTTTTTTTTAATAATTTTAAATTAATCATTGTTTTTTCTGGTTAAGTTTTGTTAACTTTAAAATGTTAAGCATTATTTGAGATAACTACCTCAGACAACTTAAATATATAAATTATATATAAAATATAAAAATTATATTAAATAATATAAAAATATATAATTATATATAAAATATATAAAATAAATATATCAATATGTATCTTGAAGGTAGTTTTAAAGGGCATTCAGGAAACAACTTATCGTAATAAACCAAAATTTAAATAGTTCTTTTAATAGGAAACAGAAGTGTTAGTTAATGAAAATAAATTTTCTGCTTTAGTAGATTCTAGCTTTAGAAGACCTACAGAAGTCTATTTTGGGCTCATTCCAATCTCTTGTTCGGCTCTTCATTAGTGAGAATTATTTACTGCCTTACCATATGAACTGTGAATAGCCCGGTCTGAATATTGATCTTTAATTCTGTTTGGTTAGTTTCTGTTGTTTCTGTTGGTATGTCTCCTCTGAATACTGATTTTGATTTTAAAATGTTTTACAATTTTTCTAGTTGTTAATTTTACATTTTCTTTTGAGTTTTTGACTAACATTAAAACTTAATTTTAGAATAAGTAATTCAATTTTGTTCTGATACATTTCTGTAGAAAGGATAACTTCAGCAATTCTAGCTATCATTTTCCTTGTGTCCTAAAATATCTTCTGTAGCTTTTACTTTATTTTCTGCCTCAGCTGCACAAGGAACTTTGGACATGATTATAATAGCTTGGGGTTTTTCAAGGAAAAAATGCTTAGCCATCCCTTGAGGTTTTTATTGACAGCTGTAGGAAGAGAGATCACATATTGCCTGAAATCGCCTCCCCCAGCTACGTTAGCCAGTTTGAAAAGGAAGTAGAAAGCAGAGTAGAATTTGCTCTCATTGCAACACTGTCTTGAGAAATTAGACAGAAAGATGGAAAACCTTATTATTGCAGCAGAGTCATACCAGCTCTTCCCTGGCGTGGAGCATTTGCACTTGACTTGTTGTGCCCCAGCTGACTGTAGCACAAAACATTTGGGAGGCCCATAGAGGTGTTTTCTACAGTATCATAAATACTGTTCAGAGATTAATATTTAAATATCTGTTTGAAATAATAATCTTCTTTGGAAGTGGCAATAAACAATGAAAGAGATCCTATAATTCATTTTCTTCACATTTTTTCAGTATATTTGCTATATAAATTTTTCCCCAGACAAAATTTACTTAACTATGTGCTAGTAACATCAACAAAAGTAATTTTTCACTGGAGAAATACTTGCAATAAGCGCTTCACTCTCTTTTGAAGTCAAAATAATTGCCTACCCAGGAAGTGAGACCTTGCACACTTCTCTAAATGCCATCAGGTTTCATAAACAGAAGCTGTTACTTCCCTTACAGAACAAGGACCCTGGTTCATGTTTGTCAGTGCCCATCCTAGTGGAACCAATCATCCAAGTACAGAGACAAAGCAAACAAATCCTAAAGCCTTAGGTATTTAAAACTAGGTTATTAAACCCCTGTTTGGGTGCAAAACAGAGAGACCTTTTTTCAAAGGGGAACAGAAGGCATTTTCAATGACATTGGGATGCTACTTGAAAAGTAAGACACATACTGAGTACACCATTAAGATTAAAGGCCAGTAAGTGAAGGGGTTTTATCCTATTTAGGTAGAAGGCTTGAAATCTCTTTTGTGAGTCTTTTTGCTGATTCAAGAGTTAAATTAACCAACTTGGCCTTTCTAGGTTTTCATCCTCTCATATCTGTAAATCAGCAATTAAAATCTGATTTTCAGATGTCTTTAGTGTTAGTGAGGGACAGTAATGGCAGTAGTGTTATACTAGGACAAGGATTGTCAGCCTGTGATCTGGGTCAGATTCCCTGTAGTGAAAGCTGCTATTTAAGGATTGTACGTGCCAAAAGCCTTTGGCATTTATGTCTTGATAATTTTCCTCTTTTATTTTAGGGGAAAAGATTCTGTGAAACATTTCCATGTTGAACATACAGGAACGTCATTAAAATTTGGATTTAATGAATTTTCTAGCTTGAAGGAATTGGTCATGCATTTTGCAAACCAGCCTTTAATTGGAAGTGAAACAGGTAAGGAGAGCCATATTGTGTGTATGAACACATTTGTAGCCATGCTTCACAAAGATTTAACTAAAAGGAACTTCTGATGTGTTGGCAAATAGATCTTCTACTAAAGCATTCATCTTCATAAATTCACATTTGTATTTGTATCTAAAAAAATTCCACTTCAAAAAATGTTTCAAGTTCTTTGAAGATAAACCACACATGAGCTTATTGGGCTTTTGCTAACCAGGGCGATGAGCTCCTTTCAATTTCTCAGAGGAGGAATCATTTTAAAAAAGTACTGAGAGTGTTAGAACATTCTCAAAAATGGCAAAACCAAAAGCACTGTGTTAACACGGAAATAAATATGCATCTATGAAGCTGAAATTCCCCAGCAAGAATAAACGGAAAAGTGACTTGAAGTTGTTTCATCTCGCTATTCTTAGTCCAAGGAAGGAGTCTACAATGTTATGCTCCTCTTTCCTGTAGGGAACATGTTTTTAACTAGCTCTCCTGTTCTGCCTGCAGTGCATCACCATGCTGATGCCATCTGCCATCACAGTGGTTTTTCTCACTTTTAAGAGGAGAGAGAAAAGCACAAGTTTCTTTAACAACCAATGTACTGCCTGAATTAAGGGTCAGAATATTAAACTTGATTCCTACATGTGAATTGAACACCATCAGACTAGAATCCCTGGAGAATCAAAGTGCATATTATCATGATAATGTCAGTTTTACGTTTAGATTCAAGGGTAAGGGTTGATGACACATCAGTACACATTAATGCCAAAAACTTCTGTATCCTCTGTGGCAAGTGTATGCAAGTAATTCAGAGCAGTACTAATTATATATGCAAGAGTCCATTTATGTGGTAAGTGGCAGATGCAATAACTGTGACATGTCACACACAAAATACACACTAGTATTCTGCTGACACAAACATTAAATTCAAGGGCTCCTTTGCCAATTTCTTCCCCCAAGAAAATGCAGTTGAACACTCAATATGGCACTTATATCTTTCAAAACACTCTTTTTAAATTGTTTTCAAGAGTGGTTCAAACACAGAGCTCCTACATGTATCCTCTGTCCCAGTGAGTTATTTTTCCTGGGAAATCAGGCATGCACCCACAGGCCTAGCTCTATGAAGATTTCAGATGATATAAAACTTGTATTTCCCCATTCCTCACTCCTTCACTGCATGTCTAACAAACATTAATAAGCAAGACATTGGTTTTATCTGATCTCAACAGATGGGATCAACACTTGTCACATTAAGGTTTCCTAATCAGATTCTACTGGCTGTGTGAAACATCTAAGTCAGATGTGCTACAGAATAAAAAAAAACCCTAATAATAATAATAATAAAAAGATTGAACATCCTATCAAGAAACCTTCAACCTTACTATACCATGGAAAACAGTAGAGAGGAAGAGAGAGCACTCAGGCAATATTCCTTCAGATACAGGTGTCAAATTTCTCCTGGGTCATAACCACCTTTTATCTAAAATGGGGTAGGGGCTCATCAGAGTCAACTCCAATCCAAACATCAGCAGATGCAGGCATGGCAGAATAATCTTGCTACAGTGCAGCTTTTGCTAGATCTTGTGTATAATTAGCAGATTATTCTGTACAATTGTCTTCATGGAGGAAAAAAAATCCACAGAGAATTTATTAGAAAACAAACACTATATAAAGTATTATATTAGTAATTCCAGTTCTGCAATTGGCTTTTTATTTATGTTGTACAGATGATTATACCCTGATTCTATGCAACAGCTTGGAAGTAGTTTCTCTGGAATGGTGATGGAGCTGTTCTCAATTTTATTTTAAATGGTAAAGCATAATTTTCCTCAAGGACAGGTAGAAATAAACCAATGTTGACTTTCCACCAACAGCAAGCTGAATAGATCATATTTGCATACACCCCTGTGCTGGCAAACAGATTACTTCACATACAACTTTTCCACTTCTCTTTTTAGCCCTTCCCATTACAGAATACTTTTAAATTACTCATACATCTGTAGGTTTCAGGTCCAAGTTGTTACCAGTTCTAGCACCCCTCCTCTTAAAGAGCTGCAATATCAGCATAAAATGCAAATGGAGCAGCATTTGGTACGCTGTGACATTATTTTTAAAAAATGGAGTTAGATGGTGGAGCAGTTGCTGTTTTAAGGATGTTCTTCACTATTTTGAAATGTACAATAGATTCACTATTGAGAATGCAGCTTTTTCAAGGGAACATGCTTTAAACATGACTTACTTAGAGAAAAAGAAGAATGGCTATAATATATAAGAAAAGGTTTAACTGGGAAGAGCTGTGGTAAAAACAGTTGAAGATGATGGTGAAGTGGATTTACTGTTAGGAACCTGTAGCCAAAGATTAAGTGATTTAAGCACCAGCTAGTGAGATGTTGGCAAACCAAATGACTCTAATAGCCTCCTATCTAGTTCAGCAACCTGCCTACCCACCAAGCCAGCCTCTTGGGCAGGAAAGGAATTTAATTGTCAAGAGATTTCATGCAAACATTTGCCAGGGTAAAGGTTTTGAAAAGCTATACATATATTTATAGTTTTCACAGCTGCCTTTTTAATTTTAGGAAAAGGTGAAGTTAACCACTCCTCAGAGATGTAGCTATTGACAAGTTATTTTCTAAACTGGACTTGCCAGATGACTTACTCCTGCTCTTTTCCCTCCAGGAACTTTAATTGTTTTGAAGCATCCCTACCCACGGCAAGTGGAAGAACCTTCCATTTATGAATCTGTCCGAGTTCACACTGCAATGCAGACAGGAAGGACAGAAAGTGACCTTGTCCCAAATGCTCCCTCAGTAAGTTGTGTTCTGGTGGCAGGGGTGCTTCTGGCCTGAGTCTAGCATGATTGCTGGAGTAAGCTATGGAGTAAGACTGGTTATTAATCCCTTTATGGTTTTGTAAACACAGGAAGCCTTTGCCAGACAAGGCAAAACAAATACAGACTTGCTCAGTACAGTCCCATGGTAAATAAAGGCTTTTATAATTGTTGTCACTTCAATGATGTCCCTGGAAAAACACTGTCTGCAGCTCACCTGGGTGAGTCTGACTATCCACACAAAGAGTATATTAAAGAGTTCCATTCTTATGTTATCTTTTAGAATAATTCATCATTATTAGCATTATCATGAATTTAAAAAAAAAAACAAACCCAAACAAATGCACACACACACAAAAATCATATATATTTGGGCCGGCCACCTGTTCTGACATTCGAGACTCACTTGAACAGCAATTAGAGTCTCTAAAACCCTTGCAACTCATATCTAAGTGAGGCAGGTGATTTCTCCAGAATAGTTTACTCTGAACAGACAGGAAAGTATTTTAATTATACACTGTATTTTGGGGGGAAAAGAGGAAGAGTTATGTTAAAATGGGTTACTGAAGTTGCTAAAGGAGCCACTTCTGATGTGTCTCACAACAAACCCTTCATCACTGAGTTACACTTTAACCTCCAAAGAAGCTTGACTTTCACATACCACCAATAAAAAGGTAATACTTTTTCAAGAACAAGTGGTAACTTGGCAAGATTTTGATTTTCAGAGGTCTGCAGTCTCACAGCGAGGTCCCTACACAGAGTTTCAGTATCTAAAAGTCATAAGGTCCAAGTGTCACTCATGATGACAGAGAAACCATTCAAATCCCAAGTTTTCAAAAAGCACATTGAACATAACACCTTTTTCCTCTCAAGTGTGGGCTTGGTTGAGAGAAGAGAACAGCTCAGTAAAAGAGCACTTTCCCCTGTTTGCATTTGAGGAGCATTTTCTGGGGATGATTCAACTGTCAGTTAAACCCCATGTGCTTCTGGTCACAACATGTACTGAGGCAACCATCCAGCTTTACTAAATAAAGTGTAACTGCAGCTATTTTCTTGTGTTTGGCTGAGAAGGTGCCGACCAGAAGCTCTCTGAGGGAGGCACAGTCAGGGGGCTGCCTCCAGAGCCAGCACAGCTCTATATTTATCCTAAGATGGCTGGATCTGTCCAAGGGGAGCATTGAAGTGAGGGCAAGTGGCTATGAGGAGTTTCCCAAAGAACTGATCCATCTTCCTGACATAGGCAAAGAGGGGAATGTGGGAAAAAACAGAGCTCAGCCTCTAACCCTAATCTCTTTGTTACTTCACAGCTAGGTACCAAGGAAGGATATTTGATAAAACAAGGCAAAATAGTTAAGGTAAGGAAAATTCTTATTTGTTGCTTCCACTCTGTGATCACCTACAGAAGCTAAAGAGAACATGGAGCTGAAATTGCTCCACCTGTATTTCCCTGCAGAGAGGAACAATTTGTGTTTTGAGCAACAACAAAGCACAACTGTAAACCAGAGCAAGCCGGCAGCTTTGAAAGTTTTTCTTTCCTAAGAAGTTTTAGACTAAATTCTCCCAGGGCAGTTACCTTTCGTTCTTGATCTTTCAGAACTGGAAAACAAGGTGGTTTACACTGCATAGGAATGAACTTAAGTACTTCAAAGACCAGACAGTAAGTACCAGTTCTACCTTTTAAACATCTACACATGCAGCTGCAGCCTCCTTGTAGCTCTGGCTTCTCACATCTGTATCACAGCTTTCCAAGCTAAAGCTTCCCAAACTGTCAGAGGGATCAAACCTATCAAGTAAAGTCAGTTTTGCTTATGACTTCAACAAGAGAAAGTAAGTTTTACAGCTGGAAACATTTACTGTGCTCTGCCAGTCTTTGCTACCGTATAGAGTTTACAGGGCTCTTTTTACACAGAATCACTGAGTAGTTCAGATTGGAAAGGACCTCAAAGATCTTCTTCCAAGCCCTCCATCACAGGCAGGGGCACCTTCCACTAGGCCAGGCTGCTCCAAGCCCTGCCCAACCTGGCCTAGAATACATTTTTTTGTTGCTTTTTAAAGGGGATTTTAAGCTACCAGCACAACACAACCTTTATTTGTATCTTAGACACAACCTGACAGACAGCATGCTGCTACAACAGTTCTAAAAATACTGGTAGTATCCTTTGCATTCTTTGAGTTCATCCTTTTATTTCAAATGGTCTCACAGGATACATGGAAAACCATTCATTTAAAAATTCCTTCTGACAAAGATTAACCTGCAGCATCCTTACAGTTCCTGCTCCATTTCTATCTTAACCTGAGTAAAGATAAGAAACACCTCTGGAGTTTCTTTGCCCTTACAATGCCTCAGTTTGATGTTCCTTCATAGACACAGCCAAACTGTTCACCTCTGCCAAGCCCTGTTTCAAGCCATTAACAGATTTTTACACAAGAGCAGACACAACTGCCTTCTCTGACCAGATATTTCCATGTCTAAACAGCTATGTTTTTGCAGGGCTTTCCATCAGTTTTCATTTCAGTTCAAGACAATTTCAATTAAATTTGCTAGATAGCATTTCAAAGAGCAGCATTCCATTAGTGACTTACCAGGCAAGACGATTTCCTGTCTTTGTCAGGAGTATGACCTCCTTCCAGGCAGCAGCTGCAGTGTCTCCTGGCATTCCTGTTGTTGCTGTGGGGTTGCAGGTACCTACACAAGAGCAGCCTGCAGCTGAACCTGGGACATTTGGTATCACACCACAGCACAAGGGGCTTTCTCTAATGTAGGGTATTACTAACAGCCACTGAGTCAGCAAAAATATTTAGAAGAGTTGAAAAAGCAACAGACACCTCCATACACCTGGTGAAGGACCACGGAAACTGCTAAGTGTGTTAGGGCAGAAAGCAATTAAGCTGCCTCTTCTGAGGTGTTAACAGTGTGAGGCTGAAATAAAGGGAGAAAGAGCTCTCACACCCAGGGAGAATGAAACTCCTAAGGGAGATGGGTTGTTGTTATACACAGTCCATGTCCCTGCACCTGAGGCTGTCCAAACAAATTTTTATATGTGTGTGTTTTTGTACACATACATGCACACATTCTTCTCAGGCAGTCAAACCTATCACTTCTGCTGCAAGCACTACTTTGGCTTTGCTTCTACACTTTTCCTTACCCAGCTTCATCCTTTCAAGGCACTTAGGAATTAGTTAAATCTCCAACAGCTGGCTAGTCTGATAAGACCTATACCCATGCCTTTGTCTCTGTGAACCTTAGCTGAAAGTGGTACCAGATTTGCTGTTATGTCAGTTGCATTACAAGGCATCAGCCAAACCCTCAGCAGCCTCCATGTTGTTCAAACATTCTGGCAGTAGAGATCTCCTCTGTTTCTTGTCCAGTTGTGAAAAGTCCTGCATTTTTCATATTAAGCTCACTTCATATCATGATACCACTGAAGTTATGCTTGCTAGCTTTGGTTGATAGTGTTACAGCCCTTGTAAGTATGCCTGGAAAAACTTGTGGAGATGACTGTAAAGGTCCAGATGCACTGAAGATGAACTGAGATAGCCTTATCTTCTGTTTTCATGTGTCCACGTTTTAAAAACATTTTCTCTTCAAGGCTGCGGAACCAATTCGAGCGCTTGACTTAACTGAATGCTCAGCTGTGCAATTTGACTATTCCCAGGAAAGAGTCAATTGTTTCTGGTAGGTTGCAGGACTTTCTCCTTGTTGCTGGGAAGTTCAAAATAGAAAGATAATTTTGAAGTGTAAACAATGCATGCTTCTGAAAGGTCCCTTGGTGGTTGTGACCCTGCTCATCCTCTAACTCACAAGCCAGTCTCTGTTAATCCTTCTTGGCTTTGGCAAATTACTCTTGCCAAAAGGTGGGCCCATGCATGGTGGGCATTTCTAGCTCTGTAAGCATCTCTAATCATCACCGAGACTCATGGATCTTGGGGTCAGTAATGGGACCAGGTCACATGGTGACCTCTTCTGTGCCCAGATATAGATCTTTTATCCTTTTGGACCCTGGGGTAGCATCTCCCTGGGCTGTAGATGACTGTCGCCCATTTTTGATTAACTCTTCTCCTGGTGGCTGAGCGGGAGCACAGCCTCCCGGCTCTGCTCTGTCTGAGCAACTGTTGGTACAGGCCAGCGGGGCTCAGTTTTGGGGTGAACTGCCAGTTGTTCTAGCAATTTAAGGAAGCTTTGTTTGCCTACAGTTTAGTGTTCCCACTAAGGACATACTACCTGTGTGCAAAAACTGGGATAGAAGCTGACGAGTGGATCAAAATCCTGCGGTGGAAACTGGTAAGGTGATATGTGCTGTTACACGGCACCCAGGGCAGCAGCACCTGGGACTGCCGTCAGAAACCCCAGGACTGTGGCACCCAAGTGCCACAGTTCTCAGCACCTGCAGTAAGGGAGTACTTGTGCTGGCTGCCAGGCCAGCCAGATTGGGATACTGCAGTTTTCACATAATCACAGAATCAATTAGGTTGGAAAGGACCTGAGGTCGTCAAGTCCAACCTTTGATCAATCACCACCTTGTCGACTAGACCATGGCTGTGAGTGCCACAGCCACACCCGTCTTATGCACCAGGGATGGTGCCTTCCTGGGCAGCCCATTCCAAGGTTTAACCCCTTCTGTAAAGAAATTCCTCCTGATGTCTAGTCTAAACCTCCCCTGGCACAGCTTGAGGGTATGTTCTCTCAGTCTGTCACTGGTTGCCTGGGAGAAGAGACCAATCCCCACCTGGCTACACCCTCCTTTCAGAGAGTTAAGAGTGATAAGGTCACCCCTGAGCCTCCTCCTCCCCAGACTAAACACCCCCAGTTCCATCAGCTGCTCCTCATAGGACTGATGATCTAGCTCCTTTCCCCTGCATTGCCCTTGTCTGTTCTCAGGCACCTTCCTGAACTGAGGGACCCAGAACTGGACACAGCAGTTGAGGTGTGGCCTCATCAGTGCCATGCACAGGGGCATAATGTATCTGCCAGCAAACCCACTTCAGCGTTTTTGGGATGCACTTTTAACAGGCACAGTTATCAGTAAAAAAAAAATTATTTCCATCCCTAAGGATGTCATTATATGTGCTTGGTAAACAATATGGTAAATAATCAGCCCAGACCATGTGTCCTGGGTCATGATGGCAGGATGGGAAGACAATGTAAAAGGCTTGGAAGCACTACTTCCTAAAAAATACCAGGAATTGGGTTGGTTGTACTCACCCACATCCACACGCACGCAGACAAGCAGTAATGGACTGTCTTTCTGTTTCAGTCACAAATACGGAAGCAGCTGGAGGAGCGCAACGCCACCCTCAGTTCCTAGCTGTGTGCCAGCCCTCCTGCTCCATTGGCACGAACTGCCTCTCTCCAAGGGGAAGGCACTACTTACCAGAGGGCAGCCTCACATCCCCAGTGCTGTCAGTGCCCCCACACAGATGTCACCCAGCTCTGCACACACGGGATCCTGTGGGTCTGGACCTGCCCAGTCACGCATGGAGATGGTTGCAGAACCAGAGTGTGGGTTTGATGCGTGTGGTGTCTGTTTGTAATGCACTTCAAACACCTGCCAGCTAATCACAGAAGCAGTCACTGCTCAAAACTTCTGTGGTTATTCAGAGCACTCAGTAATTTATTGCAAGCTCCATCACAACTAAGCATCAGTACCATGTTCTGTAACCTTGAACCTTTTATTTAAAACAGATCTTTTTCTGGAAATATTAAATATCTTTTTATTACCTGTTTAGGCTTTAAACCAAAAGAAAAATGACAGAATTACATATTGTAAATAGAATCTATATTGCAATCCAGAGAGTAGTATTTCAAGGCCCTTTTCAAAGTGACAGATGTGTGACACTTAAGTTCTGGTCAAACAAATTTTTATCTGGTTTAGCTTTATACCACAGTGATGGCTACAAGGGAATGTCTGTTTCAAACAGCATCTGTAGGTAATGGTGAGCAGCATCATGTAAGCACACTTGTATACAAACCAGGGTTATGGGAAACAGTAGCTGCTTCCTGGCACTCATAGGACACACATTTAAGAGCATTATGGCTCACTAGAGACAAGAAATGAAACCCCATGATGTTGGTGCTGTACTCAAAATAGATGTTACATTTTTGGAAGGAAACTTTGACAAACTGAAGAGGCTCAAGACCAGCTTGACCCAGCTGCAAGATGCCCTGAGCATGCTTGTGCCTCCTCAAGGTGTGGGCAAAAAGGGGGGACCCTCTCTCCCTGCATAACAATCAAGTTTATGCTGAAACAGCATCTGCAAACTTCTCCTGCTATGCAACACTGCAGTCTGTGTTTGGTATTGCTCATGCATAAGGTGTTTGATAATTGCCTTTACTAGGAGAAGAGTGCAGAAGAGGAAGGCAAAAGCACATTGGAAGAAAGAAAATCTACATTTGGACATATAAATAGCATTTTATTTCAACTTAGAAATTCACAGTATTTGTAAATATTTTTATACAGATTGTTTTCTGAATAAAATGTCATTATAAAACTACCACAGGTCTTTTATATTCCTGTACTGTATTGTTAAAGCTTTGTCTTCCTTTTTCCCTTAATGAAGCTTTAACAAACCGGCATCTCCCATTTAATTAAAAATGTTTGCTAAGTTTGTGTGAGAGAGGCAGCATAAGGGGAAGAGAGACATGATAATTCTCCAACAGCATCACTGTCCTTTGAACATGGCTTGGAAACAGAGCTTGTAGGGAAACCACAAACAGAGCCTTCCCTTTTTCACAGCAACAGAAGTTCCATTCCAGCTTACATGAAATGGCAAAGGGTTGACTGACAGACTGTGATCTCTTTTTGAGCCAAGAACTGCCAGTTGTCATTTCCAGCACCGCTGTTCCCCCCAATACTGCCTAATGCACCAAAGGTTGATGAGGTGTGGACAAAGGGCCATGGCACCCCCTTTCTCAGCCTGAGGCACAGACCTGCCCAGAGCTGTCCCCAGACCTGCAGTGCTTGGCAGATGTCCTAAGGGGACATGGCAGGGAACAGGGTGGGGCTAAGAGCACAGGCTTGATCCCCCAAAACAGGAACTCTACACTGCCCTGGGGCTTGGCATCCTTACTGCCCAACTGAGAGACACTGGCTAGTTTTCAGCCTACAAATTAATGGATTTTGCACAGTTACAAACGATTAAGAGATCTCTTCTCTCTAGAGATAAGCAGATGTGCTGTGGGGTATTACAGTGCAACAGAAGAGTGGACCAGGCTCTGTCATTTAAAAATACTGTATTTTATTTATATTTATTTACTTCAGAAAACCTAAGGGTAAATAAGCTGAGAGTGTCACCAGTGATGAACCCACACAAAGATGATGAGACATGAGATCTTCACAACCATATTACACAAAAAAAACCCATGAAGAAGTGAGACATTTGGGTGTTTTTAGCTAGGCATCATGAAAATCCCTAAAGCAACAACTTCCATAGAAACAGCTTGCTTTCTAGTGGAAGCAGGATGCAGCTAGCATCCAGATTAGTAGCACTCCCTTGCCAAAGTACACCCTGTAAGAAATCTGGGATATTGGCTGATTGTACCAACACATCACTGCTAACACACTTGCTCTCACGATGCCTCCAGCCACATCTTTACTCACTCTCTCCACCTGATCTGCTTTCCCACACGTAGTGGTGGCTGGCTTGAGGCCACAACCTGGCATGTGCCTGGTGCCCTGTAAAAGGAAGAGATCTGGGGGTTGCTCCTTTGAGCCAAGGGCATTGCACTGACCTGGCTCAGCTGGCTGAGCTAAACTCCATGGGAGCTATTTTGGTGGGCTCTCCAGTACTGCACAATACAAGAAGCATGGCCTAAAGTAACATCCACCTACAACACACTAGTAGATCATTTCAGATTCAGTACTATGTACAATTTACTCTTAGTATACTAAGGAGCTGTGGTACTTCTTCTGAGACGTGTTATTTGACTGCGGATTATTGAATCTTTCTGTCCACTGGGCTGCAGAGGAATGCTGCACTCTGGCTATACCAACAGGTTAAGAAACTTCAACAACCTGCCTCAGTTCTTCGAACAGGGGCGTGAGCTCCTTCTCCAAACTTACAATCAGCCCTGGGAAGAGAGAAGAGACAGAGTGTTCCATCAAACAACATCACTGAGAAGCCTCTTTCTGAAGTCTGCAGCTCCCTCCCCTCCCAAGTCACAGGCAGTGTTTTCCAAAGTGTGAAATATTCCATGTGAGCCATTCACTTTCCTGTGAACAGTGGGCAGCAGCCCCAGGCAGGGCGTCTACAGTCCCCAGCACGATATTGGCACCCAATGCAGCACAGCTCTCCCCCACTGCTGCCTTGCCACTTCCCATAGCTACTGTGGCCCAAGAAGCTGTACCAGAATTAAATCCCTTCTGCTCATATTCATTAACCAATGTCCTCTGAACAAGGCTAGGGTCTGGCTGAAGGATTTCCCCACCCCACAGAACTGAAGACAAATCTGCACATGTTCCTACAGAATGTTACTTTGACTGACAGAAAGTGACCAAACAGCTGGCTTGTACAGCACAGCACCTGCCTGTGCAGCAAGGGCAAGGGTAATCACAGGAGAAATATGCTTCTAGAAGAATAACAACTCCAGCAAGCCAACTAAAATCTGCAAATTTTTACTCACACCTTTTCATTCTCACCTTTCACAGTAAGCTGACAAAATTCACAGCAGGAACAAAGTTAATATAGCTTGAAGTGAATTCAGGGAATTTATTTTGAATTATTAAAATACTCGGGCCTTAAAATACTGCAATCTTTAAAACAAATGTGTAGACATACCTGTATTGGCATTGCTGCTAGCAATGAAACTCACTACCAAAGGTAAGCGATTGAACTGCACCACCTGCAAGGAGAGAGAAGTGCTCAGCCAGCAGCTAACACAACTTGGATGTCAGGGCTCTGATAAATTCTTTCCACATAAACTCTTTGTGCAACAAGCAGCCTCCTCAGTTTAAAGGATAAGTAGGAGCAAGAGCCACAGAGATGATTTTTCAGTGTATCTATTTCTTAAGATTCAAGGTTAAAAACATCAACAGAACTTACACTACAGTAGAGAGAGCTGCACACGGAAAACCTGGCATTTCCCTCTGCCTCCACATTCTACAGTGTGCTGTCCACCAGAACCCTACCTCAGCTGCAGATCCTGCAGATCACACCACAGAGACCACACCCTCCACAGGAAACAGGAGGGCAAGCAGGTGCTTACTGTTCCCTGTACAGAAGTATCTGTTCTTCCATTAACAGGGAATTGGCACCTTGGCACAACAGTAAGCTAGTAGCATCAAGAGAGCCAAAGCAATGTACTGATGTGGGCAAACTAACTCATTCACCCACTAATTTCCAAACAAAGCTTGACACACTGTAGGCTAAACAGCTGTCAATTTACTGCAGTCATAATTAAAAGCTCTCAGGACCACCAGAACTCGTGAAGGAGCAGAAACGTAGTAATGATGGACTTCTGGACAAAAATAATCAATTTATTTGTGAAAAACTGTGGTATTTCAAAGCTTTCTTACCTTAGAGCCACACTGGCAGCAAAATTAGCTATGAAGTAGGCTGCATTAGTAGTAATGTTCTAATTACTGTTAGGTGTCACTAATTATAAACAGTTCATAAAAGATTCAGAAAACAGTATGAGCAACACCTCCTGCAAATTCAGAATTACTACACTTTCCCACTGTCAACCAGTAAATCTCAAATTCTGAGAAACATAACAGAAGTTTAATAAATACTGTGAAAGTTTGGCTCAACCATTTAAGCTGTGTAAGAAATAAACCAAAATTGCCAGAGCTTAAACAACCTTCTTTCTCCTGCTCAGCGTAATGCAGGAACAGCCCAAGTCACTGAGGGCAGGGCACACTGAGGTTACTCACCTGGTATGTGTTGTAATAGCAGATGATACTTTTGTTTTTGGAGAGTCCTAACTTACTGCCCTGGTCTGTGGCAAGGGCAAAGGTGGACAAAAAGCCAGGTCGCAGTGCATGTTCTGGAGCGTTATCATTGGCAACTAGAACAAAACAAGAAAATCCCTATCTTTACACGGTGTCTCTGACTGCATCCCAAATCCTCATCCAGCCTAGTGTTCTGCCAAAGGCAGAGAAACATGCAAGACATCTGAGGTGCTCCCACAGGAACACCAGCCAGTCTTCACAAGTTGTACATCATTTAGTGCTCTCTGTATGATCAAACCTTGTTATACCAGCATCCTTCCTAGCATACCTAAGAGTCTTCTCCTTTAGGATGCACAGCCTGTGCTGATGTCCCTTTGGTTCCATGTCCCACATTGTTTGCACCCATTCCAGCCTTTGAACTGATTACTGGCACACAGTCACTTGACTGCAAAGAGGTGAAGATGTGCAAGTTCTGCTGGGTGTTTGAACACTCTGGGGCATTGGACAAAATAAATCTGCAATACTTGTATCTTTGTATCCTTAAACTATTGTACTCACAAGCCAAAAAATCTGAAACAAGGACTGCAGAAAACCACAGTACCAAAAAAGCCAACAAAACACTGCCAATCTCTCTCTGCTACTTAGTATCAAGCAGCCTGGGAGGGATTTGAAGATACAAGGACCTTACAGCACTCCAACCCCTATCACCGGGGAAAATTTCCCTGGACTACAATTACTGAGGGCACAAACAAAAGGATGTATTTGAAGAGTTACAAAAGCAACTACTGAACTCCTGAACTTTTACTTAAAATCCAATTTAATTCTACCACTTGGGATATTCAGGTATTTGGCATAACCAGGAAGATTTTTCTGTACTTCTCCACCCCCTGCTGTTCAAACAGGATTTCAGCTGCAGAGCACAGTGAGAAGCTGAAGTTACCTTTGATAACAGGCACACCATCTCTATCTGAGACTACAATAGCATGAAGACCTTCGACACTGAAAAAAAAAAAAAGAAAAAAAGAAAAAAAATAGAAAGGAAAAAAGTAAGAGACACCATTTAAAGCACAGTAATTAGTAGGAAAGGGGTTTTTGTGTGAACAAATGTGGAAGGAAAGAGAAAACATTGAAAAAAACTGATGCCTTCACTGATTTAGTATTTGTTCTGTTTAGTACAGGTCTGGTGGCTCCAGTGATAAGGAGGACATAGAACTGCTGGAGCAAGTCCAGAGGAAGCCATGAAGCTGATAAGAGGGCTGAAGCACCTCCCCTAGGAAGACAGGCTCAGGAAGTTGCGGCTGTTCAGCCTGGAGAGGGGAAGGCTGAGTGAAGACCTCACAGCAACCTTCCAGTATCCGAACGGGGTTTACAGGGAAGCTGGAGAGGGACTCTCAGTGACAGGACAAGGAGTAATGGGTACAGATTGAAAGAGGGGACATTTAGGTTAGATATTTGGAAGAAATTCTTTGAGGGTGGTGAGATACTGGAACAGATTGCCTAGGGAGGCTGTTGATACCCCACCCAGGAAGTATTCAAGGCCAGGCTGGATGGGGCTCTGAGCAGCCTGGTCTAGTGGGAAGTGTCCCTGCCCGTGGCAGAGTGTTGGTACCGAATGGCCCTCGCCGCCCGCCCCTCACGGCCCCGCGTACCTCGGCAGCTTCTTGTACAGGAACCGCTTCAGGTCCTGCGGGCAGAGACGGGCGGCGCGTTATTCACGGCTGCTCGGAGCGGGCGGGGCAGCTCCGGAGCTCCCGACCCGGCCCGAAACACCGCCCCGACGGCCCCGGCCCGACCTCGGCAGCCGCCGACCCCACCCCCGCCAGAAGCCACCGCCCGCGTCCCTCCCGCCTGCCCCGCGGAGCCGCACTCACGTCGGCCATGGCTGGGGCCCGCCCGGTGCTGCCGCCGCCACTTCCGCGGGCCTGCGAGACAAGACGAGAGGCCGCCCCGTCACCGCGGGCGCGGCCACCGCCTCCGAGGAGGGGAGCGGCCGGAGGGAGGGCGCGCTCCGTCCCCGAGGCCCGGCCGGCCGCCACCCCCCGCCCCGCTGCGGTGGTAGAGCCGCTCCTAGACGCGCCGGGAAGGGCGCGCGGTTGGGCCTAGACCACCGCGCACCGGGAGGGGGGTGCGGGGGGCGCTCCCTGCCCGCCCCGCCGTACCTGTCCGCGCCCCCGGCGCGCCCCGCACGGCTCCGCCGCCGCTTCCCCTCGGAGCCGCTGTCACATGAGGCACGGCACCGCCCTCCCGGCCCCGGAACCGCTTCCCCTCCGCCTCCGCCCCGCTCCGCCCCGGCAGCAAAACAAACCAACACCAAAAGAAACCGGAGCGGTTCCGTTAAAGAACATCAATAACAGAGAACAAACGTCTTTTTCTGCCGATAAGAGTTACTGCGAGTTTTACTCTTCCACTGTCGCCTATTTCCCCTACTTTTGGATTTTTGCAGTTTCAAACCATGAAACTGCAGGCTAATAATCTAACAGCTAATGTGAAGAAATAAAATAGTTTAATTTAGTGGATGCCCACAGTGTAACAATGGTAACCGCATATCTGTTTTTAAAGGCTTCTATCAGAATGCAGGACCCTCGTGGTAGATCTAAAAAAACTCCAAGCCTGCTCAGCATGTAACAATGCTTTTTCTCTAAAAAGAAGAGCTGCTACAGGCCAAGCACGGAATCACAGAATCATTTAGGTTGGAAAAGATCTCCCAGATCATTGAATTCACACTATGACTGAACACCATCTTGTTAACCAGAGCATAACCCTGAGTGCCACATCCAGTCTTCCCTCAAACACCTCCAGCAACAGTGATCCCATCACCTTACTGGGCAGCCCACTTCAGGATCTAGTCACCTGTTCTGTGAATTTCTTGCTAATGTCCAACCTGAATCTCTCCTGGCATAGCTTGAGGTAATTTCCTCTCGTCACTGGTTGTCTGGAGAAGAGGCTGACCCCCACCTGGCTACGTGCTCCTGTCAGGAGTTGTAGAGCAGCAAGGTGCCCCCTGAGCTGCCTCTTCTCCAGGCTGAACACCCCCAGCTCCCTCAGCCACTCCTCACAGGACTTGTGCTCCAGACCCTTCCCCAGCTCTGCTGCCCTTCTCTGCCCTTCTCTGGACACACTCAGCACCTCAATGTCCTTCTTGCAGTGAGGGGCCCAGAACTGGACACAGTTCTCGAGGTGTGACCTCATCAATACTGAGCACAGGGGCACAATCCCTGCCCTGCTCCTGCTGCCCACACTATTGCTGATCCAGGCCAGGATGCCCTTGGCCTTCCTGGGCCCCTGGGCACAGCTGGCTCATGTTCAGCTGCTGTCACCAGCACCCCCAGGTCTTTTTCCACTGGGCAGCTTCCCGGCCATTCTGTCCCCAGCCTGTGGCACTGTCTGGAGTTGCTGTGACCCAAGGACAGGGCTCGGCACTTGGCCTTGTTGAACCTCATTCCTCTGGTCTCAGCCCATTGATCCAGCCTGTCCAGATCCCCTGCAGAGCCTTCCTACCCTCCAGCAGATCAACACTGCCACCCAACTTGGTGTTGTCCATGAATTTACTGGGGGAGCATTCAATCTCCTCATCCAGATTGACAGTAAAGATACTGAACAGCACTGGACCCAATACTGAGCCCGGGGGAGACCACCAGAAACTAGAGCATTGTTGATACCTGAAGATTTTGCTTGGATGCCAGTATCAAATTAAAATTTTTAAAAGTGCAAATTAAATACGTATATATATTTTTTATTTTTTCACTTGGAAATTGCTAATGTTTCTGAACATATAGGTCCAGTGAAGTTTCCAAAAAGCCCAAAACAGAGATAAGCCACTTTTTGCAAGTAACAGAGGAAAAGGTCATTCAAAAGAACAAATTTATTTGAATACTGAGAATCCATACCTCCTTCTTAATCCAAGCCATGCACACACAGCAATTTGGTAAGGACTTGGTCCTATTAGAGAGATACTTAAAAGAGAACCCCATAAAATCATTGTGTGAGCTTCTGATAGTATTTTGAAAACACTACTTGGGACAACTTTGGTCTTCTCATTTATTAAAATATTCCCTACTATATACTAAAAATGCTTAAAAATGCAACTTCTTTCATTATTATTTGCAGCCATGATGCTCAATGATCGATTTTACTGTCACATTTTGATTAAAAGCTATGCAAAAGCATCTATGAGATGATTCCTGTATTGCTGTTAATGGGAATTTATTCTCCCATCCCAATTAAGAGTCTTTCTATACACAGAACAAACCAGTACTGAAGGGAGAAGTGTATTCTGCATGAAGGATAACATCGTAATCAAACAGTGTATTTTAATATTACTTCCAAAAATGTGAAGGAGCCCAATAATCAAACCTAATTCCTGCCAGACTGAGAAGTATGAGAAGTACAGTTTATAATGGTGTCCTGCTTTCAGCTGGGATAGGAGAGTCACTTTTCTTCCAAGCAGCTGATACAGTGCTGTGCTTTGGATTCAGTATGAGAATAATGCTGGTAACACGCTGATACTTTGGCTGTTGCTGAGCAGTGCTTACCCTAAACCCAGGATTTTTAAGTTTCCCACACTCTGGCAGCAAGCAGGTGCTCAAGAAGCTGGGAGGGAGCACAGCCAGGACAGCAGACCCAAATTTGCCAAAGGGATATTCAACGTTATGGAGCATCTCATGGTCGGTGTATAAACTGGGGAGGTTGGTCAGGAGCTGCCAATTGCTCATCAAGGACAGGCTGGGTATTGGTCAGTGCAATTGTCTGGGCATCACTTCTGTTTCTTGGGGTTTATTCCTCTCTCCCTTGTTGTCTCCCTTTTCATTGCTATTGACATTGATATTTGATTTTGTTTTGATGATTAAACTGCTGTCATCTTGACCCACAGGTTTTACCTGAGTTTGATTCTCCTCCCTGTTGTGCTGTGGGGGTGAGAGCAGCTGGCTGCACAGGGCTTAGTTCATGGCCAAGGCCAAACCACAACAAATGGCCTATTTCTTTCCTCTATTTATTACAATACATTACATGTAAGTAAGTTATAGCTTCAGGATTTAATATTACCTGCTTTTTTTTTAAAAAAAAGAAAATGCTTTTACTGTTACACTTCTCTTTGACAGAGCTACAGGAAGTCAGAATAACAACTGCTTAAAGGTAAATGAAATTTATGAACAAACAAACTTAAAAAATATTCTTGCCCTCACATTTTAATCCTTTTACAGCATTTGTTACAAAATTATATTAAAAATATTTATAATTTAAAGTTGTCTCTGCTTTCTATTTAAATGCATCTGTTGCATTTTTAGTGCTGTAACATTCTACCATTTCTTGGATACTTGTAAAAGAAAAAAGATCATTTAAAAAAAAGGTAAAAAATTCCAACTGAGACTTCTTTTACCCAAACAGAGAACTTGTAGGGAAATGTTCATCAGATGTGAACACTGAACTCACTTGTGACTCAGGATGTTCCATAAATAGAACACATACTGATGTTATATTTCAGCAGATGCAAATCATCTCCTTTTTTCATTAGGCTATGTCAGAGTCATGCCAAGATTTTTTCTCTTTTTGCAGGGCTTTTCTGCCTGCCCTTTTAAAGGACAAAACCAAGAACCCATGCTCATGCTATCCTTAATTCTAGATTAAATGAAAGGTAATGACTAAATAAAACCAGTAAGGAGCAGGTAGCTAAAATGTTGAGGGATTTCTAGTCAGGCTGTTCAAAACTAGGGTTTTTTTCCCCCTTTTCTTTCCAAAATCTTATTTTAATGAGAACTTTGCCTTCTGAAGAAAGGTCATCTGAAAAGATTTAAGTACTCCACCCTCTTCAATTTGCATTTTGCTCATGAGAAAATGAATTCTAAACTTTCCAGCAGATTCCCTCAACAAATCCAGGGAAGATACTGACATTTCTGAAGAAAAAAATTCTTCAGACTTGAGGAAAAAAAACAACCATCATGAGGAGAAAAACACCCACTTGAAATATTAAAAGAATGTTTGCAGGCCGTATTTAGAGCAGCTTAATCTTTATGCCACAGGAAATCACAGCATCCTTTTGCACATTACTACATATTTCAAAGTGTGCAACTATTTAATCTGTTAAATGCTAAGCAGCATACTTCCACAAGTATAAACATATTATTTCCTTCTCGGAAAGTGCCAATTGCAATAGGTAGTCAAATGAAATGTTGCAGTCTAGGTCTCAGTTTTAACCTTCTGGGATGTCTACGTTGCCACAGGGCACAGCCACCACATTATTCCGGTTTGCAGAGGAACTGATAGCAATCGAACCGAGCTGACACAGCTCAGCATCCATCCATTTCCCCATTTCTCACCTGCAGTAGACGTGGCTGCAGTGCAGACACAGCCCATAGCATTATTATAGGCAGCTTTGCTAAGACCATCTGTTCACTCTGACTTCACAGTTCCAATATTTGATAAATGTGTTATATATCCTTCTTCCTGTTAACTAAAAGATCATTTGCAAGCTCAGACTCATTTGTACACAGGAAGGCCCAAGTACTTTTTAAAGCCTTTGGAGCAATTTTCTTCCTTTAAGAAGACACAGGAGTACCAGGATGTACTTCGACAGTTTGTTTTCATTAATATAATTACAAGACATTCTGGACAGTTACAAAATCTGGGGAATCTCATTTTCTCCATAGATTTTGATTGCATATTTCAAACAACTGGATGACTTTCTATTACATCTGAACCCTTTTACTATAGTCTTAGCAAGGACATTCAGTACAGCAATCCTTTTTTGTTGTTGTTTCAGGAACTTCTAGTTCTGTTTTGTGCCCCAGGCTTTTATGTCCACCTTGAATGCTGGTTTAGCTGCTTAGTTAAAAGCTTGCAGCCAGTCTCATGTTACACCAATTTAAGAGAAGACATTTCCACTGGAACAGTTTAGAAAAGGGATATATACAAAATGTTTTCTGGGTCACTGGTATTTTGGAGCAATAGCATTTAGTGTATTTGTAAAGTTATATCCTGCTTTAGATCAGAAGGAATTGCAATGAAGTCAGACAAAGTATTTAAATTTTCAATTTAGGAGAAATATTTGGCTCCACATGAACTAACAGCATTGTTCAAAGAGCAGTTTTCTCAAACAAAATATATTGCCCATAATACAAGCTATCTGGCATTCTCAAACACAAGAAACATTCCCCTGCATAACACTGTTAAAATGTAAAAAACATCAGCTACTGAACCTAAAAACATTTTCAACACACTTTGATAAACTTTAAGTACATTGTACTTAGCTGCTTCAGGACACCTCTTTGTATCAGCAGGTGTGGCTACATATAGTTTCCATTTCCAGGCCACTGAGTTACATGATCTATGTAGGAGACAAACAGTAAGCTTGCTCATTTCTAGTAAGTCAGTCCAGCTACATTCTGGTCCCAAAAAATGCATACCCTACCTCTTCTGACAAGTGATAGGGCTCTGACCATAGGAGCACACTGCAAAGCAGCAAAGCATTTAAATAGTTGGCAAAAGGGTTGAAAGGCACATAGCTTGTCCTTAGCAAAATTTCCCTGTCCCACTTGCGGTGCCCATTGAAGAATCAGTATTGGGACCTAGCTTGAAATAAAAAAGTAGTAAGAAAATGGAAGCCTGCCAAGAAAAAAAAATTACCTTGCCTTTTTATTTTAGTTTTAGGATTTTGGTGTTGCATGTTTTCCTCTACCTTTCCAGTGAAAATTAAGGAAGCTATGGATGCATGTTAACCATACGTATGGATTTACTACTACTGGAATACCAAATGGTAGAGCTGCTGTAAACTGTTGCAAGTACTAAAAGCGATGTTTATGATGGTCTGTACAGCATTTGCAAATATTTACTTTGAAAAGAGATTAGTGTAGTTCTTATTTTTCTCAGCATTGCTTAGAAATGCTAAAAAACTACAACAGCTAAACTGCTACTCTACACCAGATCAATATACCCCAACAGATATTTAGGAATATATGGCATTATATTTAAAAATATCAAGTTCCTCTAAGCAGTAAACCTAGAAGATTTTACATAGAGTTAGAGATAAAATATTAAAAATTATTGTTTCAACTCCACACACTTGACATCTGAATAGGAGTGATGTAATCATACTATTTATTCCATCAGTGAGACAAAATGTAGTATGGAACTAAATTTCTGAGATTTTTAAATAGAAAGTCATTTAACTCGTATATACACAAAGTGTTCTTTCCACAGATATTTACATGGCAAATATGTTAGAGGAGAACCACTATGACTAAGTCTCTACAAGTATAGCATCCTTTCTGAGCTATTCTCTCTGCTGAAAGAATTCACAGAAGCTTTGAAGTAAAATCTAGACAATTAAAGTTACCTATATTTCACAGTAGGTAAAGAAGCCGTTAAATGATATTTCAGCATAAGGTTTCTGGAAACAGCTACACAGTAGAGTTTTACATCCACCCTCTTTTCCAGCATCCATGGTGAAACTAAATCTCTTGTCAGTTTACAGGAGAGATAAGAGAATAGGTAAGATGTGTGTGTAACTGTAGCTCATCCTCCTCGGTAGAGGCTGGTCAGCCGTTCCAGCTCTTTGCAGTTCTCCATGGACATGGACTCTGCTTTCTTTCGGAGGCGGTCATCTCTATATACTTTTGCTGCATAAAGTAAGTCTGTTTCTTTAAGGAGAAAAGAGAAAAGTTTTTTTTTATTGTTACAAACTGAACACTTGGTACATGACAGAGTTGAACAAAACACCTCAGGTTTTAACCCTTGCCCGTTTTTCCTTCTCTCTAATTTCCCTCAGACACCACCTAAACAGCACTGCTACAATTTTCCTTTGCTGGATCTTTGTAACAATTCCATCTTTTTGAGCAGGTAAAGCTGTATCAGCCTTTCACCTCCCTCAGAGTTCATACAGCAGTATCTGATTAAAAAGAAAAAAAAACACCCTAGAAAAATCCCCAACAACAACAAAATTACAAAAAATCCCCAACTACTTCTGTCAGCGCTCATTAAACATTACAAATATAGGCCACTCTCAGTGATCCTGAATTGTTATTGACAGCTCTAGCATCTTGTCTGTGCCCCAAAAAATCCAATCTGAATGTTAAGCCCTTTACTCCAACTGAAGCTGATTCAGACTGTCAGTGTTCAGAGCTATTAATAATTAAGAGCTCTCTGCATTATACTGGTGTTCAACAGCTTGACATTGCCGAGCATTTTAATTCCATAAAATCTTTTTTGTCACTTCAACTCAAAAGGCAAGATATCCTTAAATGTCAATCAACCCTGGACAGATTTTAACTGTCAAGGAGATTTAACACACAACAGGTATTTCAAATCCATAAACCCACAAAATCAGCTGTTTCTATAATCAGAAAAAAAACCCCAAAAACCAAAAAAACCCCACCCCCATTAGGAGCCTCTTACTTAAAATTAGTTTGGGTAGTTTTCACAAGCTGCTAAACTACAAGTACCAAACAACTGGACTGCAGAGACTAAAGCTGGGCAGAAACATGTGACCTGACTCAGAGAATTGCATTCTATTTGCTTCTGATCAGTTTACTGACAGTTCATAAATGAATTATTTTCCAGTTAGCTATGACTGAAGTTTACCACCTGAAAAGTTAAAACCATGTGGTTTCAACACTGACGTCATTTTAGCAGTGCTGTTCCCACGTAGCTCACAAAATGGTAACAGATAACAGAATAACTGGTTACACTTGATGCTGAATTAGAAAAGGCTGATGCTCTTCAGTATTTTTCTACTTTAACACTGAATTCTAGGTTTCTGCAAAGAAGTAACTCATTGTATAATACTAGATTGGAGAAACAGATGGCAAACTAACTAAACCCCCTTGTTTTACAGGATGTGCTGCATGTCCTTAGTTGCCTGGAAAAGCAGTGTTTGTATGTACTGTTGTCCAAGGCAGATTATGTTTTTGTCTCTCTGGAAACACCTATGTAAGCTTCTGGTTTATTTATTTACTTATATAAAAGCAGCCAGGGAAATGAGCTATTGCCTCAATAAAGAGAATTCTTAGAAATTGCAGTGAGTTAAGGACAAAAGCTTTCATTATCAATTAAGTGTAGTCTAATTTTCTGAGAAATGGTTATAGATAATAAAGCAGCAGGTTAAAATTGCTGATAATTTGCAAATAGTTGTTAGATCACTGAGTAAAATTCAAAAACTAAGTGACACTGGGGACAGTTTTAAAGGGAGAAACAGCAGGGGATCTTACACTTAATTTTGCATTGCCATATTTTAATAATACAAGCACTTCCTTCTTGCCCAAGGCAATTTATTTTTACGGTAATGCATGATTTCATGAAATTACACATATTACCAAACTCACTTTGTTGCCTCTCTTTCCAGCAGTTATTACGAATGTTGGACACATAATCCTCTTCCACACTCTTTTCCACTTTCTGTAATGACACTCCTTTGTATTCATTTCTAAAGTCCTTATTGACATAATAAATTACACCCAAATTTTCTGTCTTCATTTTTATGGTCTGCCCTGTACTTCTGCAAAAAAGGAGGCAGAGGAGAGAGAAAGACTAAATATTAATTCAATTATTTTTTTATACCACAAATAAACTTTTAAAAATATTGCCATTACAGAATAATACCAGAATATTCCTAAATTTGCCATTTTTAGACAAATAATGTAAAGAATGGCTCTGATAATCTGCTAGAGAATAAAATTATTGCATTTACCTGATCATTAAACTTCTGCTCCTTAAACACTTGATCTCAAAAAAAAAATTTCACTTTACTAAGACACTTATTTCATACCTCTGTAGACAAATATAAGTTTTAATAATAGAAAATTACATTCAAGCTCAACAGAAAACGGTCACTATTCTGTAGCAACCCAGTACAGGTATCTCCATTCTGAAGTCATATTCTGCTGTCATATGTTGCTGTCATAAATTCATTTTCCTGCTGGCATTCTGCAGATTAAAAATCAAAGATTGGATGCAAACATTTTGGCAGAGATGCTTTTCTCAGCATTACAAAAGCTTAGTTTCAGAAGGGAAAAACATCCTACTCCAGAAATAGAGAATTTTGAAAAACAGGAGAAAAGAAACCTTTCTGTTGTGGCACTGCAAGTTCTGCAAGGAACTAAGGACCTTTAACACGATTGTGGTCAGTGGGCTAAGTCTATCAGCTAGCTGAAGTCTTGATTCAAGTTATTTATTTCTCACAAGAAGAAAAGGTTTAAATATCCTACTGTACAAAACAGGTAAATTTCACAAGCAGAATTCTTTGCAAGAAAATGAAGATTTTACCATCACCTAGAATGACACAAAGAACAGACAATCTTCCCAGCCATCATCAAGTTCAGCACTTAAATAAGGATGAGAAGGTTGCTTTCAAGTTCTTCACCTTCTACAAACACAGATTACCCCCAGAAGAGTAACGAGCCTTAGCAGATTTCAGGTTTTGATTAAGTATGTTGGAGATATAAACACCTTTACAACATGCCATGTTGCATGGACCCATTGCTGTGTACTACACCTCCCAAACTCCCAAACTGCTGACCTCTTTTTTTCCATTACATTCTCACAGCATGTTCTTTGTACCTAAATTTTTCGTTCTGCTTCATCCACACCTTCCCTTCCTTTCTTCACTGTGGGAAATCAAAGATCAACTAATGGAAGACTCTCCACAATGTTTGTAGGTGGGAGATGGTTTCCCACTCTGTTTTAAGGTGATGTAATTAAGCATTACTTACGATCTTGGGTATAAGGCGTAAGGAGGGTTAGATACCATCAACTGGCTCAACAAGGAGACAAAGATCAATACAATAATAGGCATCAGCTGAATGACCATAGAGAAACCTCCCTAAGGAATAAAACAGATTCAGGTATTTCATAAATCATCAAGCAAGCAGGTAAATTTGACAATACTTAATGCTAAGTGTGACTTTCTGCTTTAAGCCTCAAAAGCTTCTAGGAAAACACTAACTGCAAACACTGTGGTATTATCTGAACTTTCAAATGCATACACAATATTCACAGAGTGCTCAAGCTGCAAGAGTTCATGGGTTAGCACGTACACACAAGCAACTACCAATAAAAGCTGGATTCAGCTACGTTGTGTGCCATGATTTGGTCTCATCTATGCAGTGATATGTGGTTATACAGGACTAGAGATAATTCATGTAGGTGAATATTGAGCCATAAGTTCAATTTTTACCTCAGCCCAAATAAATTTTTAAATACATACAAGCATTAGTGGCCAGAAATAGTGGCATATTTAGGTTAATAATACCAGTCACCAGTAAGAGAGTGACATACAACAACAGGTTTGCAAAACCAGGCTATTACCTTCTCAAATTTGCATGCCTATTTAACCAGTCAGCAAGCCAACCACCCACTTAAGTTTAAAACACCCAACTGGCAGGTACAAATCCTGCTCTACAGTACAGAGCTCCTGTACAATCACACCACTGAAAGCAAATTTCACAGTTTAAAGCCAATGGTGCTTAAACTTACATCACCCCTCTCTTCCTCCCTCTCGTGCCCACTCTGACGGTGCTGGTTCGGATGGCTGTAGCCAGCACGACCATTAGAAAATGAGTGTACACTACCTGAGGAAGGAACATTCACATTTAAATCATGTACAAAAATACTATTTAGAGGTCAGTACAGAACCAACATAAAGCACTTTACATTACTGCGCAACGGCACATAAAACGACATTAAGGTATCTCACAGTTTCAAAGTTCCTTAAAATAAGTATTTTAAGGTCTATGATAGTACGACCAAAGAACTGACAATTGTGGGATTTAGCAACACTTGAGGGGAAAATAAACTGATGCAGATGATAGACCTGGGGTTCAGGGCCAGCTGGAATAATTCTACTATTTTATAATGTCATACACTTCAATGCCACTCAACAGTACATCTTGGCATTACATCTCAACAATTATACTGATGTATACAAATACCTGTTGGAAAGGCCCCTCCAAAAAACATGTTGAACAGATCCTCTGGAGTAATGTCTGCTTCACAACCTCTATGAAAGTTGAATCTGCCATTGCTTGGGTGATTGCAAGTTTGTTCTTCGCTGCCTGTAAGGTCATACTGCTTTCGTTTTTCTGGATTACTCAGCACAGCATACGCATTTCCGATTTCTGAAGCAAGGAATAAAACGCAACTCCCATAAATGCACGATAAAAGCTATTCCAGCATGAAAATTGCAATTTCAAAGTCAAAAATAGGCAGCAAATTATGTAATTTACTGTATGTTACAAAACAACTGCAGTAGAACAAGGTCCAGAAACATCTTCACTTTTCTTAGAATAGCTTCCACAAAGTTTCCCACCATCACTATTCAAAGGCCTTTTATCCCGTTGAACAAAGCAGAAGGCAGGAGAGCTTTGGTTCTTTTTCTAGGGGAACACCTACACCTGTAGAAATGTTCTCACTCATTGCAGTTATAAAAAAAGCATCAAATATTATAATGAGATTCTGAAGCTGGATAACTGAAGTTTGCTCTAGCAGCCTAGCTTAAAAAAACCATCATGGACTCAGCAGGTTTTCTTTGGTTTCATTTGGTAAGTGATCATTTCTTGAAATGCACCAACTTCATTGTTGGTGAATGTATTTTTCTTAATGCTTCTGAAAACATTTTATGGATTACATTACTAACAAAAAGTTTTGCATGATGTAACACGAGGAGTACAACATGCATGTGTGACAGGAATGTGTGTGATCCTTGTGCCATCAATATGATCTCGGTGTTTGGAGGGCCTGGCTGGATGCTTGTCCCTCTTTATGCTATGGTATCAGAGATTAACAGCTTCAATTTTGGCAGTAGAAAGGAAAAAACCTCACATAAGGTAAGCACGGAAAACATCAGCAAGAAAAAACACATATTTGGCTGACTTTAGAAGCTTTTTTCTCGCTGTGCACAGACATAATAATCTTGCAGATTGATGGAAAGTTTGTGTTGCCACTTGATGAACAATCTTCATTCAGTCACATCTTCATTAAGCCCTTTCTGCTTTCCTTTCTACTCTCTCCTCCAGTCCTCTCCAACGGAAGACTTTTTTGGCAGCCAACCAACCCAAGGCACAGGGATTATGATTTTCAGTGTTGAAAAGCCACCAGTCATCAAAAGTTTGTGAAAGGTGCAACACTATAACCTCAACACAGGCAAATAAGACTGTGGCTTTATAATTAATACTTTAAACACTATCCAATCTAAGAAAAACTTAATGAGTTTTAGCTATGTGTCTTTTAAGATGCCCTTAGGAAAAAACATAAGCGATTCCTTTAAGTGGAGGAGAAAACCCAAAGAAATGAAGCCTGGTATTTTGCACAGAAAGCATTATATAAACTGACATCAAATATTGTTCTGTTGCTCAGTACAAGGATAAAATTGGTAGTAAAAATTTAGATTTTCCCAACAATTAAAAACTTAGAGAGATCAATCAGGTGACTGCATATAAAGTGCTCTTGATTATCTGGTGCTAATTCAAAACAGATTTGATTCCTTTGAACTTTCTTTTCAAAAAGGGCATAAAAATGAAAAAAAAAAAAAACCAAAACCCACAGCTTGAAAGTTTCAAAGGAAATATTTTTGAATAAATTGGTAAAAGACAGCAGAAGTTATTATATTTGCACAAACTTTTTGATTTAAAATTCACTTTAGTAAGACTGCTCAATACAATAGAAGGGTAGTACTAGGTAGGTCAAGATCTAAGTACCTTACCTACCATGAAACTGAATTCTGTTTTATAATATGACCTTTCCTTAAAATAAAGCATTATTATGAAATAAAAGCTATTATTATGAACTCCTTTTCTCTGACAGATGTCAAAAACTGATCAGACACCTTTAAAGGAAAACTAAACCATAAATTTACTCAGCCATACAAAAGGATTATGATAATTTCAATGCAAGAAAATGCTAGTTGTCATTAAATAATTTTTGGCCAACGAGATTCACCTACAAAATCTTCTGTTCACATACTCATCTAGTTAAAAACCAGAACGTGAAATTCAGCTGAAGAAATCAGAAAGTTGTACAAAGTGCTCATGTTAAATAAAATATTATGAAACTGATTTTTAACAATTTAAAGATAATTTGAAATGCTGTTAACAAGGAAGAACTATTTTATTCCTTGGGCCTGAGACTATTTTATAGGAGTAGTATCTTTTAGATAAAGACATCACATAGCTGTATTACATGAATCAATAGCAATCAACTTTCCTGCTCTGCTGTATCTACTTTTCACCTGGAATTGTTAATATATTATTATAATTACCTCTTAAAGTCTGTATCAGAAGTCTTGCTCAGGACTTTTTTTTTCTTTTTTTTTCCCCTCCCCAATTTAAGTGTTTTATCCAAATGATTTTTTCAAATATCTGCCTGTAAACCTTGCACAGGAAAAAAATAAAAAGATGTACCACAATCAGATTGTTTATGCATCATAATTTCTTACAGATTCACATTTTTCTTCATCTGAGATGAAGGTGTAGTTTTCTTTAAAAAGCTTTTCTTCAACAACTTCCCTTGTGCAAGGCTAAGCTGGGCAGCCATAAATAAGGTCAAGTCAGACTGTAAATTTTACCTAAAAAAATGGTCAAAGGCAACTGCTAGTGAGGCCATGATTGAACTCAGGTGTTTTTGTGCAGAAAAAGTAGTAAAACTACACATATACAAGAAATTCTAAGGGAGAGGTAACTTAGTGTGGCATGTGATTCAGTAAAAACTGCATTGTGCTATCAAGGATTGTTTTCTTTTTTCCTAGCTCAAGTACAGTAAAGATCCAAGGTTGTAAAATTCAATGAGTACATTAAGTCAACAACAGCAAAAAAGTGCAATTGGGTTTCATAGATCAAGTATTTGTTCCCTGTATTGAACATTACAGACAATTTTCTGAAACCAAGTCCTACTGCCCAAGTCCATGTTATTTCTCTATACTTCTAATATAACAAAGGTCAAATATTTTCTTGACTAAAAATGTCAGTTTAACAATAGCTAAAAAATACATTTATATTTGTAAAAATACAAGTGACCAAAGCAGATAAATATGATTTATTTGGATGAAGTTAAATCATAAAAGAAATTTAAAGTAAAAATGGTGTTTTACTTTTAAAAGCCTCTGTTGCTCCAGGTGCATGGTTTTTGTCTGGGTGGAATTTCAAAGCAAGTTTTCTATAAGCCTTCTTCAGGTCTTCTTCACCTGCATCCTTTGACACTCCAAGGACTTCGTAGTAATTTTTACATTTCTTTATACTGCAAAAGAAAATTACATAAAATGATGCAAACAAAAACGATGTAAAAATAATGGGTTAACACACAGCTACAGATGAGGTCATACACTACATTGGTGCATTACATTACATCTTTTGCTTTCAATATTTTAAAATATCCACTCTAGAAACAAAGAATGTCATTTTTTCATAATAAACTCACTATTGAGCTTATTACATACATTTCTTTTACTTCTACTGTAGAACTACCAGAGTTATAAGAAAGGATTTCAGTTTCCAACTACTGCAGCATTTCCTCATCCACAATTACATTAATATTGCTGTCAATAACACATAAAAAGAAGGTTCCAGATTTACTTTGTACAACTAGCAGGTAGGAAAATTTGTTTTGACTGTAAACAGCAAATGCACTTCAGTATGAAGGATATAAAACAAAGCAAACAGTACCTCCCTTTCTCCAAACAAAAGTCAAATCATACCACCACTCAAGCATTCACTTTTCAGGGAATAAAACATGTGAGAATACTCCTGCTGCTGGGAATGCACCTGGATCTTAATAATTTTTCTGTAAGTTTATGTAAATTCAAAGTCACACTAGCAGCTCCAGCAAATACATATTTAGCTCATCTCATATAATCAAGAGTAGCATTTTTTAAAACTGAAACCTCAGAAATATTCTTTTTGTAGGCTGTCTAACCCAGACAGCAAAAGCAAAATCTGGAAATGATGTAATGATTTAGTATACTTTACAATACCCCAGAAGAACAAAAGAGCACTTATAGGAGAAGAGAGAACATTAATTCTATGTGGGCAGGAAGAACTGATCAAACCATTAAATACAGCTTAACAATCAAACCAAATTATTTGGATAAGAATTCAGAAAGAAAAGGCTGAATCCCAAACTGGCAGTGCAGAAATGAGGCACACTGACATTGAGTGAATGCCAAAAGAAATGGGCTGGTCTGAGTAAGAAATAGAAATTAAATCCATAAATACTTTAAAAGCTTCATGTGAGCCTCTTCAGATGGCTGCAATTGTATCTGCATTCTCTTACATGCACAAATTTCTATGTGAATTTGGGTTTAATGTTTCCAAGACTATACATAGGGCAGCCATGTGGAAAGGAAGGGGGCAAGCAAGCCTTTGGCATTCTCATGAATGAAGTATGGGTATCCTGTAATTAAGGTAATGTGAGCATCACCAGTACCAACCACACCATCATGTGTGGCCCGTCCTACTTCCAGATTGAGCAAATCAAGTTTCATGTGAAGGATCCTGTTTTCTGTGTTCAAATACAGGAGCTTTTATGGAAGCCTTGGTGTAATGCTCACAAGAGCACTGAATTGAATGTGTGCAGGCAGCTGCCAATACAAACATCCTGTGAAATAAATATAGCTCATTAAATTGAAGTAACATTTAATAAGCTCCAATTAGGAAGCTGATAGAGCTAACTGAAAAGAACACAGTGAATCCATCAAGAAAGGATGGAAAGAAAATACATTATATTATACTCTTGAGTACAAGAAACTTTTTTTTTTTTTGTAATCTGTACAAGTAGAAAGAAGTATGGTAGTGTACAGATCCCTTGATCCATAGCCTCAATGCCTGGATGACTTATGAACTGTATCAAGAGCAGGTAGCTTTATTTAAATATGTAACGGTATCAAAATAAGTTTTTATTTCATGAAATCTCAGCATCCAATCTAAATTCTCCTCAATAATTGTTTCTGAGCTATCTGTTTGTGGGCCAGACTCTTCAGAACTTTGGATGATATAAAATTACATAGCAAGTTATCGATGTTTAGCAAAGTTCTTATTTTTTTAGTATTAAAACTCTGGTGTTAAACATTCATTCAAGTGTTTTTAAGCACTGTACATCCTCAACAACTCTCTCCCTCAATAGCATGTTGTCATTTTTCATGAAAAAAAAACTATCATGAAAGTTTATTTATCTGCAGACCCAATATACATTCATTTCACAACTCTAGGATGCCAAGAGGAGAAATATGGAAAAAAAAGAAGAGAACAATGCAATAGATGCCAACCTGTTCTTTTAACTCTCCAAAACCCACTTGAGACTTCCCTCCTGTTCACAACCAGTGGATGTTCCACAGTGGAGAACCCTCAAAGGAGAAGTAGCAATGGTGGGTATCAACCAAAAGATCTAAAGGATTAATGCAGTCACCTCCGTGCAACCATCCATGCTATCCTGAACCTGGCCCACAAATGAGCTATTGTTATTATCAAGAAATGTGTTTAGCTGAGGTATAACACATTTGTTTTTCTTTCAAGTCTTTCCTAGTGGTAAATGAAAAATTCTACAAACACAAATGTGGAACATGCATATTCATATGGAAATTTTGCAGTTTAGCAAGCCTTTGGATTAGACCAATCAAGCTTTAAAGCTAAAAACATTAAATTATTCTACGAATGCACAGGGGCCAAAACCCCTACCTAAGCCTGGAATTTTCAGTAGTGAAATTATACTTATACTATGAAGCCCTTGCCATACTCTGCCATTAGCCAAGAGTTTTACAGCATTGCTTGCCCACTTCAGGGCAAAAATCACATGGACTGTAAGTAGCCAGTGTCTGGTTAATGCAGTTTCCTCCTGGGAGGGAGTCAGTGACTTTTGCCAAGAGATTCCTGACAGAGCACAATTCAGGGCAATCATAACAGGATAACACCTCAGTTTTCCCCCCTCACCTGAGTTCATGCAAGTTCTGCACCAAAACTTGCTCTGAGGATGATGGGACAAGCAAAGATGATTAGAAGGTGCTTTCCAATTAAACAAAGGGGTAAGTCAGTTTATCACAGGACAAACTGTGGGGTCGCCAGGACTCAGGTCATACACAGCAGTCACAAGGCTTCTCTAACACTGTTGGAGCACACAGCCCACCACACCAGGGCCTCAGAAGCTCCATCTCCCTTCATCCTTTAAGAGATGCTACAAGTCTTCTTTCCCCAAAACTCCACTGTCCTGATGAGAAATTTCTCTCCAGCTGCTGGAAGCTGTTAGAAGCCATGGCCAACTTGATCTTTGTCCTTCAGAAGATGCAGACCTTTTTTGGACATATTCCTCACCTCTTTAGTAGATGGACGTCTGACAATCCTCAGTCAGAATCCATCACCTGCACCACTGAATTATCATGTGGAGATTTGTCATGGGAAGGCAGGTGGATGGAAGGATCCACTCCTTTCTCACTTTTCTCTTATTACAGGGCACATAAAACAGCCAGCAAAGGCAGGGAAAAATTAAGGGTAAAACCAGGGGAGGTTCTGGAAAAGTCCCATCACTGACGCTATTGCTGGCTTTTAACTGCACCTGAAACCCCTGCAACACTCTCAGCATGAACAATTTTCTGAATGTTCCATTTCAAATTGTTGTTTGTTTAGTCTTGCTGCCTTTAAGGCACTGCAGCTCCTACTGCTAATTTTCTTGCATAGGTATACTCCACGCAGACATTTCCTTTAAAAATTCTAATGCACACATCACTTGCTTACTAACTGCCCATTTTGTATTGAATGGGTTATTTTTGTTGTACTATCTGTTGTTTAGGTAATTTCTCTCCTTGTTGAATTGTTAGTCCCCTGCCAACACCTTGGCACTGTCCTTCTGATTAACAGATTTGCTTGCTGTTCCTGAAATAACAGCTGATTTTTACAGAATAGACTTCTCAAACAGCATGAGAGCAAGTGATGGCCTACATTCAGTCCCCAATTTGTTGACAGAGGTATCTCATCGTAACTTGCAAAGCTCCACTACCTCAGCTCACAGCTGACAAGGCACCTGCAGTAGAACTGGTCAGCCAGCTTCAAACTGCCTAATCCAACAACTCTGCTGGATGCCTCTCCATGCTCTGATGGCTGACAGCAGGAAAAGCCCTTCAGGTCCTGAAATGTCTCTTCTCACCTAGGGCTACCACCACTGGTCCTCCTGTGACTACAAAATGATGTGGTCCTGCTGCTGTGCTTGTCAGGTCACTTTTCAAATCTACAATTCAGATTAGGTCAGCACTGACAGCTTTTATCAGATTAACAAAACCTATCAGAGATGCCTGCCTTACTGTATCAAATACTTGCAGCAATGCACAATCATGAAATTTGGTGTATGATGAGGTATTTCAAAGGGTCTTCCAAAGCCTCACAGGAACAGCCCAAAAGACAAATACCTCAACCAGAAGCTTATCAAGGGAGCCACAATTATTTTTCCCAATGGCAACCTGAACTGAGTAGCACAGCAAGCAGCCATGCGAATGTTAGTGACAAAGAACACAGCAAGAGGAATCTATACTGACTTCTGATCCTAGAGTTGAGCAGAAAAACAGTAAAATACAGACCAAAATCTATGCAGGTCAAATTTCCAATTATGCCAGAGAGCCTGATGCAAATGGTATCTTGCAGCTGAGCTGGGAATGTGCCAGTCACAGTTTGGGTGACATAAACATGGCCTGAAAGAAGTGCTCTAGATTGGGAAGAGAAGGTCACAGCATTGTCAAGGAACTCAAGCTGGTACCAGCATATCCCTAGTTTCTGAAACAAATGCAGCAGAAGTCTCAGATCTCTGTTACACTGATAGATTCAACACATTAGGGTGCTTGTCTTACTACCTTGCTCTTGGATCAGTTTGTTTCTACTGCGTGTATTAGGTGAAATATTCAAGGCTGTGTTTACATTAGCATACTTTTCTCCAGATTTTACGCTTTTATTTTAGTTGCAACCTTTCTGACAAAGTCCATCATGTCTTCTCTGCCACTTTGCCGTGACAGGCTGTATGACTGTGATTTCCACCTTAATTTCTCAACCATTCAACTGGGTATTTCAACAATTCATGGCAGCTCTACAGCCTAATTAAAGGCACGTCCTGATTTTCTTTGCTTTGGTGGTTTTAACACATATTGACTGCTCTTATTAATCCACTTCCAGTTAATTATCTTCTTGACATCATGCTAGAAAAGAACCAGTATCTTTTTGCTGGATTGGCGAAAGTGTCAGCAGAATGCCTCAAAAAAGTCAGTCACACAACTTGCACTCCTAGTTTGATCCATGAAATGTGTAGAGGCAATTTTTTGGTTCACTAGATGAATTGAAATCAAACTACTGATTATTCCTGACCGCTACTCAATGGCTCTTAATGCTGCCTTGCAAGGTTTCTACAGAACTCATGTGTTTGTTTTGGTTCTGTCTCAAAGATCCAAATATAAAATTTGATATAAAATTTTATTATTGTGCTTTCTTCCAAGAAGCAGGCACTGGCAAGGCAGGAAAAGCAGTATTCCACCAGTTTTCACAAGACAACAATGCAAATTTAGCATATTACTAGTCATGGCAGTTTTCTTTCAGATGTCAAGAAAGCAATATGGAAGACATGCTATGGCTTACTGACTAAAAAAAGAGAGACCAAAGAGGCCAAACACCATGTGCATTTTAAGATAATTTAAAGGAGCCTGTATAAAACACAACATGAAAACACTTCCTTTTTTTTTCTGTTGTGCACACAATTCTCACACATTTGTCTTAAGCTGACATTGTCTGGGAATCTTTCAATTGCCTAGAGACTTCTAGGGCACTAATGTCTAAAAAGACATTAAGCCTACTGTGAGTCTTAGCATATTTCTGCTAGTCTCCTGTCAGTATCTCCCACATGCAGGTCTCCTAAGGGTGATAAGGCCACTTGATCCAGTTCTCAGTGACAAGGTAAGAATCATTAAGAAAAAGATGCATCTACTACAGATGGGATTTTCAAAGCATTTCCATTTAAAAGCAACAAAGTGCTGTGGTATCTCTCAAGCTTCAAGCTGTCACACTGAAATAGCGAGCGTGGTTCCACAAAGAGCATCATTACCCAGCACTTATGCAATCAGAGGAAATATGTTACATCTTACACTTCTCCCTGTGGAGCAACTTGCAAGCTCATGTAATACTCTACAGAACTGTTATGGTAACATGCTAGTGATCAGTGTCCCCTGTGTGTGTGTTAAAAATTAAGCCAGCACAGAGGTGCTTGTTTGTATCATACCTACTCACATTACTAGAGTAACTCTGATGAAAATTAATGCAGCTAAATTAGTTACATTGCTCCAAGTGTGTTTTCACTATGCTTCTTAAATCTGCTGTCACAAGCTAATTCAAGATAGCTGTACAACTCCAGGAACTTTAATCAATGATCCAAGCCAGGGAGCTCAGAGTCAGTCCCCCTGTCTGACAGCTCACTAAAGCTTTTAACAAAAGCATTGCAAATGGCATGGAAGTGTAGTTGAAAACAGAAATGCTTTCCGTACGTCTACATTCAGTTACTGAACCAGAAACTCCTAAAGGGAAGGATATTTGAGGATAATGACCTTTAGAATCATTCACCTGCAAAGCAACTCTGTTTGTCCCATGTTAAATTCATGCTAAGTGTCAGAATTTATTGAAGATTGGAGATTTTGGTACCTTGCTGTCTATAAACTTCTTCCTTTACAAGAAAAAAAAAAGCCAAAAACTGGGCATGAAACACTGTTTAAAACCACTTCTTTTCACACACTATTTCTTTAACCAATTCGAACATCTGAAAACCATTCCACTGCGGTACAGCAGAAGCATATGGTGATGACAAACTCTATTCCCTAAAGAATACCCTCCCCAAAGGGGCATGTTTCATTTAACCGGAAAAATCTGGGGCCTGACTGAAGCAATATCATATGCTGCCTATCAGGTTTCCAATTAGAAAGCTCATTCTCACTGTGGTTTAAACACGAACTTTCTCTCAGTTATCATCACTGAGTGTGTTATATTTTTCCATTTAGTTTTAGCCCATTGTTTATATTTAATTCTGTTCTCCTTGGCAAGGCACACACCTTTTTTAATTCTTAACCACAAATTTTTTAAGTAGTTTGTTTATGTCACTAACTAATAACATGACAAACATTTCAAAACTTCCAACATGAACTGGAAACTTACTCTGCTGATTGATGCACATCTAAACAAAAATTCCATCTCCGTCTAAACGTTCATGAACTGCTGTATTAAAGGGCAGGAGCATTCCCCAAGCAAAGGTGAAGATGTGACTGTTTTAACACATGATTTTAAGTGGAATATAAAACAAAAGAAACATGGGTTGTTCTGTAAGGTATTACAATTGCTTATTCTGCAAAGATCTTGGTAGGTTTTAAAACTCCATATTGAATATTCAATATTCTTGTAGCCATGTTGCATCAGGATTATTCTTAATGTGCAATTCTTGAATACCCCTAACTCTGGTCCTGATCTCAACAAACTGGATTAAATTTATATAGCATCTAACAAATCCCTTCAAGAAAGCAATACCCAATACCACAAAAGCCTACCAGAGAAAAAAGTTAGCTCTACAACACCACTTCAGTCGAGACAAAGTAGGCAACATACCTTCTGCTAAAACAAACAGACTGATCTTGCAGCAAGCCTGATGTTGAAGCAGACTGCAGCTTAGAATGGCACGTCACAGGTGAGTGACTACTGGCACTAGTACAGCTCTCCTTGCAGCAGCTTTCTGGGAGCATGTTACATGTCTTATTTTGACCTAAGCCACATTTACAGAGGGCTTCTTTCTGGATATTTTGTCTCACATGTGTGTATATACACACATTCTGCATTCATTTTAACAATTGATATAAGGTGGCCAAAAATGTATCCAGGCTTATCCAGGTTTTACTTTAGATGTATCACAAAACGCAGTAACATTAATTAGGCAGAGATGGTGGTAAATGAAAAGCTCTAGTAAGTAACACCAAGAGGATAATTACGTGAGAGGTGCTGCTGTCTACCTGCCTGAACACAGAGCTTCTGTATCAACAAAGAAAAGCTACTTCTTTCCTCACTGGTTAGCACAGCTGAACAGGAAGATCCCAAGATAGTATCAACAGTAACATACATTTCACAAATGCACACAAAAAAATCCCCCACAAATTTCTGTTATGCACAACAGGCCATCCAATATACACAAACTAGGAGACAGGGACCTCTTGATTTCCCTTCAAGCTTCCTTGAAAATATTTGGGCTAGACTTATCTGAAAATACCAGGGTTTGATGTGTGCAATTTCCTCTCTGTATCCATATTTCTGCAGCAGAAACCTAGGCACAAATCAAACAATATGTTTCTTGCTCCTACAGCAGCAAGCGTGCAGTGATAACAAGACTTTAGAGTTACTTGCTTCAAAAGGACTTGCTTCAATTTTTATTGATCTTTGTTTCTTTCCGCACATCCTTTCCCGATGTTACCTCATCTTAATACTATCAAGCTGCACTAAGCAGAGTTTATACTGCAACTCAGACTGTGTGTTCCAGTGCCTCTCAGACACCTTCATATCCAAACCAAAATCATTTTAACACTTGCCTAAGACCAGCCAAGATTAGCTTGAAAATAAACTTTAGGAGTATCTTTAGTATAAAAATATTGAATAGAAACACTTTCCTGAAAGCTGTCGATTTACCATGAGATCTACTCAATAAACTATTTTGAGTATTATTTTTCCATAAAGTAACCTTGATAGTTTGAAGAAAGGAGTAGCACCTTTCTTGCAGAAAGTCTCTTTCACTCTTTAAAACCAGCAAAACTCTCCTCTTCCTTCTAGTCAAAGTTCAGTACAAGTAACCCCTCTGAGCTAACCTCAAACTTCCTGTGGCTCCTTTAGATGATAGAGTTGAAAGATAAGTACAAAACACACAGAATGAAAAGCAGTGACATATTTAAGGCATACCTTAATACTCCTTCCATTTGGTCTTTGCTGTAGCCTTTTCCACTTTCACCTGCAGCAGATGCATTGTTCTCCTTCGTGCCATTGAGCTTACTTTGATCGCTGCTACTGGCTGGTTTTCGGCAGTAAGCGCCTCCCCCAGCAGTACTTCCATTCTTCATAATAGCTTCCAACAAAACTGTTAAAAAACCAGTATATCATAGCATCATTACAGGTATCAGTGATTAAGTCAGGGTTCTCAAGTATCTTAGATGAGAGCACCACATTACAAGATTAGCTGCTACATCCTCCTTCCTCATCGATCACCACTTTGTGCCACAAATGTTTCTGCAGCCAGTCTAACAATTCTTTTTCGTGGCAAAACTATGGAAAAGTGTTTCAAAATTAGTGACTAGACTGCTCCCATCTATTTGTGCCAAGGCAATGTAACACCGGAGAGAATTTGTCCACGTGCTTCATTTCTAGATGTTTTTTTAAGGGCACTGAACCTGTACCTTGGAGTGAAAACATCTGAACACCTGAAAAAGCAACCGTAAATTGAAGAAGAGCAACTAACCTTACACTCCATAGAAACTGCAAATTATTCCACACAGGCATCAAGCCCATCTCCAGCACATTTCAGTTCCTACAATATATTCCTATCTGTAACCTGAGTCATTAGTGGCCACAAACTGATGTTCTATTCCTTCCAGACAATACCAGCTGAAATTCAAACCACTGTTAAAATGCAACAAAAAACGCAGGACCAGCCAACTACACCCAACTCAAGACCTGAATCTTGAAAACCAGTCGGTTTCTGCAAGTTCTTGAAATGCTCTTTCATTCCATGTTCCAGCAGATCTCAAATTTAGCAGTTTTAATAAACATTATACACAAGTCTGTTTTTTTTCTTTCTGTATGTAAGCCTGTATTTTGGGGGTATCTCTTAGCAATGAATCAGAAACAATACCATTCTACCATAAGGGACTGCACACAAAGTATAATATAGATCAAAGATTATTAAGTAGTCCACCTTTCCTGAAAAGAGATTCCTTCAGAGCAACATGGCAAACTACATAGGCTAAATTTGTTTAGTGAAGAAAATGAGTTATTATCTGCATTAAAAATGCACTAATAAAAACTGCTAAGTAAAAATGTCCCATGCACTGTGAAAGCACAGCACTTTCTTCTAGAAAGCCAGTGGGAAGAATCCTTAAGAATTTTCCCCTGAATTAAAAAAGAAAAAAATTGTCCTCTGCCTAGCATGGTCTTTCTTAGAGCAGCAGGAAGCTGGGATCTTACACATCATAGCTTGTATATCACAGGAAGAAAAGAAAGTGGAGCTTTGTTGAAAAGGAGAGCCACCACTTCTTGAAAGGTCCCCAGTATTTACTTTTACATTCACTTATTAGTGAATAGGTACACTTAGCCTGAACAAGAAAGTCAGCTGACTTCAGAGCCAATCCTGCCCTCCAGCTGCCTCAGCAAGACTCATGGATTGATCAGATCAGGCTCTTTACAGCAGATACAAGGAAACAACTAAGCTTTAGATGTCTAGTTGTAACTGAGGGGATGCTTTCACTGCGAATAAAAACCAGCAGAGCTACAGTTGCATTATGGATTAAAAATGAAGGACATATTCAATATCTGCAATAATAAACATCTATATTTATTCTAAATCCTCCGTTGTGGCATATGAAGCTCTGAGGTAAATGAGGTAATAATTCCAACGAGGTGACCAGGTCTGCAGGTTAAGAACTGATCAAGAATAGAGCTTTGAGCAGATAGTACCCTCAGAATGAAGCGTTTCAGTCTGAATATGCTCCAAAGAAGTGCTACCAGAAAACAAAACAAAAAATTAATTATTTTTCTATCTAGTGAGTATGACATTTAACAGTGGCATCCCATAGAATCCTATTGAACATTTGGTCTTCTTGAAACAATGCTTACTTGAAGTTTAGCAGTTACTGTTTTTATATTGGTATTGCTCTAGAAATTTCTCATCCCTGCACCAACATTTATGCAGAACCTGTGGGAGCTGAAATGGCAGAAACACGGGCATGGGCGACGGTTTGCATTTTTAACATCCAGTGTTCCTTCACAGCAAGTGTGGCTCTAAGTCTCTTAATGAATAGGTTTGGCTGAAATATACTTTAAACATTACTATTTTCTAATCCCCTTCTCAGACCCCATAACGGAGTTGCATTGCTGAGAATACAATGCAGGATGCTTAAAAAAATAAAATTCAAATATATCAGTGTGAACTTCTTAGAGTAGCAGGACATAGCATGTACAAACATTGTCCTACACCAAAAAAGCTGTTGTCCTACACTGAAAAAGAAAACCACACAAAGGGTATGGGGCCATTGTTTCTTTCAAAGAAAAGACACAGTTGAGATATTCAGAAAAAACTCTGACTCTTCCATGAACTGCTGGTGGTAAAAAGTTAGAGCTGTAGTACTAACGGTGCATTACAGAAAACTTTCACTGTGCATCTACTATTTCAAAATAGGGCATACAGCCAATCAAAGACTTATTTTGTTAGCAGGTGAGACAATGAATCTTACCTCTGAATGTGTCTGAAACTTCTCTTGTGTGTACTATTACCTGCTGTTGAATGAAAGATCCTTGATCTTTGACATTTGATTCCATTATGCATTGAACATGACCCCTACACACACAGTTGCACTAATAGAAGAATTATATTTAATTCAAAATTTGTCCTAAAGCAACAGCCTAAAAACTGACATGCTTCCAAAAATATTGTTTTTAAAGGCAGCATCAGAAATGGGCATAAAAATCTTAAGAAGCACTGAAAAATAAAGTTTTTCTTAACATTGTTTTTCCCTTTGAACAGATTGGCACCTAAGTTTGAAAGGGACATCTTGTCCTTTGATGTCTTTAAACCCACTCTTAAAAATCTTTTCCAGACAAGCGATCAGGTTCCGTTCAGTTGCAAGATGAATCACTAGCAAGAATCAAAATCCAACATTTTTTTGAACAGCTGAAGGATAAAACAATTTTCTAGCAAAGAATGACGTCAACATGGACACTACTACTATGAAGTCATTAGCTCAGTATCATTAAATAAGCACTGACCTTACATTTCACAGTAGTAAAGCCTTAAAATAGCACTGCTGCAGTCAGCGTATTTCAGGCAGAAGCTTTGTTTAGCAAAACTAAACTTCACTGATGACTGAACTAGTGCTGAATGCCCCTTAAATGTAAATGTTGCCAAAAGCAGATCACACATAGTATTGTTTTAGAGACAATAGTTAAAACCCATTCTCTGTCCTTTTGTAATCCACTATAACTGGTGGGAGGAAGCTCTCACCAGTAAAAGATTCAGCATTACCATTCTCACTGCTTTCATGACTGACAGAACTTCATTTGTGAAATGGTGGGCAATTGTTCTCAAAACGAAACTAAAGGTACAACACGCGAAGAACCTGCAATTCAGTGAGAAATTAGTTCAACTACCTTCTAGCCCACACTCCAGAGAAAAGTGAGCAGAGTGACAACTCGGGCCGCACCACCTTGTCCTAGCACCATATAACCCAACACATTATGACTGTAGAATAAGAATTCATGTTAGAACTAAATGGGCTCCCAAAACCTTAACTGCTTCTTTCTCTCTGGTATGTGCTATGACACAATTTTGATTACCTTAATTATGGGTTGGATTTTTTTCTTCAAGTGGACCCCCCACTAAAAGATGCCAATGAGAGCAATTTAATTTGTTCTTAGTGTAAAATGCCAGCTGTAATTTATTGCACCTCTTCCAGAACCTGTCCTGAAAAAAAGTTTGTGTCCTTGCACCTTGCTGCTCTTCTAAGAGGACCATTTAAGTGCCTCAAACTTTAAAACCAAAATAAATGCAATGAGGTGGTGTTGTTTTGGGAGGAAATGGGATGAGTTTAAAAGATTTAACGACCTCCACAGCTAGAAAACTGAAGCACAGAGATATCAGAAGTTTATAGACACCCCTAATATCTAAGTACCTAGTTCAAATCAGGCCTAGGGCTTTTTCAGTGGTATTAGGGTATCTGCAATTCTCTTTAGCTTCAGATGGGGCTTTAACTGCCCACCAGTTCCACAAATCAGGCTCTTGTTTCAAGCTACATACCTGAAAAGTGAAGTACAAACAATCAGCTAGTCACTAATGGAAACAGAGTGAACTGACTTATTTAAGATCACAGAGAATTTCTGTGAAGCTTTTGGTTTAAAAAACACAGTTCCTCGGATTACAGCCCACTACCACAAGGCCATCTTTTCCCCAGGTCTGTGCCTCATTTGTGATTGACTTTGCTAATTTCCACAGTGAATAAAACAAGTGTCCTACAGACAATAGCCTAATTAGCCATCTATTTCTTGCACTGAATACTTTGTAATGGTGGTTATGTAGTGGCAGTCCTACTTTAAAAAAAAAAAAAAAAACCAACCAAAAAAACCCCACCAAAAATCAAAAACCAAAACACAAAACAAAACAAGAAAAAAAAAAAAAAAACAAACCCCACCCCAAAAAACCCAACCAAATGCTCAAAACAAGTCAGATGAAGATTTTTTCCCCTGAAAGCTACTCTAGGTCTTATCTTTGAGATATAAGATGATAACAAGCTGTGTGAAGCAGACTGAAGCTATTTGCTCTCCTTGGTGGAAGAAGCTGAATTGAAATCCTCTGCCTTCTTTCCTGCCAACCAACACAGATGACAAAAAGCTCAAAGTATTTTCATCCATGTCATGTTCTCAAGCCACAGATATTTAGGGGAATATGGCAACATCCATACTGTCTCGCAGGAGGAAAAAACAAACACTTGAAAAATTAAACACTGATTAAAAAAGAAAAGTGCCAGTGGAATCTTCATTTATTGTTTGCATATAAGAAGAATTCAGGAGATAAGAGTCCCAAAAATATTCACTGCATCTCCTCACAGCGACTTCCAGACAAGACTTTGCCTGAAACTTATACTCCAGAAATGGCAAATGCTGAGGCCTTTAAGCGGTACAGGGCACTGAAGTAGTTCCTACTCCTTCCACAGCACAGACCAGTGAGAACCAGGGCAATGTAACAACTCCCTGCTGTGTTCAAAAGTGTCTTGAGCTGACTTCTGGCACTGTGTGACAGAAAGGCTCCGAGACAAGTAACAGTTCTACACACACTGAAACCTTACTACTGTTCCTTCTAAACAATTATTTCTAAACACCTTTTGCTAAAAGGTTTCATGTTTTTAGCATGGAATAATCAGAAGAGCTAATGAAGTCTTGGGGAGAGCCACATACTCAATTTTCTCTAGGAAAGGTAAACTCGCGTACAATTCCTATGTGGCTGCTGTACAACCAAAAGAGAACCAAACCAAAGAAAACCCAAACCACAACTATATTAGAGAATAAAGACACGGTCCACTCCGGAGCTGCAGCTCTCATTGCAGGCTGTTAGAGAGGGGTGATTCACAGTGACAGAAAAGAAGCCAACCCAGCCTGTCTCGGCCTGGGGCCTGAGATGTCCTGATGTTAATCGGGGCTAAGCCTCGTCTGTATGGCCGCGCTTTTACTGATGGCTGTAGGGAGGAGAGGGAACGCGAGCGAGGAGCTAGGTCGGCCCCGGGGGATCCCCGCTGGCACCGGGGGAGGTGAACCCTCTCCCCCGCAGCGCCTGATGCCAGAGTCATGCACTGGCGGGGGGAGGCACCTGCCCTGGGCGCTGCTCCTGGGCACACTCTCCGGCCTCCTTGCCCAGCCGAGCCGTGCGCCCCGCCACAGCCCCCGGGCTGGCTTTGGGGCCGGGTCCCGCTCGCCTCAGCCTGCAGGGCCCCGCCGTGGGAGGCCCCCCCTGCGCCCGCCCTCCTGCGGGCCCCGCGGGCGGTCCGGGCTCGTCCCGACGGAACCGGGCCGCGGGCAGCGGGGAGGGGGCCGGGCTTCACCTCGGGCCGTCTCGGTCGGGTAGAGCTTCTGCGCCTTGCTCAGGAAGCGGAGGGCGCGGTCGCGGTTCCCGGCCTCCAGCGCCTCCCGTGCGATCCCGATGCACTTCTCGGCCTCGTCCCGGTTCCCCTCCATGGGCTTCTCCTTCCGCCGCCTCCGCCCACCGCAGCGCAGAGAGAAGGGGCCCGAAGCCAGAGCGGAGGCGGGCGGGGCGGAGGAGCCGAGAGCGGCGCGGGGCGTCAGGCGGGGCTGCGCTCACTCCGCAGGGCTCATTTCCCCGCTGCCCCGGCGCTGCCGCAGCCCCAGCGCGGCGCTCGCACCGGCGCCAGCCCGGCCGCCTCTTCCGGGCCCTGCCGCGCATGCGCCGCCCCGCCCGCCCGGGGCTCCGCCGCTGCCCGGCCTGGAGCGGCTGGAAGGGCCGGGAGCGCTGGGATGGTCCCAGCCGGGAGCGCAGCTGCCCGCACGCGCGGCCCCGCGAGGGAGCGGGCTGCCATGGATAAGTACCGTGTGCGCTCCCGCAGCGCTGCGGCCCCGCACAGAGGAGAGGAGCCCGCGCGGTGCCACTGCTTCCCGTGCCTGACTATGCCTTAAGGTACTCATGAGGACCTCGTAACGGCTCACTGTAATTAGTGACATCAATTACAGCCCGGCACGCACTGCCTTGCAGCGAAGGAAGCACTCGGGTGCTGATCCAGGGAAACACCGCAGCGGCAGAGGAGTGCAGTTAGCACAGGTCTCACCAGTGTCTCTGATCTAGGTCACTGCCTTCCAGCTACTGTGCTGCAGCAGAGATTATTGCCTGCAAGAGCTTAGGAAAACACAAGGAATCTGTTTTTAGGAGAAGCATCTCCACTTGCAGTATTTCACTGCTGATTGCACTTCTGGAAGGCAGGGAGCTTGCTATCCCCAGCCACACGCAGTAACCGTGCTCTTCCACCTTACCAAAAGGAGCTTTTCCCTTACCACAACAGGCAGGGTGTTGTTGTACAAAACAAACCGGCAAAGTAGAGGACAGCTGAAGGTGTGCCCACAGCCCCTGTAATCCACTGCTACTGAGAAATCTACTGCAAGGCACAATTTAAAGGCTGCTGCAGTATAGTGCCTGCTGTCATGGATGTCTGGCCAAAGCTTCTGCAAGCTGAAACAGTAAGAGGGGCCAGGCCCTGACATGAAATTATGTGAAGCATGGAATTTCAACAGCCCTTCAGCTTATCTTACCCTCCTGCATGACAGACCCTCTCCCTCTGCAGAGATGGACAGTGAGTAAAACTGGCTTTAAATAACATCAGCCTTTTATCTGCAACTTCAGCACTCAAAACAGCAGGTTCAGTTAGGAAGAACGTAAGTTTACAGGACAAAGCCCTGTGCCCTTTCACTACATGGTATTTACCAACTGCAGTATTCTCAGGCTGTATTTCACGATGCCCCAAACCCAGCAGGAAGGGATGTCAGTTACTTGCTCTTGGAATAACTACAAGACCTGCACAGCAGAGATGACATTTTCCAATTAATGGAAAAGAGACAAATCAGTTTTGACATAACATTTATTGAGTAATTCCACTCTAGTAGATGAAAAGTCTGTACAAAACCAAACATTTCCTTTACTAAAGCCAATCTAGAAACAGTCAGCTCAATTACAACCCACTACAAACACAATAGCTTCTTTGAAGCCATGGTAACACTTAAATATGGTTAAGACTCCAATGCAGAAATTTGGTTTGTTAGAAAGCTCAAGGGAGCTTCAGCGTCTCAAAGTTAAAAAAGGCAAAATTGTGTTTCACAGATATAGTCCACTGGAATCACCAACACTGGACAAATTAAGTACTTTGAGTCCTGAGATAACAAGGAATCCTGGTATCCTTTAGACAGTCTTCTGTTGTCCTTTCTTGCCAATGAGGGACTTGTGGATATGTGGTATTACACCTAAGAAAGAACAACAGACAACAGTTAAGACCATGCTATTTTTTCTTTAACGATTTTCCTAAACTTCATATAAAATGACAACACTAAGGACCTTCAAGTCTGTGACAGTTCGTGCCACCCAGGTACCCACAGACAGCAAGCAATTGACATACCACCACCAGCAATTGTTGCCTTGATCAGAGAATCCAGCTCTTCATCTCCTCTAATGGCAAGCTGCAGGTGACGGGGAGTGATGCGTTTCACCTTCAAGTCTTTGGATGCATTTCCTGCCAGCTCAAGGACCTGAAACAAGACCATTTTTCAACAGTTACACCATCAAGTGAGACCAACAGCACAGTCGTAGCTGTTTAATTCTCTGTTCCAAATACAGTATCACTGTTAGTGACACCAAGACGGCAAACAATGTCTCTTTTGAAAGGGGTCTCCTTTGCAGCTCTGCATTTAGTTTTCTTAACAACACAGTAAAGTGCTCTACAGCAAGTATCACATGCTATAATGGCTCATTTTAAAAGTTATTTCACACACTGCATTTTTCCTACAAGTCACACTGCAGGATTTGCATGAAATGCAGGAGTTATATTTCATGATCTTTTGCTGATGCATGCACTTAAAGTGCCTCAAAGCACACAGAGTTCACAACCCAGTCCACACTGTCAAATAGAGTAGGTGCTGGTCATTATGCCTTCTGGGGGTTGACCAACTTGCTGGCACCCCTTGCAGGCATTTTACCTCTGCTGTCAGGTACTCCAGGATTGCAGCACTATACACAGCAGCTGTGGCTCCTACACGCCCATGGCTGGTTGTCCTAGACTTCAGGTGCCTATGGATGCGGCCAACAGGGAACTGGAAAATAAAAGTATGAACAAGCTGTAACAACAGGAAGCCTCTGCATAAAACCACATCCTGGGCAGCAGAATCCCAGTGGCAGAAGCACGGGCTGCATTTCAAAACTTGAGAATCCAGTTAAGACACTGCATGCCAAACTCACATCAGCAACTTTCACAATTCTTAGCACGAGCAGTAGCAATAGCCACAAAGGAATTACTTTCCTCCCTACACAGATATGCAATAATCTAAAACCGGTCAGGTGTGCTAAAGTATGGTTTACGAGCCTTATATCATTCCAGATAACAGCCAGCCAGCAGAGTGAAGATTTCACACAAACAAACAGATAGAAGGCCAGCCTAGCTTTCACTCACCCACATCCCAGCCCCTGCTCACCTGCAATCCAGCTCTTTGGGAACGGGACACTGCTTTGGTCTTGGTCTTCCCAGAGTCCTTCCCAGCTTTCCCACCAGCCTGGCAATGCCAAAAGACAGGAGCTGAAATTCCCCTACTGCGCATGCGCTCCGCCCCCGCCCCCCTCAACCCGCGCAGAGCTGAACGCGCGGCTGCGAGGCGCGTGCGCGCCGCCCGCCGCACCGCGCGGCACAGGCCGCTCCCCGCGCGCATGCGCGACCGCCGCTCCTCGTCCCCGGGGCGCCAATGCGCGTGCGACCACCCCCTGCCCCCCCAGTCGCCTCCGCCCTCCCCCCCTAAGCCCACGCGCGTTACCCCCACAATCAGCAGGACGGAACCGCCCCAGACCCAGTCATCGCCGCCCGCCCCCCCGAGCGGCCCCCGCGGATCCTCACCATAGCGAACCGGAGAGCAGTGTCGCAGAGGGGAAGGCTGAAGCAGAGAGCGTCCCGCACGCACCGAGCAAGGGAGATAGCACGAACCTGTCCCGACCCGCCGCGATTCAAACTGCGCCCACTCCCGCCTTCCCCCGGCCCTTTATATCCGCACCGCGCGGCCGCATCCGGGAACCCCGGCCTCGCCGCCAGCCAATGGCCGCGGGCGGGCTGGCCGCTCTGCCCCAGCGACAACCAATGGCGAGGCGGGGCGGGGCCAGCCGCGAGAGGAGGGGGGGCAGGAGAGGCCCCGCCTCCACTTAAAGAGACAGAACGGGGGGAAGGTGGGGGTGTCTTGGTCGTGTTGCCCGCGTTTGGGGCTTCCTTCGCCTCGGCGTCGGCGGCTTGTGCTGGGGATGGGGCTCCGTGGGGTCACCGGCGGGAGAGGCCCTGCCCAGAGTCACTCCACTTATTTTCCCGGGATTCTGTATCGCCAGGTCCCGCTCCGGCGCCGAGCCTCGCCTGTGCACTCAGATCTCTCCAGAGCCGCCGCACTGCCGGCAAAGCTTTCTTTCCACAATGGAGTTAATTGGTTTTGTGTGCAAAGCGCCTCGGGAGCAGCCTGAAGGAGATTATGTCCCGTATTTGGGATGAGGGGTTATTACCCTGCCTTAGCGAGGACACGAGGCTGCTCAGGGGCGTCGAATAACGTTCGCATCAGCTCCTCAAGATTCCGGGGGTGGGGAAGTGCCAACAACTACACACGTGCACTGATTTTTATTTTTACCTCTATCATAAGCAGGGGATGTGCCAATACCTAGGGCCACCCAGCCTCAGACCCCTTTGTGTCGCCAGATATTTCACAAACTACAGTTAAAAGCATTTTATCCTTCATTCTGTTCTAAGTGTAATAATTAATACTCTGCAAATTTCCTCACCTTGGACACTTCGAATCCCTGCCTGTGTTTCCCTAAAATGAAGACTTAACCCGCTTCTTTTTTCGGGGTGTCATTTTCAGTTTGTTACCATTTAACCTCAGAGCTCAGCTGAGGATGTTCTTGGCTAATCCAATTCTTTCAAGTTCAAAAAAGTAACAATTCACTGTGCTCTTCCAGAACACTGTAAGTCTGTATTATCTGAGAGATTTGTTGCTCAGCTGTGAGCATGCATTGAGCTCAGGGAGAAACCTTGGCTCTTAGATGGCTGAATAGCTCTAGAGGGAAGACGAGCTGGATCTGTCAGACACAAACCCACCACTTTGGTAGATGTAGCTTGTATTTCCTCTGCCTTGATACTGAAGGGCCCTGAGCACAATGAATACTCTTGCAGCCAGACATTTAATGGGAGGTATAGCTGAGGGCATAAAATTCTCATGAGGATTTTCTCCTCCCCATAACTTTTGCCCTTTATTCAGGTCTACAACAATCGAAGTGCTCAGAGCTCTAAGACAGGACGATATGTCCTGATCCCTAGAGCTTCAGTTAAAAGGTCTTTTGATCTGTTCACGCAAGTAGTAAAGATTTCAAACTTTGCGGCTCTTCTTCTCCAATTTCTGACTGCAAACACTTGATCCCCTGGCTACAAAGGACCCTTTGCTTGAATCTCTACACAGCGGAAGCACATCATCGATGCCTTCCACACCTTGCTTTAATTCGGGCATCTATTCCCTGCTGCTGTCGCCTCAGGGTGAGGAGACCTACTTCCAGGCACTCACAGAGAGGCAGGACCGAATTGAGAGCAGACCCTCCTACATGCAGGGATCTGGCAGGTTGTTTTTATGTAACTGTCTGCTGCTTCTGTCTATTTGAAGCATCAGTTGTTTATACTCTCCTTCACCAAGAAAGATGATAAGACGGTTTGAAGGATTTTTTTGAGAAGGGTTAAGTTTAAAAACAAACCTCGAGATTTTACAAAAGCCTGCAGAACTTAAGATTTCATTCAGCATGATGTTTAAAAACTATTTCTGCTAAAAATCAAGGATCCATTTGCATTTCACCTTGCAGGAAAAGAGAACCAAGTTGCAGGCTGTAATACCCCTGTGGAACATCATTCAAGATGTAGGAAGGAAAAAAAATCTCTTTGGTTTCTGTCCACAGAAGTGCTAGGAAGAGAAACAAAAAGGCCTCCTATATCAGATAGGACAATCCCTGCCACAGACATTCCCTGGCTCACACGCGAACTTTCCGCACGGCTCCCTTTGGCTGTGCGCTTTCAGCTGCTCGGAGCTCCTCACAGCTGGGATTTCCAGGCAGGGCAGCCTAACACCAAAGGTTAACCTAGAGCAAGGATGTACATTTGCCACACAAGGTCACGTTAGGGACGTGTCAGGTAGAGTACATGAAACCAGCCTCAGATCACCTTTTGCCGGCTAACAAGACGCTCTCACAAGCACAACCTGAACTCCCCTCTCTGCTATTTAAAGAGATAAATTGAAACAAACTTAGGTACACAGGAACAATCCCAAAGCAACTTCAGACCCATTTGTGAGCATGAATAACCTCATCCCACATGCACAAAAGGAGACAAACGGAGCACTCACCACCTCCATCTTCCTATTAGTAATGACATTTGAACTGAAGGCTGTGTTCTCAGAGCCTTAGAGAATTGGGGTGTTGCTTTCTTTTCTACTCTGCCTACTACTTGATATTATTTCCTTAGAAACAAGCACTTATTTCCAATTGCCTCAAAAATATAAACAAATTCTCTGAAGCAAGTACAACTTCTCATCCCTCAGTAAGTACTAAGCTATGAACATGGTATTATTTGGACTTTCTAGAATTCATTTTTTTGCAGGATCTTAGTTTTTGTAGAAGTGGTGGAGACCATCTTTAGCAGACTGATGAAGCATTCCCAGAAAGCTCTTTGTACCACAGCCTTCAGAACTTTACATTTTCTGGATCCTGCATGAGTTTAAGTGAGAGATACATGTCAAGGTGCTCAGCTCTGCCATGGATACAAACCTGGATATCTGCGGAACTTCAAGAGCCAGGCAGCAGAAAGCGTTTGAAAAATTAATTTTTTTTTATGGGACAGGCAGTTCAGTTTTTAGTATACAGTTTTTAGTCAGAGGTTTTAGTATGCCAAATTCTGAACTAACTCATCTTAGGTGAGTAATATATTTTGTTAGGGTTTTGTTTGTTTTTTGGGTTTTTTGTTTTGTTTTTTTTTTTTTTTTTTTTTTAAGACACTACTTGAATTATTTAGGCTCTAGTTTTTGTGGTGAGATGAATTCCAGTATGACTTGTATTTGCCCCCAGGGTTCTTTCCCCTTGCAGAGGGCTTCAGGATCTCTATCAAATAACAGGGTTCTGCTCAACTGTGTCTCTCTTCTGGCTCCTGTATTTGGGTTCAGGAAAATCCCACCCTCTCTGGCTGCACTGCTGTATTGTTTGTAGAGATGAATGGATTCAATTGTTCAGCTTAACAGATATATCTGTTATCTCTAAACAGCTTCACACATTGTAGGAATGAGATATGGTGGGAGATAAGTGGTGGGCATGATGGCCTGCCGATGGGGTGATAGGTTCTTATCTTATCTATAGGTTGCGGGTGATTCTCATCACTGCAATCCAGCTGGAAGAGTAACACTCAGCTGTCACAGTCCTGTTCTGCCCTTGCCCAAGACACACAGCCTTTGTAATCTCTCTTTTTGTAACTCTCAGTGTTCCTCATTTAGGTATAAAGTGTCTGCCCCTCCCCTTTGTGACAGCAACTAGCAGAATTTTGACTACATTTTCACCTCCAGTTCTTAGAAAAGGTGATTCTGTATTTGAAATCTTCCGTGGCAGATGTTGAGAATATGACCACCTTGCAGACAAGTCAAAGGGCTTACTCCTCTCTCCTTCCCCATAGTTGAGATGCCTCTTTGGTAAGATTTGCACCTCTAGACCATACCTGGAAACACTTTCACATAGTACTTTGCACATCTAGTGATTCCATCAGTGCCAATCTGTAAGAATTTACAATCTGTTGTTCCAATAAACTGGACTGAGTCTGTGTTCGTGAAGGTTCTTCTGAACCCAACCAGACTTACGGTGTCTCATTCGTAAGCTGATTCACTATTGGTGAATCAGTGATTGTGAATGAGACCCACTGTATTAGTGCCTCTGGGATCTTACTGAATGCAACTGAACTTGCAGTGCTGAATTGGTTATAATAATAATAAAAAAACCCCCACCCTAAACCTACCTGCACCCAGCCCCTCTGAGGACCAGCTGGAAAGCAAAAGGGTTTATTTTCTGATAAATTTCTATACTCCTAACAAAATATAAGGCTCTGTAATAGTTCTGCAGATAACACTTGCATACTGATTTCAGAAAGACTTGAACTACCCCTATATCTACACTGTTCATGCTACACCCTTGTATTTGACATTAATAGTGCCATAATGACCAGCCTGAATAGGTTTTTATCTTGGTTTTGTTTAGCCAGCTCTGAAAGGAAACTATAGCTAGTTAGGCAAGGTGAAATGAGAGTCTGTCAGAGATTGACAGCCAGAACTCCTTAACCTCATTGTCTTACACAGAAACTTATTCCTCAACACTCTCTTTTTGCTGTTTTTTTGGTCGTCCCGCCTCCTCATATCTGAGCTCTGTTCTAGTAATTGAAGCTATATTTGTGTGATATTTTGTGTTGGCTACAAAGTCATTTGCAAGCACCTACTCCAATTATGTTCGACTTGGGGAGCTCTCGGGTGAATCTAATTTGCCTTGTGATACCTGTGTCCCGAGGACACTGTAATCAAATAGGCTTTTACCAGCTATAGAAAATTCATTATACCAGTTTCTTTGCCTAAGAAAGCAACCTGGAAAACAAAAAAGAGAAATGAGAAGAAAATTGCATTTTCCTGAAGGTGGCTTTTTCCAGATTTTCAAACAAAATGCTCCCTTGGAGGAGCTGGAAATGGTTCTACACAACTTGTTCTGTGAAAATGAAAAGAAAAAAGAAATGCCACCTGCCCTTTGGAAGTCCAGAGAGAAAATTCACTGAGGGGCTTGCCCTTTCCTTGCCAAAATCATTGGAAGTAGAAGGGATCCACCTCTTCTTAGCTGGTAGGAGGCAGCTGCTACAGCTATCATTTTTTCATCATAGTATAAATTTGGTTTTGTAGAGAAGTAACTGAAGCTCACACCTGGAATGAGATCCTGTACCACACCTGGCTTGTGACACTGACAGCCTAGCCCTCACTGAATAGTACATAATTAATAATAATATGTTCTCATTTTTAGTCATCTGCAACAAAGAACTGCAAGCTCCAGGTCTTGTTTTATAGTGAGAAATTACCAGTTTCACAGAGCCAGTCAAGATGTCAGCACAAATTCCACTGTATTCTGTACTTTTTGGCATAGCCCCAGTGGTGGGGGACCCTCACCACCAAGAAGACCAGATGGAGGGGAGAAATGAGACATCATCTGGACCCCTGGAAGGGTGATACATTTCTATCTAACCCCTGTCATATCCCTGTTCCCTGATCCTCCATGCACACTTCTTTTTCTATTCCTTCCTTCCTCTTCGCCTCTTTTACTATTAAATAAAACATATCGATTTTTTTGGCACCAACATCTAACCTTATTTGGTTTTAATCATGTTTTTTGGGTGTATTTTGAACCTTTCTGGGTTTGATGCACTTTATTTGCAGAGACTTAGTTTCCTTTGCTCTTCTGTGTTTAAACTGGATCGTAACTTTTCTCTCTAGTTTAAAATAAAAGAACAGCAGTAGAAAGTCACACCTCCCCTAAAGATGCCATTTTAGCCCTTATGGAAGCAGCAGCAGCAGCAATCCTAACACCAGGACAACACCAGGACCCTCACAGGAGGACAAGACCTCACCAAAAAGGTAGGGATGACATGTACAGGCTGCAGAGTGACAGGTAGGGGATTGGGGCTGAGGGGTACACAGCAGTGGGTCTGGGTGCAGACAGGGCAGAGTAGGTAAGAACCAGATGAAGGTCCAGGCTCCAGAGCCAGGGGTCAAGGATTAAAGGTGAGAGGTCAGAGGTAAAAGGTCAAAGAGGTTAATTGCTACTGATGTACCCTTACAAACAACAGTAAGATTAACTCAGTTCACTTCTGCCAGAATTTGGGATTATAGCTAAGGGCATCTCATTCCCAAGAACAGTAACTCCCAGAGAGATTGAGGGGCGGTTTTTTTTTTTTTTCTTTTTTTTTTTAAATTTATTTATCTTTAAATTTTAGGGTTTTTTACCTAAAAAAAGGGGGGGGAAAAGGCATGTAGGTAAGTGGACTCCTCATCCTCTTTCATCTCTCTTCTTTGCTGTTTGCTGCAGTGAAGGGCCTTTTGTGCTGGACTTGTTTTGGAAATTTCCAAGTCTCCTTAATGCAGTGGTTTGCTCTTGGAAGCATTTGATCTTGCAGTATGACTATTACCACCCAATTAAATTTGATATACCGTGAAAATGAGTCACACTTTGACTAGGGCTATAAAGACGAATCTCTTCAACTGTAAAGGGGCTGTGACTGACCAAATGGAATTGTCCCAATGGTGGCAGCATAACATAAGAAATAAAATACGAAAATATGAAGGGTTTCCTCTTTTTCCTCTTCAGTAAGGCTGAGTCATCATCACCAAAGAGGTATCCTTGTTTTCTGGGGGTGAGGTTGCTGTTAAAACCAAAGCACAGCATTTATCTTGCTGTAAAATTGGAAGGAAAAACATTTTATTTTTTGTGGTCAGGAGACAAGGCAAGGTCAGCATTTCATGCTAGATGGACCTTGCCTGTCTGCCATCTGGTTAAGATCCTCTGCTAGGACTTCAGAGCAGGAAAGATAACATGCATTAGGGATCTTGGGTTAAAAAGAGGTTTTTTTCCTTAGATGTGAAAGCAACCCAAAATTTAGCATGTGAAATTCACTAGGTGAAGTTACTGCAGATGAAGAGAGGCATAATTACGCAGCTATAAAATGATCGACTTTAAAAAGTGAGTTCTTTTTTAACTTAAAAAACCCCTCCCATCCTATCAAATTTTGTTTGGGGGGGTAGGGCTGTATGTCCTGATAACTTTCAATTATATATCATTGCATCTTTTCTAATTTTCCCACCTGGGCTTGGGCCAAATCCATGCATGTAAAAAGTAGAAAAAATGTAAACAAGTTTGTCAAATACAACCATTTACTGGTGAGGCCTTGCAACACCTGGGACCAGTCTGAAAGAAGAGAAACATTCAGCACACGGAGAGTTAAACATCGGTGATTTGAGAGGCTTTTGTCAGGACCATCTTCTCTATGACTCTTCAAGGGAATGTGTATCCATCCATCCCTCTTATCTTGGTGAAGCAGCTGGGCTACTGCTGCTGTAAATCAGGAGCAAAACTAAGGGATGTTGATGGGTAAGAGTTATGGCAGGGCGGGAGTGGTGCCTGGTGAGAGGGAGGGAGCAGCTTAAACCGAGGTGCTTGGACTTCCTGAGGGAGGGAGAGATGGGGAACATGAAGCCTGCAGCACGGTGGCGACGGCAGGGAAGGGGGAGAGCTGACACCTGTGGGGCAAATCCTTCTCTGGGGAGTGGGAACCCCCACCCCCCGAGCTTGGCATGGAGCAGCTGGGAGGTAAGTGTGGGGATGGGCTCAGGGTGGGAGTGCTGGCAGCGGGTGTTATTGTCACACCCTGCCTCTGAAAGCCACTGGTGCCCGAGTGGGTCAAAGCCACAGGAGCTGCTTGCACACAACAGCCTCTCCAAATTGCAAGGCTTTTGCTAGCACACAGTAATGTGGCATCTTCAGATGCAATGATTACGTGTGGGATTTTTAGGCATTCCTCTTGGTCATAATTTTAATCCTGCTCACCTGGCTTTAGCACATGGGTGATGGTGCAGTCAAGATGCTGCTGTGTAGGAACCAGGTTGCATAAATACATATGAAGAGCCTGATTTGTCTCCCTCAATGCCTGGTTCCCAGCAAAGCCCCAACAAAAGCACTGGGCTTCCCCATGCGTTAGAGCAGCCCCAAGGATGCAGGGTTCGAAACATTCAAAGTAGTTTCTGATGAGTCACTACAGAAAAGGGTGTGATGAGCAACTGAGAGGTGCCACCTGAGACTACAAAGGTTGTTTCAGGGCAGTGATCTGCTTCACATCTCTGCATGAGGCAAGGCAACAGGCTCCCCATGTTCCCATGTTCTAAAGGAACTCCCTGTGAAATCCAAACTTGCCATACGAGTCAGTGCCTACACAACTGCAGAAAGCTGAAGGCCTCCCCTCAAAAAACAGCTTGGGACAAAAAGCAAACATCAGAGGAGCCAGGCACAGCATCCCTGCAGTAGTGAGGGTGGAGGCTGCCAGCAGGGCTTGGCTGATCATTATGCACATTGTTGTGGAAAGGTGGTGTCCCACAGAGAACATATGACAGGATGCACCCCCATGGCACTGGTGCAGGGCCACAGAGGTTTCCTCTGTGACCTTGCTTCTGACCATATCCTTTCCCCTTTCGCTTAACTTGGTCATTCGTTTGCTGCTACATATATTGCATGTACCAGACTTGCAATAGAAACAGCTCCTCCAAAATGCTACATTTCCTACTCCTTTCCTGAGGCTTCAGGCAACCTGTCATGGAGCACAAAGGAGACACCACAGCTGTGAGCATCTTCCAGGTCACAGACCTGCACCTACAAAAGCACTATCACTGCCTCTTGCAGTATGATGCACTCTATCTCCTGCAGCCACGTGAAACATTCCATGACGTGTTCCAGCTCCAGCCACTGCAACAGTGACAAAACAGCACAGAAGCAGCCCACAGCCACTGTGTGAAACCAGACTATTACTCATCAGCTTTTGCATTGCTTCAGAAACACTGTCCTACCCTTCACTGTAGATCTGTACTCAGCTTTGCCTGAGCTGGACTTTTAACATCAGCCATGTCTCCAGCAAGAAGCACTTCTTACCAGCAGTATCATTTCCTCCTCTTAAATAAGATCAAAAGCATTCAACAATAACCACTTTGATCTATGACTTGCATTTCCTCTTGGGCTTGCCATTGGCTTACAGGGATTTACATACCCATCAGCACTTTCAGAACAGCACCACACAGGTTGAATGGGGGAATATGTGTGTGTGTGTGTGTGTGTCCAAGTTTCCTATACCCTAAACTTATCAGTCAGAAAATCAAATGTTGGGGCATTTACATGTCATTATTGCTTACCTATTTTATTTAGCCTAATTAGCTAACTAGGCTCATTTAATCCTCAGCATTCACTAATCCCAATTAGAGATGGGCCCAAACCAGGATCTGGGTCCCAATTAGGAAGTAACAAGCTCTTGGCAGTCTGCTGCCTCCAGCAATCCCTGCAGCTGATCGTGATGTGTGGGAGTGCAGGAGCCCCCATGAAACAGCAGGGAATTGCAGACCCACATCACCTCTGTGCTCAAGCTCTAAAGACAACTGAGCAGCAGATCAGGATCTAAATGCATCATTTACTTTGCAGTGGTCTGCATGTATCTTGAGCACTACACTCTCTCTCCCTGCCCCCCAAAAAGTGAAGGAGAGTTATTTTTTGCACCTGTCTGTATAGTTGCACCAAACCATCCACAGTGGCCAGAAGAGCCCCTGACTATTAAAGCTCTTATATCTCGTCATCCTTTGCAGCTGCTTCTTGTCCACTTGGCTCATCCTGAACACGACACGGTGACAAACACACACACACGCTGTAGCCACTATGCACAAGTAGCTGAACCAAGATGTTATGCCCACATGAAAGAGGGAGCTTGTTCTGCAACAGCTGTGGTCAACTGGACAGACTTTGGGGCTCGCTTCTGACTTGGCTGGTAAAAAGGGCTGCTTGTGTCTGCTCTGCTTCTGCGTGCACAGGAGAGGGGCAGTGGCACGCACGGCACCTCCAGGCACTTTGGCATGTCCCCATAACGTTAGCTCCACGGGTCCATTACTGTTTCACCAAAGCTACAGAGCTGAAGGGTGCAGTATTAATGTTCTCCTGCAGATCCCACACCATCAACATGGTTTATTTCAGCACAGAGTAGCGTGGAGACACTGATCAGCACTCGCCTCCTTGATGTCTTTGAAAGCCATGTCTTCCACTCAGGACTGTACCTGGTCCATTTTTCTTTGTAGCAGGGAAAGGTTTTACCTTCTGCAGGGCTGGCACCACTGGTGAGACATGCTGCATTCCCCTCCAGGGAGGCAAAGGGCTTCTGATAACCTGTGCAGGCAGGAAGCTCCACGTGGGCCTCCTACAGCCTTTTCCTCAGTATGTTCTTCTTCTCCCAGCCAGGAACATCTGACTCTGCCAAGATGTGGATGCATAAGTTGCCAGCTCCTCTCACTGGAAGCTAGTAGCTAGCTCACTGTACAAAGAAAATCCAATTTGGCACCAAAAAAAGCTAATAGTCTTATTCTGGTCTCTCATCTTTTTTCCCTGCTGGTGCAGTACATCAGACTTTTCGCTGATTTATACCTTGGATGCAAGAAGAGTTTCTGACTCAAGGTTATTCTCCTCTCAGGTGTAGGCATGTCTTTGCTGTAACACAGAATGAAAGGGTTTATGAGATGTGGATGTTCAAAGGGAGAGAGACATGGAGCTGCTGGAGCAGGTCCAGTGCAATGCAATGAAGATGATTAAGGGATGAGGACAGGCTGAAGGAGCTGGGCCTGTTCAGCCTCAAGAAGAGACAACTGAGAGGGGAAGTCATGAACATTTATAAGTATCTGAAGGAAGGATGTCAAGAGAATGGAGCCAGGCACTTCTCAGTGGTGCCAGGCAATAGGCCAAAAGGCAATGGGCAGAAACTGATGCACAGGAACTTCCACCTGAATATGGAGAAGAACTTTACTGTTCTTCTGGAACAGATTTCCCAGAGAGGCTGTGGAGTCTCCCTCCCTGGAAATATCCAAGAACTGTCTGGATGCAATCCTGTCTAATGTGCTCTAGGATGACCCTGCTTGAGCAGGGAGGTTGGACCAGATGACACACTCTGGTCCCTTCCAGCCTGACCCATTTTGTGGTTATGTGAGTGTTCACCTGTGTATGACAATTACGTGGGCAGTGGTGGGACACAGGTCCCCAGGTGCCTGGAGAATGAGGCTCCTTCTGGCAAGTGTCTTTGATAAATTGTTTCTAAAAGCCTGATGGCACCTTAGGGTTTCTTTTTTTCCCTTTTCTTCAAGAGGACCACTAGGAAATGAAATGATTGCTGTTTCCTATGCTGTGGCAGAGCTTAAAGGGGAAATTAACTCAGGAGCTCATACACTGCTCACTGAATTCAGCAGGGCCTTTTCTGCCAGCTTCAGTGGAAGTTCTGGAACCAGCTCTCTATCAAAGGTGACTTTGATTTTCTGCAGTGTGTGGGCCTTTCCTCCCATTTCTCTATGGGGAATAGCTTTTGGAGGCTTCAGAGTTCAGATGAAACATTTGCTGTAGCTAGCCCTCAGCTTATTTTCTTCCTTTTACAGCTGGCAGCTGTAATCACTGCCGGCCTCCTCCTGCTCTACATCCTGCTGTGCTACGAGGATTTCCATTTCCATGTGGCTCATGTGTATGCTCGCCTGGGGTACCCCAATGCCCAGCACATCCTGGGACAGAGGTATTTGCAAGGTAATATTTCTCCAACCTATGGTTAACTTGCTGCCAGAGTGTGCATGCTTATAAGCCAGAACCACAAATGTGGCTTTGTGGCACCAACACACTGCTGGATTTTGGGCACTGTGTTTTATAACCTATCTGTGACTTTGCAACCTTGTCTCACACCCAGGAGCTGGAGTGGAAAAAAATGAGGACATGGCCATGCACTGGTTCAGGTGAGGCACAAAAATCACCCAAGACATTCCTGCTATGGGAAAGTGACTTCTTCTGAGGAAAGGCTTCTTGTGGTATGGGAGGAAGAAAAAGATGGCAGTGCTTTGGGAGGAAACCTGCACTGAGCTGTCCTGTGCTGGTGGGAAGGAGGTTCACAAGTGGCAGCAGGGACAGCAGGAGCTCCTGATTTCTCACTGTGGGTTCCATAATCTTTGCTCCACTTTCCCCACCGGCTAATGCTAATTTTTTAATCAGTGGGAAGAAAGGAAGTATCTTAACAGTAAGAGTGCAGAGGTATGCTGGTGCTGCTGTATGGCTTTTTGGGGAGGTTTGAGCTGCAGGTGGGCAGGGGGAAGAATGCACAGGTGCAGGAGGGAAGTGAGCCAGGAGCTGCTGAGAGAATGGGAAATCAAGCTACAGCAGTGTGTTATTTCCCTGCTCTCAGTACACCCTCCCAAGAGGATTTTGCCACGAGTGACACAGCTATGCCTGTGCGTGCATTTGCTGTGGTACCCACAGTATTACACCTGTGGTGGGAGCCTGGCCCCTGAAATCCCACCATTCTTGGTGAGAAATGGGAAGGATTAAGGACAGGGAAATTTACTGTGCTACCCAAAAAGCAAGGGAAGAGGAGTAGATGTGTTAGATGATGTCTCTGCCTGCTCAAGGCATAGAACAGCATCAAGCTGCAGGACTTTTAGGGTTGAAAGAACTATGCCTGTGACAGCAGGAGATGTAAATCAAGGAGGAATCATTACAGATATCCATACCTAGAGAAATGCTGAAGACTTCATGCTTTTCTGAATAAGGATGTTTCCCAAACCAAGGCCTGAAATTTCAAAGGAGTCACATTTCAAGAAATGTGATTATACTTAACTTTTCCCTTATTTGCTCTGACCTGGTTTCATCTCAGCTAGCAACCAAATACTGTGCAGCTGCTCACTGGTTTCTCCCCTCCTCTCCTGTTGTGGTGTGTCCCTGGTTCCCCCCCAAACTTCCCTCACAGTTGGTTTAGCCCTGAGGCAGGTTCCCGCCATATCCCCTGTCCATCAAAACAGCCCATCCCCTTACTCCAGACCCTTCCTTGTCAATCCCCAGTTGTCCCAGCCCATCACCTATCCATCAAAGTTTATCCCTCCCCTTTCATCTAGAAAGTTCTGTCTTCCTTAGTACATTATTGGTCCAGTGACTCTGTATCCTCCCCTCTGTGTATCCCATTGGCTGCAGTTCTTTGTGCCTCCCCTGGACTCCACACCCACTGAGTTACCATTGGCCATTGTGTTGTACCACCCCCAGTTTAAAAACACCTACATGCCTGAGATGTGTGCTTTCTTCCTGCGCCCTTCAGCAGCAGTAAACCATTGTTGGAACCGCACAGAGAGAGCCTCCCTCACCTCCTTTGTCCGGGTCCTTGTCGTCAGCTTCCCTACCTGTTCTTAGGGTGCATACCCCAAAGGTTCTGCAGCTGGTACTGCTTGTGCCCCTGCAGCTCCCCACACCTGTCGCTGGGCTCCCACGTCAGCTAGCTGGAGCGCAGGCAGAGCAACAGGAGACTACGACACTCTCCTGCTCCTGTGGGATAGGGAGGAGAATTGGAGAAGTTAAAACCCGTAGGCTGAGATAAAAGCAGTGTGATAATTGAAATCAAATAAATGATAACAATAGTAATAAAAGAGAGGAATAAACCCCAAGGAACAGAAGTGACGCCCAGACAATTGCTCGCTACACTGACCAATACCCGGCCTGTCCCTGATGAGCAGCTCCTGACCAACCTCCCCAGTTTATACACCGACCATGAGATGCTCCGTAACATTGAATATCCCTTTTGCAAATTTGGGTCTGCTGTCCTGTTAATGCTCCCTCCCAGCTTTTTGTGCACCTGCTTGCTGCCAGAGCACAGGAAACTGAAAAATGCTGGGTTTAGGGTAAGCACTGCTCAGCAACAGCCAAAGTATCAGCGTGTTACCAGCATTATTCTCATACTGAATCCAAAGCACAGCACTGTACCAGCTGCTTGGAAGAAAAGTGACTCTCAGCCAAAACCAATTCAAAATACCTTGCTTGAAAACATTCAAACTCTGGTTTTCTTCTGTACTTCCCTTACCATTTGCTGTGCTTGTCTCTTCCTGGCTGTAGGCAGGCTGCGGGGCAGGGCCATCCCCACTCCTCCTTCAACCTGGCAGTGGGGACACTCAGAAACATGACTGTGGCACTTGAAGAAGGGTAACCTGAGATAATCCTCTTCATTCCCATTACAGCTTCATTCCCAGCTCCTCTTGGGGTGGAAACCTGGTGCTGTAGGTACTCCGTGCATGAATCCACTCCAGCATTTCTAATACCTTCTTTTTGTATTGTCAGTAATACTGCCCTACCTGCAGCAGGGAAATGGAAAAACAGTTAGTCCAATGATATTTTAAAAATTAGGTGTCACAGTACCTAAAATGCCCGTGGTCTAATTGCATATGTTTTTCCATGACGATTTCCCAAAGAAGGCAAGGGACAAGACCCATACAGGTATAGAAAGATCTATTGAAGTGACATGTGAATTTTCTGCTAAAAGATATGTCTTTCTCTTTCAAGGAAGTTCACTTCTCACTCTCCTTCAATCAAGTGAGGTCAGTGAGAAGCTTCCTACTGATGCCTTGGGGTTGGGTTGAACTGCCTGGGGTGCGTTTCTCTCCCCCTGATGTGCACGTGCACATTGTGCACCAGTGTTCCCAGCAAGGCTCACAGATAAAGAAAACTTGCCTTGTGCTTTGTACAGTCACTGTGATGGCTTGTCCTGGGGCTGAGCAAAGCTGCAGAAACTCATCCCATCAAGTGAAACCCAGCTCATTTTTGATTTCATATATTGTTGCATTTTGATTATTTTCATTTGCTTCAGGCTTGAAAATTAAAATTCTTTGGTTGGAGAGAGCAGTTGTACACTAAATGAAGATAAAAAAGCATTGGACAAACCTTGTGATTTGAAGCCAGTGCATTTTATTTCAGTCTCCACAGCATTTTGCATGATCAGACTCACATATTGGGTGGTATTTCAAGAACCATTTCCAAAACCATTTCTCCTTCAACTAAGATGAGAAAATCCCCAAACCTAGAACATATGTGCTCAGACCACAGGAAAAAGCAGAAGGAAAATCAGATCATTTTCTGAATACGGGAGAGTTAACTTTACAGATGTTTTCATATTTAGTAGCTGTGTTCCTCTTACAAAAGCCTGTGTAATTAAAATTCAGCTAGGAATGAACTTAGGACTTCCTCCTAGATTTTCTTGATAAAGGTTTCATGTCCTTCAGGGAAGTGGAGAAACTCCTCAGTGTAGCAGCAGCCCATGGGCTCCCAGAAGCTCAGAAACTTTTGGAAAATATCTTCAAGAGCAGAAACCTTCCCTGAATGACTGCTGCAACACCAATGCTGGTCCAGCCTTGCCTTCTTCTGCACTCAGCAACCCCACCTTCTTGCTGAGTATCTAATCTTCAGGAATTTGAATCACTCACCAGACATTCCATTCTCTTTATGCTGCATCTCCACGGTCAGGTCTACACCAGTCATGTGCTGCTGCTCCTTCTCCATTTGCTTCCTGGCTTGTTACTTCTGAAGACCACTGGAAAAGTGAGGTGGAGGAGATCAGTGGCCTTCAAGGTCATACTGATGAAAAGCATATGAATATTTTTGAAAAACTCCCATTGCTGTTGCACCAACTCATCTGCTAATGCTAAGCTAGATCCAAATATTGATCTGCAGTGTTGATTGCATGTTTGTGCCACCATTCATGCTCTGTTTAGGCATTGTGATAACTGATCACAGCTAAGGCTTTATCACTGTAAATCAGCATGACATGCATGCATGATCCATTTATACTGGAAATGACAGTGATTTAATAGAAAATATAAATGATGCTCTCACTTAACAGCTATTGTTCCTTATCAACATTACCGTTGTCATGCCAGTTCTGGGGAAAAGTAATTCAATTTAATGGAAACTGCCTTCATTTTCAGGGTGGTCTCAGTTTAAAACCACAGTGAGAAATTGCATTTCATGGGAAGTGCACTCACTAAACAAAGACCCGCAGAGTTTTGCTAGCAATAAAATTGTTTCCCAGGGCTTTTGTTGGTGTGCAATGTTTCCCTTCTTCCTACCATGATTATTCAGCTCACTTGTTGCATGACACGAGGTCCTGCACTTCCCCCAGATGCCTGAGGCCACACTGGTGAGCCTGAGAACAAGCGACTGCCACCGAGGGAACGAATGGGACAGCAAGCCCATGAAGGGGTCCAAGTTTTGGTTTTTGAGAATTGCTATTGTGCCATGACTCGTAAGCAAAGACATGAAGGATTTTATCCAGGCTCCCATTTTCCTGTCCCCTCTTGGATGTCAGCCTCAGGATCTTCCTAGGGTGATGCTGGCAACAACTGGGGAGCCTGCAGGCACAGCATGCCAGCACCCTGCACTCTGGTGGAGGCTTTATGGTGGCCACACATTCGGGAAGGGATGGCTGGGCTTTTTTGCCTCTTCTCCTCCTGGCTGTCCCCAGGCTGGGCTCCTCAGGGCCAGCTCTGTATCCTGCTCCCAGCAGGAGAGGATGGAGAGGAGACCTGTGGCCTGGCTGTCCTGCCTCCCTCAGCTGTCAGCATGCTGCACACCAATGCTCTTTGGTGCAGTGCAGCTGCCTACTCCTCCCACTTGTCTCCTTTCTCTTTCCCTTCTGTGCTCCCTCCCACACAGCCCTTTATTAAATCTGGTACCACAAACTGCACAGCAGAGCAGAGCTCCAGGTGAGTTTCTCTGTTTCCTCCTGCTCAAGCAGAAAAGCAAGACACCATTTGCCAACTCAAAAGGGAGCTTATTTCCATGGCCTCTGTGGTCCATGCCCTGAGCCAGGACCCTTTGAAGGCAGGGGAATATTTCCCTTGACATGAGGCTTGTGCTGCACCACATCTCATACCCTGCCCTTTTTTTCATCATAGTGTAAATGTGCATGAGCAGTAGCTCCTGATTTAGAAACCAGACCTATGCTTTACATCTCATCTATAGAGAGATGCACCAATTAAGTGCACCAGGCATCCTTTCCAGACCTGTGGTAGCCTCCTTTCTGTGCCTGGGAGCAGGAAAGCCCTGTCTTTGTCTCCACAAAACAGCATCCACCAGGCAAGTAATATGAGGAGCTGTCTCAAAAACCTCACTGAAACCCAGAACCAGTGTGTGCTGCCACTCCTCTACCCACAAAATCATCCTCCTTGTTTTCTCCATCCTCTCTAACCACAGCAGCCAATGTCAGAGGGACGTCCAAGCATGGTTGCAGAGAGCCATATCCTGTTGCACAGTTCTGCCAAACAGTGATGGCCAGACTCATGCACCTGTCACACCTTTCCTATTGCCACTGGGTCCAGGATGATGCTCTTAGTGGCCCAGTTATGACACAAGCTCAGTGAGCTAAGGTGTACTCACCTGGGTATGTGAGGAGCAAATACACTGAAGGCCTGGTGAGCAGGGTCATTGCATTTCACAGTGTGCTGGATTGCCCCTGGATGGATGCCAGACACCCATCAAAGCCATTCCCTCGCTCCCTTCTGCAGCTGGACTGGGGACAGAAATTACAGCAAAAGATTCATAAGTTGAGATAAGGACTGAGAGACATCACTCATCAAATACTGTCACAGGCAAAGCAGACTGAACTTGGGAATATTAGTTAAATTTATTACTAAAAAACCAAAGCAGAATAATTAAAAAGAAAATAATTTTTAAAGCCAACTTCTTCCTCATCCCCTCCCTCCTTCCCTTACTCTACTTCCTCTCTTCCCAGCAGTGCAGAGAGGTGGGGAATGGGGGTTATGGTCAGTTCACTGCAGCTATTTCTGCCATTGTCACCACCTCAGGGAGAGGAGTCCTTCTGCTCCAGCATGGGGTCCTTCCCAGAGGATACAGTTCTCCACTAGCTGCTCCAATGTGGGTCACTTTTCATGGGGTGCAGTCCTCTTCTGCTCTTTGGCCATAAGTACATCTGTGGAGTAACTTTTTTGCTCTTCTTAAATATGTTATCACAAAGGCATTGCTCTCATTCCTGCCTAGGCCAGCGTTAGCCAGCAGCACATTTTCCTTGGAACCAGCTCTGTCCAGCTCTTGGAACCATTGGCTCTGTCAGACATGAGGGAAGCTTCTGCCAGTTTCTTACTGAAGGCATCCCATAGCCCCCCTCACTAGCAAAATATGGCCACACAAACCCAGTACACACAGGACTTAAGAAATCACCTTTTTCAGTCCCCCAGCCAAAATGACAGAGCGGGTTTGTGTATGCTGATCCGTTTTCCCATCTGAACCATGTCATTGCCCAACAACAGAATGGGCATTAGCGCCAACCATAAGACTCTGCAGCTATCAGGGAACAAGTCAGCCTCAAGGTTCACACTGCCTTCACTCCAGTGACAAGGTGTAATTCTGTTGTTCACTTTCTCAAAAAAAAAGCTGTTTTGGAATATAACATATCAGCTGGAATTTCCTTATTGT
>VZSR01003786.1:321302-450465 GCA_013398615.1 Brachypodius melanocephalos | reverse complement strand
GACGCCCTTCATATTCCCACAATTAAACGCGACAGATTTTTGTCATGGCGCTATGGCCGTAGGCTTACTGTAGTCCACGAAATGTTTAGGTTTTCTTCCGAGCTGGGCACGGAGGTACCACCCGGCCTAAGCCCGATTTTCCCTGTCCAAAGAGGATCTGTCGGGGAGTCGCTTCTGCGGAGCGGAGTTGGCCCCGGCCCGAGCTGCGGGCCATGATGGACGGTCTCTGCTTGGCGGGAAGGCGGCCTCGTGGACTGGGCTGCTGTCATTGGACAGTGCGGGATTCGCGGGTCGCGATTGGCAGAGCCGTTGCCTTCCTCGTGCTGGGATTGGTGGCGCTTGTCGTCGCCCCCTGAGATTCCCCTCCCCTGCCCCACAGTGCCTACCCTGGCCCGACAGCATCAACAAACAAAAAATCCCCGAAAAAACAGCACATGATGCCTCTCTAAGCCCACCATTGGTAGCTTGCAAAATCGTGCATTTTCGAGTTGTTTGTCCGTATATCAGGGCCGAGCATCCTGTTACACTGCCTCACAGTCCCTATCCCAGCCCTACAGTGATTCTATCCCCAGCCACACAGGATTTATCCAGCTCCAGAGTTTTCATTGCTCCACATCGGTTTGGGTTTGGATTCCGCCTGCGAGACTTCAATATCTCCTCAGGCCTCACAGCCCTATAATCTTTATTTCAAAAGCATAATATATCTAGTAATAGAATAAAAAAAAAAAACAACAAAACAATGCAATAGTAGCAATAAACCTTAATACAACCAGAACAATGTAAAACGAAGAGAATAAACAATAACATAGAATGAGTAGAAAATGCACCTGGATCTAGACCCAAACTGATGTGGAGCAATGGAAATGGTGGGGCTGGAGGTGGATAAATCCCATGGGGAAGGGGGTGGACCTGAAGCTCTGGGGCTACATGAGCTGCCAGGGGGGTTCCAGCCCTCCCAGCAATCACAGCACCCACAAATTGGGAGTGGAGGTCTCAGGGCCAATTCTGAGGCTCAGAGCCAGCCCAGGGGCATCTTTTGGGATGCAGAACCAGGGGCTAAGCCGCTGTTCCCAGCACCTAATGCTGGCTGAGGGGCCTGGACAGATGGGGTGCAGGGCAAGGTGTGTGCTGCAGTCCAGGGCTCATTTGCCCCCAAAGTTGGGGCCCCATTGGGATGAGTGTGGCAGTTCATAGAGATATTTAAGTGATGACAGTTACTGATTCATTACCTTGTCAACAGCATGGGAGTGAAGTGACTACCAGGAGCAGCTTTTGGCCAGAGGCAGTGGAGCTGGCGGTGACATAGAGAAGGTGGGGCTTAGGGTGAAACCACTGTGGGGCTAGATAGGGGCTGTGGGGCTGGGATAGGCACTGTAGGGATGGAACTGGAATATGGATTCCAGAGCTGAAGCTGAATTAAGATCCTGCCTTGATCTAGGAGCAGCTTCACAGGGCAGGATCGGGAAGATGCAGAGCCGGAGCAGAAATGCCAGAACTGGTGGAGAAATAAAGCTTGTGGGGCTGGAGCTGGAATCACTGTAGGGCTGGGATAGGACTGTAGGGCTGCAGCTGAAATCAGTGGAGCTGGGATAGGGACTGTGCAGCTGTGATAGGAATTATGGGGCCAGGATAACAACTTTAGGGATGGAGCTAGAATGGGAAGGGAAGGGAAGGGAAGGGAAGGGAAGGGAAGGGAAGGGAAGGGAAGGGAAGGGAAGGGAAGGGAAGGGAAGGGAAGGGAAGGGAAGGGAAGGGAAGGGAAGGGAAGGGAAGGGAAGGGAAGGGAAGGGAAGGGAAGGGAAGGGAAGGGAAGGGAGCCATGCAAACCGCTGCATTACCTTGCCTACCTTTCCCCTTCCCTTGCTTACCCCTTTCCTTGATTCTCCTAGCCCTCCCTTGCAGCGGTCTCCCGGCCACAGGCGTAGTTTAGAGCTTTATTTCCACAAGATGGCAGCCTGGCTTTGCAGTTGCTGATTTCACCCTTAAGTATTCCTTTTCCCGGGACACTCTTCAGGCACAGAAGCGCCTTGTGTTGTTGGGCTCGTTGTTCTTCAGGATGGCCAGTGACCCAGGCAGAGCTCCCTGCTCTTCTCCCCATTCCTATCTGGTGAAAGGAACGTCTCTCCATCATAGACATGGCACCGTGTGAGGGCAATATGGTGTGGGCATAGCACACGCCACCCCTTCCACACAGCAGCCCGTTTTCAGGCAGTCCTGGTGTGATATCCCTGCAGTGGCCTTCGTGTGTCACATGCTACACCTACAGCAGTCCCGACCCTCCCGACCCTCCCTGAGGCAGCGTAGAGCTGCTCAGGCAGTATGCAGGAGGAGGGTGGCCGCAAATGGCCTCATCAGTCATTTTCTGAGCAGGTTTGGTGGGAATGAGCTTATCCAAGAGGGTCAACTGCAGGTCACCACATCAGAGAACTGCTTACTACCTGCCCGGAGGTGTCAAACAGCCACATAACAGAGGCTGGGACCGGTTCCCCGTGACGCACAGGCTCGGGCACGCGGGAGGCATAAGCAGGCAGCGTGTCCGAGTTGGTTCTTTTCTCTCCCCCTCCACCCCGGTGGGTAAATCCCATCAGCCGCCACCCTAAACCGGCACACGCCAGCCCTAATACCATCTCGAGTACGCCATCAGGCTCACATCCGCCAGGCGAGGGACTGCCAGTCCTGGGAAGGACACCCCTGAGAGAGCCGGGGAGACAGCAGGGACGGCATTCGGCACTGTTCTGGGAAGGGGGGCTGGGTGCTGGAAAGAGGCCGCCTGCTGCCCCTGTTCTCTGGGGAGGGAGAGAGAATCCAGGCCTGAGCCGAGCTTTGTCCTGGGCTAATTTTAGACCAAGGAGGTAAGAGAAGGGAGGCGCATAGAAGAGTTTAAGGGGTCCCTCTGCCCTGGTGCGGAGCAAGCCTGATCTCCGTCGTCCCTGCAGCGCCTGGTGAGCCGACGGAGTCCCGCTGCTCTCCCCCAGGGCGAAGGGCTTCCGGTCAGGCTCAGGGCTCGTCTTGCCCCCCGGAACGGAGCGGAGCAGGCAGCGTTGTGGCGTGTGCGTGGTCTGTGCATCCCAGGGCCAGTGCAGCACCCTGCTGTGGGGTGCAGGTGGGACCTGGGGAGGACCCTATCGGTTGAGGGATGCGTCGGAGAGTGACCATGGAGTGGGCTTATAACACCTGCATGAAGATGTGAGGAGACAACCTGTGTGGGTCACCTGAGTGGTGGTAACTACTGTATGCAAGAGCATCCACGTCAGAGGGTCAGCCTGGGGGATCTTGGCGCACCACATCCGCGAAGTACCTCCACAATTAGCGGCGACAACCACCCCAGGCCCCAATACCCTCACTCTTCCCGCCGCGCCTCCTTAAGTGCCCGCCCCGTCCCCTCCTCCCTCCGCCTCGTCCCGCCCCGTCCCGCCCCGCTCCCTCCAAGTGAGGGAATAAAGTTGCGCACCGGGGCAGACGGCCCTAGCCGGAGCCGAGCGGGGCTAAGGAAGGCGGCAGTGCAGCTCGCCGGTGGGAGCGCCGAGCCATGGCCTCGGAGGAGCTGGCGCAGAAGCTGCAGCGGCGGCTGCAGCTGGAGGAGAGCGGGACAACGGCGGAGGGCGAGGTGGAGGCGGTCAAGGGCGCGGCGGCGGCCGGGGAGGTGGAGGAGCGGAGCTGCTTGACGGCCAGTGCGGGCGCTGAGCTTAGCGCCAAGCTGTACCGGCGGCAGGACATCAACGAGGGCGCGGCGCAGCCCCGGCTGGCCGCCGTCTTCAACCCCTACACTGAGTTCAAGGAGTTCAGCCGCCGGCAGATCAAGGACATGGAGCGCATGTTCCGCCTGTGAGTGGGGCGGGAGCGGGGCGGGGGGCTCGCTGCCCGGCCCGTGGGCTCTGGGGCTGGGACTCTGCCTTCCCCCGCAGCCCCTCCCGGGGCCGACCCCCGGGGGCACATCTGGAGAAGGGCTGCCCGCTCTCGGCGGCATGCTCACATTTCTCCGCGGTTTTGCGGTCGGGCTGGAGGAAGCCGCGGCGCGTTCCTAGCGCCATCTGATCCCCAGATTGTCCCTATGTTTTGCCGAGGGGGCTCGTAGAGTTTGCCTGGGACTCAGCCCTGCGTTTAGCTCATAGCCTCTGCTCTGCCTGGGATTGGGACGGTGGCTGTTTGTGGTGGCACCCAGGAGCAGTGGCTTTGTGGGACGCTCTAGGTGGGACGAGGGGCTGTGAGTGCACGGGCACCCTTCTGCCCCGCGCCACCAGGTGGGTCTCTGTGCCGGGGCCCGGAAGAGGCGCTGGACATTTGCGAAATCCAAAACAACTGCGGCCCTGAACACCCCCAGCAGTCCTGCTGGCGCTGCCTGGCAGTGTCCTAGCTCCGCGCAGTCCTGTCTGCCAGGTTTAGTGTTCTCTCCCATGCACCTAAAGAAAGGCTGAGCACAGCTTCCTCTTGCTACCCCCTTCGCGGGGTCTGGGATGGGGTTCTTCTCCCAGCAAGAAGGTTCGTGTTAAAGTCACGCTGCTGCTAGCGACAGGGAGAGTTGTTTCTGTAAGCGGAATGGTTTGGCCTTTCCCAGGACCATGATCCTGCCCTTTTCTCTCCTCCAGACCCTATCCTGGCTCCTGTAGTTAAGCTGTGTCTGGGTACCTTTGTGCTCAGGTTTCCCTCCAGTACCACTGACCCATGGGCTCCTGGGGAACTGTCCTCCCAGCCCCTGGACAGGCTTCCAGACTGGGAGGGAGCTGCTGCTAGACAGGAGGTGGCATCACCACAGAGCAAGGTGTGAAGGTGTACTTCACCTTATGGAGGTGATTGAAGTGATATTTGTAACTTGTTAGATTATTTTCCAACCTGAAAGCTGCCTTGGGCACCGTGGATTGTTGTGAGGAGATCAAGAGCTGGTTTAATGCTGCCAGCTCCCAGCGCTGCGGGGTGTTGCCTGTCCCAGCCAGGCTGTTGCCACAGGAGACCAGGCGATGGGCTTTTGTGAGCTCACTGGAGTTTGGAGTTCTTTGTTGCACAGGCAGCGCTGTGTTGGCAGCTGGTGCGGGAAGGGAGGTGGTCCAGGCGGGACCACTGCTCCACTCTCTCCTGTGTCCCTTTTGACTGTGTTTAGAGGAGATCCCACTCTATGGAAGGCTGAGACATAGTGCTGTGGGGACTGGAGGACAAACAATGCAGGCAAGGCCTGAAAGCTGTGTGTGAGAGCAGCAGCACTGCCTCAATAGGGAAGAGGAAAGGAATGGTGGTGGTTTTGAGAAATAAAAAGTGGAAGAGCTGAATTGCAGCCTAATTTTTCAACAATGAGCTGATTAAACACCCGCCTTGTAAGCAGGAAAAGCTAGGCTTTGCAGTTGAATGCTAATCAGCTGGTCAATGTAGCTGGAAAGCATTGCATACCCTGTGAGAACTGCTGATGCTAAAGGGGGAAAGAAGGTTGGCTGCATGCTCCCCTGTTGTTTTTCCTGGACATGCAGGCAGAAAACCGTGTCCTGGTGTTCACTGTTACAGGCACCTGAGGTTTGCAGTGGCAGAGGATCTGGTCTTTGGCCCATCTGCTGCCAGTGACCTGTTTCAGCTATTGGCTGACATCACGTGCTCCATGAGGAGAGGAAATGTTCCCCTTAATTCCTGTCAGTCAGAGCTTGAGTTAATGTGATTAAGGCTTTAATTCTCTGTATGGCTTACTGGCCCTGGCCACCACAACTCAGGGTGTTTCTTACATCCCTCTCTCAAAGGCTTATTTTTTTCCTTTAGTATCTTCTCATTGCCACAGGATGCCAGGTTTCTACTATGAAACTTCCCATCCAAAAAAAAAAAAAATTCTTATCAGTTTGGTGGGACTTTTAAATTTGTAGTTCAGACTAAATTTGGGCCTGTGGTCCTGTGCATGATGTGGGCTGGGTCGTGGTGCCCCAGCTAAAAAGATGTCCTAGTGATAGTGGCTGCCCTGAATGCCTCTCAGGGCATCCCATGGTATAGATGATGGCTGTGACTGCCAAAGTGGAAGCAAAGAATTTGTCTGAGAGTGGGACTTCCTGAAATATAGTGTCCCATCTAGTGCTGTGTGCTGCTAGCTATGCCAGGAGCATCCTTCCAAAGCAGAAATAATGCTTTTTGTTCTGGCTGCCACTGTTAGGCTCACTTTTCCCCTTCTCTTGTCCAAGCCTTCTCTTGTCAGCATCACTCCTTTTTGGCCCTGTTCCACTGGAGATGGGGTGCAGGTGTGTGCTGGGTGCAGGCAGCTTGCAGGGTGGGTGTTTTTTTGGCAGAAACCAGGAAGTCTACAGCTCAGGCTAATTGTAATGTGACCTAATTAGCTGCCTATTCTGACAATATTCTGTGATAACCATGATAACCTCTCTTTTCTGAGTTGTCTCAGTGAACTCTCAGGGCCTCTGGAGTCCCATAGCTCCCCTTGGGGCCATCTTTGTCCAGGAAAATGGCAGAGGGGAGTGTGAAAGCCAGGCAGTGAGGCTCTGCCTGGCAGGAATGACCTTTATGAGAAATGTAAGGGGGAGGAAAACACCAGCTTCATCTGTGGGGTGCGAGGGAGTGGAGAAATTCCAGTCTTGCTATTGCATTTTATATCTAGGGAATTCCATGTGTTGCCCACACATTGTCTAAGTGCCTTGTATCTGGCTGGTGGGAGAGGCAGTGATGTCCCCTTGCCCTTCTGGAGCCACTTAGGAGCCCCTTTGCCAGGTGTCCCAGCCTCGTCTGACATGCTATAGCAGACCTGCTCTTTCCAGAGCTGTTGTGTGCTCCATGTGACCAGCTGCCTCTGGTCTTTGGCTGGTTGTGGACTTCCAGTGGACAGGGAGGTTATTCCCGTGAGGACTCAGCCTGGGCCTGCAGGTCTTGCCCAACGTCTTGGGGAAGATCTTAGTGGAGGAGACTCTTATCTTGCCCTCATGTCCCTCCAAGAGCAGGAGAGTTCCTTCTGCCTGGGCTGGGGAGGATGAAGCTGCACGTGGCTGAGGAACCTGTTCCTGTCCACACCCTGGTATGGAGGAAGTGTTTCCAAAGCTCTTGGCGATTGAATAGAATATTCCATTTGGAATGGACCATCAATGATCACATCTAGTTCAACTGCCTGATTGCTTCAGGGCTGATCAAAAGTTAAGGCCTGTTATTAAGTGCATTGTCCAAATGTCTCTTAAAGACTGACAGGCTTGAGACTGACCACCTTTCTAGGGAGCCTGTTCCAGGGTCTGACAACTCTAAGGCTGAAAGAAAGGCTTCTTCATCTCCAGTCTGATCTTCCTCTGAGGCAGTTTTGAATCATTCCCATTTATCCTATCACTGGATATCAGGGAACAGAGATCAGCACCACCTTCTCTGTGTAAGGTGAAACACAATGCTCAGATGGAATAAAGTGCTACTTAGGATTTCAAATATTTAAGAGGAGATTACATTATTCCAATTACTTGATTTCAAAGCTTCAATTAGGCCATTGCAGCATACAGGAACTGCAGATCAAACTACAGGTGCCCATAGTTTGTGAAATAAGGTAAGGTGCAGCAAACATATACAGGAAGGGCAGGTTTTCATTTCAGCTTTTGTCAAGAAATGTAAATGTTTGGAAGCTGCTCTTTGATCCTTCAGGATCTGTGTTTTCTCATTCAGTTGTCCTCTTTTTGTTAAGTGGGGTTTTAGAGCCAGCTGGAAGGTGACTGCAGAGTCACTACAGGTGATGCAGTCCTTGGCATCTCCTTTTCCTCCTTTCCTGATCCCTCTTTCTTCTGTGATGTAACTCCCCCAGCACCTTTGTAACACCACTGCAATTCTTGTACTTGGGCAGTAATTGTGTGTAACAATTTGTGCTCTTAAGCAAGTCTGTTCAGCAAGTATTCCCTCCTTCCCCCGATTTTGTCTCCTGCTTTCCTCTCCCAGTGCTTCAGCAGCCAGGCACGCTCTGCAGTCCGGGTGGAAGTGAGCCAGCGTGGGAATCTGGGTGCATCCTTGTTGCAGCAGATTTTGGCAGCCACTGCCGTGTCTCATTTGCTGCCAGGAGCACTGCTGTGGCAGCAGTGTGGCAAAGCTTTATCACAGCAGCCACGATGCCTGTACCTGCCTGCGGCATCTCAGCTGTCACAGGTGGGATCTGCTGGAGTGGCCTTCCTGTGACGTGAGATGTCTGTGCCTGTTGGCACGATTCTCCTCTGTCTGTAATGCCTGCACATCGCTGAGGTAAGGCTTGGCTTGTGCCCCAGGGAGCTTTGAGCCTGAGGGAAGCAAAGCTCTGGTGTCACAGCAGGACAGTGGGTGATGATGGGGCTCGCCACGCACCCGAGTGCTGTGTGCTCTTGCTGTGCCTCTCCTGGAATACAGGATGAGATGGCTCCCCTGCATGCTGGGGTGTGTTTAACGTGCCCTGGTGCCCTCTTCCAGCTCTGCTTGTGAGGGTGATGGCTGTCCATCACCAGGGCAGGGCTGTGCTGCAGGCAGCTGTGTGTGAGAGGCATCCGGGGCTGGCTGATCCCAGGGCCCTGAAAGGGGGCTCCCAAAAGGCAGACGGGGCATGTTATGATCTCTCAAAAGGCAAACTGTGGAGTCTTTGGTAGGACTAATGTGTGCTGGCAGCTTCAACTGACCAGAGAGGTGCAGTCTGCATTTTGCCTCACGGTGTTGAATGCCTGGGGTCTGCTGGTGGGGGTGGTGGTGGGGAATGAATTGTGCTGTTTCTCGTGCCCTATAAATATGCCTCTCCCTAAATAGTCTGGCTGCACAGCAGCCGAGTGGCTGTACTCAGGTCCTAAAATAGTTTGTCTGTTTTAGGAGGTGAGGGGGCAGGGAGGGAATGTAGCAGTTTGCCGGGTGCTGCCACTGGGTTTCAGTGTCCCTCTGTCTGGCTGTTCCTGAGTGCAGGGGACTGGTAACCTGATTTCTGGGTGCTTCTCAGATCTCACCAGCTGTACTCTGGCTCAGCATGCTCAACATCCATTGTGTGGCTGGTACAGAGTGCTGCTCTGCCAGGCCCACTGTTGGCAAGACCCCATTTCTCACAATCCTGGCTTTGTCCTGCCTCTCTGCAGGGATGAGCCCTGAAGCTGTGCCCCACGCTTAACCCTTTCAGGGCAGCATACTGGCCCCTGGGCCAGTGTTTACTTGCAGGTAGTATCCATAACAGGAGGGCGAGATGAGCACAGCAGGCACAGGCTGGGCTTGTGCCCTCATCTCTGTTATCCAGAGCTTCCATGTGGGGCTGGGCAGTGTCCAGCAGGTACTGTTTTGCTTCTGCACCCAGCCAAAGGGCAGCATGAGCCTGCTGGGCCCCCAAAAACCCAACCCCAGGCGCTTCTCTGCCATTGCACATTTTGCTGCTGTGTCTAATCAAAGGCACTGCATCTGCAACAGTGATAGCTCTGCACCCTTTTTCCCAAACTTGAAAGAGAAGCAAATTGACAATGAAATATTGCTCTTACTATGCTTCTGTGATGTCTAGGAAGTGCTGGAAGTGTCTCAATGCTGGGCTGCATAATGCTGTGAATGTGCCTTAATTAACTGACACCTTCCTTTCTGTGAAGAATCTGCTGTATTTGTTCCCGTTGACATCCCAGGTCTGTGACCTGGTTTTTGCTTTGATGGAGGTTTCTTTCCTAGTTCTTCAGAAAGTGGTCCAGCCTGGTGGGCCCATGGGTTTGCTGGGTACAGAGGCAGATTGGTAACAGGGCTCTGTGCCAGCCTAGTCTGGCAGTTATGTCCCTGTCATTGAGAGTCTCTTAGTCCTGGGACCCTTGGAAACTTAAGAGCCTCAAAGAGTATCAGAAATAGTTGTGGGGGTGGTGGGACTCTGGAAAGTCATGGAGGCCATCCTAGTTTGGGGGAAAAGCATGCTCTGCCTGTGCTCGTGAAGGCAGGGGCAGAGATCTTGGCTGCAGCTCTGCCTTGTGCTGCTCACGCCTTTGTGCAATTTGGGGCTTTGTTCGTCCCTTCCTTTGCCACAGCTTCCTCTGTGGCTGTGAGTTTTTTCAGCTGGAAAGGGCTTTCTTCCAGGGTAACCACAACTGTGCAAATCTCTGTCTGGGATGGCTACAGCCCTCACTTCTTTGGAAGAGAGCTAACAGTCAATGAAAGATGACGGGTGGGAGGATTTGACTAGCTCCTGCCCACTGGAAACCTTCAGCACTGTGCCTAGGATTTCTTTCTGAATGGTTGAAAGGATTTTAACTCTGTCAGGGTTGAGATGGTGGCAGGCTGTGTACTGCCAGGGCTGAGCCCAGCTTGGGAGCCCTGCCCTGTCCTCTCCTGTGAAACCCTAGCTTTGTGCTGAGCCCTGATGGCAAGACCATGATGAAAGAGGGCTGTTGAGTGGCTGATAGTAGAGCGCCCATCCCTGCAGCTTTTGGACTTTGAAAGCCGATGATAGCCCTGGTGGGTGTGAAGCGCTACTTCCTGCATGGGCCAGATGCTTTTACCCACGCCCATAGCAGATATTGGGAGGAGTTGGTGCACAGTCCCAGGCTGTGCACAACAGATCACTCGCTGCCTCCCCATCCCTAAAGCACTACTCTCCTTGCATGGGTGCTCTCTTCTGAAGAGTCCTTTCAGTCCCTGGTGCTCCACTGGGAGCATGGTCCCACTCCAGTCTTGCTCCTGGGAGGTGAGCACTGGTTTCCTCTGTCAGCCTGGCCCTGTGGTGCAGCCCTGGAACCACAGACCTGGCTAGGATTGCTGTGCTCCCCTGGGACTCTTTTTGCTCTGCCTGGGGACACAGAATAAACAGCTGTCCTGAAGCACGGGTGCTTGTTGTAGTACAATAGCATTTTGGAGAGGAGAGATGTTAACAGCTAGAGGGGGGGAGTTTTGCTTACAAAGAAAGATTGCTTTCTGCCAAGAGGTTCTGCCTGGTCTCTGCTTCCTGTTTCTCCTTGAAACTAGCAGGAAGCCTGGCAGCAGCAAACTCTGCATGCCTTTCCCTCACCATGTTGGTGCATGGTGTAAGCTGCGTGCAAGTTACCTTTGTGCTGGACAGACAAGTGGGTGAAATGGAAATTGCACTGAGATAAGCTGAGTTTCTCCATGCTCCTTCTGTGTGGGTCATTTGGTCTGAGCTCCCCTGAGTACTTTTCTCTGTGGTGAGACAGCTCTGAAAGCTGACAGCTACTTCCCTGAGCTTAATATATCTCAGCACTGGCCATGTCATGCAGCTTCCCTTCCCCTCTGAGCTCTGAACCACACAGTGACTTTATCCATGTGCATGGTTACTCTTCTGGGGAGATGAATATGGGGGTGATGATGGTTGACCCCTTCCCTTTTGCCCCCTGCAGGTATGACTCGGGACGGGATGGATATATTGACCTGATGGAGCTGAAGCTGATGATGGAAAAGCTGGGAGCCCCGCAGACCCACCTGGGGCTGAAGAACATGATCAAGGAGGTGGATGAAGACTTTGATGGGAAGCTCAGCTTCCGTGAGGTGAGCGTGGCTGCAGTAACAGGCAGGGGTGTGACTGCAGGATTGAAGGAGGAGGCAGCTGGACCCCATGTTCTATGGGCTGTAGGTAGCCCTCTCCCCTCCGTGTTTTTCTAGTGGTGGGGTGCGGTGGAGAAGCCGGTGAGCTTCCCCATGCCAAGGGCGTGGAGCTTTGTTAACTTCCATCTCTACATGGCAGTCATGGTAGCTGATGGCAAAGCTCTCCAACCTCCCTGCTTGCTTTGGGAGCACATTTGAGCCCTGTTGCAACTGCTGTGAGTGTTCACTGAGCTCCCTGTTGTAGCTGGAGGGAGCTATGTCCCTTCAGTTTCCAGGTCTCATTGCTTGGCTCCTGTGGTACAGCAGCTGAGGCCTCATTTCAGGTGCAGTGCAGGAGCTCTGCTTGGAACAGCTCATCTCATGGGGCACAAAAGGCTCTCTCTTCTGATTTGTATTGGGACCCTCTGCATCATGCAGTGACCAGCCATGGCAAGGTTTATGAGGGGTGGTCACCTTGATGCAGCAGTTTGGTACTGCACACTGGCTCAGCAGGGACACAGCTCAAACAGGTCTGTCTGTTACCAATGTATTGTGACAGCTGGGAGGACAGGGCAGGATCCTCTGCCAGGCAGAGGAAGAGAGGAAATTTGAGCAGTGACCTCCATGCACTCAGGGGTACCCAAATCATGTCAGCAGGAAGAGGGAACCCAGGTACCAAAAGCTCCTGTTGCATCATCTCCTCCTCTCAGTCTTTGAGAGCTGGCTTGGTCACAAACAAATGTCACACTGTGGCTTTCTGAATTAACCCACAGCCCCTTGGGCAGCACTGCTTACGTCCTGCACTGGTTTTGAGGGTGCTGCTTCCTTCCGTCCTTGAGATGCCTGTGGTGGGCCCTGAGCAGCTGGGCCCTCTAGTTTCTGCAGGCATGGTGCTCTTACCATGCCCCTTCCAGTGTAGGGCTCAGAACATCAAGCTCTCTGTTGTGGGTGTTTGAGAGCTTTGACAGTGATGGTAGAGAGGATGAGCAGCCAAGGCTTGTGACTGGCTGGGTTAGTTGGGCCATGAGGGGTGACTGTCACTCATAGAGCTGCTGCACCATCTCTATGTGCTGCCACATCACACCATCTTCCTCTGCTTTTGTGCCCCAAAGACTTTGTTGGATTTATTTCACTGTAAGAGGGCAGCAGGAAAAGACAGAGGCCAAAGACTTGGGTTACAAGACAGGGGGAAGGATATACAAATCTGGGAAACGAGAGCCATATGCCTGAGTTCCCTGGTGCCCAGTCAGAGGTGAATTGGAGGTAGCAAAGAATCCAGTGGAGCAGGAAGAGCATGGTGCCCATGACCCCAGGTCACTGATTGCCAAATCACTGTAGGCTGAGGAGCTCTCTGTCTGTGTGCATTCTGGGCCACCTTTCATTCCAGGTGAAGAGCTGGGGACAGCCTCCGTGCTTACTGCAGGGGCTCTCTCCCATGGAAGAGGAATGCCTTTATCCTCAAGGCCCTGAAAGATGGTGTGACGTCGTAGCATCAGTAGCGTGGCACAAGTAGCAGAGCAGCTCCTCTTCTGCTGCCACCTGTTTGGAGCACAGCCTCCTGCAGGGGTGCCTGTGCTGCCAGCCCCTGGCATGTGGCACGCAGCAGCTGGTGCTGTTGAAGTCCCTTGCCAGAAGGGAAAACAATGGTCATGCAACTGCAAGCTTGAGTGGCCCATGGGTTGGAATGGGATCATCACTGGCAGAGCTCTGGGGACAAATTACACAGCAGCTCTGGCAGACACCCAAAGCTTCCTGTGGTAGAGAGAAGCAGGATGCTTCTTGCCTTGCTGCAGCTGTGCCCTGTCCCGCTGCTGTGTTCAAGCAGAGGGCTGACAGGGAAGCAGGTTCCCTGGTGGATGAGGAGGCCTCAACCATCCCATAGGCCTGTCCCATTCTGCTTCTCATTGGTGGTGACAAGCAAGTATGTGGAGGGTGGCTAAGCTGACTTGGATCATTCAGATAATACCAGGAAAAACCGGGTTTAAATGAATGTCTGAACTCAGTAGGGTGCAACTATAGTACAGTATAGTACTATAGTCCTGTACTATAGTACAACTATAGTGCAACTATAGTACAGGAGGGCTCCTGTCTGCCTATCCAGAGAATACCAAGTCCTGGCATACCTGCCTGAACATACTCTTCTTGTAGCCTGGCCAGAGAATTAGTAGGGACCTCTTTCACTTGCAATAGATAATCTTTTTCTACTGCTTTGAGTAGTGTCCTCCCATCCCACACAAGCCGTTGCCTGGGAAGCAGGCTGCTGACAAACTACAGGCCCTGTTAGGAAAGCTGCCTTCTACCATCGACCTTTGAACATCCACCAATACATTAACAATTAACTGTATAAGATTCCTGCTGTGACTCAAGCAATGAAATTTAGGTTTAAAAAGATTAGGTGTAGTAAGGGGAAAAAACCCACACCTCTGACTGTCTAGTTCCATCATTACCACAGGAAACGGAAGTTAATTGCTGTGATAGTAATGTGTAATTGGAGCTGCTACCTAGAACCCACAGAAATCCACCCACTGCCCTCTACACCCTCACCAGCTGAAATGTTGACCCACATGACGTGTTTGCTACCAGGGTTGGCGCAAATCACACCCTTACACAGTGCTGCTCTTCTGGCAATTTGTTGTTGCAAGGCTGCTGCTGCCTGTCAGTCCCTCACCTTTCCTTGCATGATGCCCAGCCTGCCTCTATGGGGTAGGTCTTGGATCATGAAGGATGTAAGAGCAGATACAATTTACCAGATTAGTGGGTTGGAAAGTGTGGGTCTTGTTGTCCTCTTTGAGAGCAGAATTTTGAAAGGTGCATACCTAGATTATTTACTTTTGCTTCTCTGTTGACATTTCCTGGAGAGTTAGCTGCATATGGTGTGTTCTTGGGCCCAGCAAGGGTATTACACAGGCTGGCGATGGAAGCTAAATGCAAATTGCTGGTGTTCTTTAGTTGGTAAGGACCAATACCTGAAGGTGAGATGGTAAGGTAGGCTGCAGGCTGTGTGCTGGAGCGATTAGTGCTGAGCTCCTGTGGGAACCATCATGATGTCCCCTAATCCACCTTGCTGGATCCTTGGGACTGACATTATGCTCTGTCCACCCTAACCAGTGTCTTATCCCAAGTTTCCTTTAACTCAGCCCACCCTTTATGGTCACAGCAGCCTGTATACTAGACCATTGCTGCCCCATCTCTTAGTTTCGGGATGATTCATGCTTACTTGTACTCATGACGCAGTCCCTCCCCAGGTGACAGCTGTATCAGACCTCAGGACTGTGCTGCCTCCACTGCTCTTTTCCAATGCCAGGAAGTGGGACTTTCAGGGTGGAGCAGGAGGAAGCATGACTAATTCCAGCCTAGCTGCTAGCCCTCTGTGTCACAGTGCCTGGTGGTGTCAAAGGGGAACTAGCCAGAGCCCAGTGGATCTGAGCAGAGGGAGAAGATGTCTTGGGGAGGATGTGGTTTCTTTCCAAGCAGGATGCTTTGCCTGTTCAGCAGTGAACCATTTATTTCTTACATGTGTGTATTGGGTTTGCATGGCCAGGTTTTTGTAGCAGGGGATCTACAAGAAGTGGCTTCTGTGAGAGGCTTTTAGAATCTTCCCCTGTCTGGTAATGCCTCTGTGATAACATATTTAAGAAGGCAAAAATGTTATTGTGCAGAGGTAATTAGGGCCAGAGAAGAGAGAAGTGGGAATATGTGAGAGGAACAGCTTTGCAGACAGCTGGGTCAATGGAGAAGGAGGGGCAGGAGGTGATGTAGGTGGTGGAGCTGAGGTTCCCCTGCAGCCCGTGGTGCAGAGCATGGTGAAACAAACAGGCTGCCCTCCTGCAGCCCATGGAGGTCCATGGGGATGCAGAGATCCACCTGCAGCCCATGGAGGATACCAATGGCAAAGTAGGTGGTTGCCTGGAAGGAAGGTGTGAACCGATGGCAGGAAGCCCATGCTGGAGCAGGCTCCTGGCAGAGACCTGCAGACCTGTGGTTAGAGGAGCCCATGCTGGAGCAGGGGAAGGACTCTTCTCCCTGCAGAGTGGCAGGAACAACCTGGGAAGAGCTGACCATAACCCTCACTCCCTATCTTCCTGTGCTGCTGGTGAGAGAAGCTAGAGCTGGCAAGAGGGAAGGGTGAAGGGAAGGTGTCTTTAAGATTTATTTTACTTCTCATTATTCTGCTCTAATTTTGTTAGTAATAAATTCAATTAATATCACCAAATTGAGCCCTTTTTCGCCTATGACAGTATTTTGGTTAATAATTTTTCCAGGTCCTTAACTTTTGTTATATTTTCTCTCCCCTGTCCAGACGAGAAGGGGAGTGATAGAGTGGCTTTGGTAACCTGGCATCCAGCCAGGGTCAATCAACTACGATGTATTTGGAAAAGTTCCCTTCCAAAGCCAGCCTGCTTTCTGCTTGCCCTGTACTGAGCACTCACAGGTTAAGAGGCTGCTGCATGGAGCAGTGCCTGGTGAGCTGCCTGTGCAAGAGGGCAGCCAGCGCTGCTGTCATTTCCACACCCTTCCTCATGGGAGGCCTTCCCAAACTCTTGCATTCCTACCAGCTTCCGCGAGCAACTTGAAGCAGGGCTGGCTCAGTGTGGATGCTGGGACTCTGCTGCCCTCCTCTGGGACAGTTAGGGCTCTCCGTAGGAAACAGCAGAGTCCTCAGCCTGGCAGTCTGAGGAGCACAGCACTAGAGATGTTTGATGCTCCTGTGCAAAGGGATTTCAGGGCAACCCTACCCGGTACCTGTAGACCTCTGGCCTGGCCTGAAGTGCTGCATTGGTGCAGCTTTGTTGTTTGTGCCCCTTTTGTACCTGAGTGGCTTGTCCTTGTGTCTTTTCTCTCTGCACTGTTCCAAGCACTCAGACACCTCCTGGGGTCACCAAAAATAGCAGGGAGTTACAGGACCTCTGCAAGTACACCTAGAGCATTGACATCTTATCCTGGAGTTTGGTTGGCAGGTGGATGGTGGTGCAGAGGTCTTTATTTTTAAGCAGGCAGATTTTGTTCCTTCTTAAAAACAAAGTATGCTTTTGTGTATTGAGATATAACTCTCTTTTTCTGTTTGTTTCCCTTTGCAATTTACTTCCCAATACACATTCTGCTGTAGTGACTTTGGATTTGTTAAATGGCCATGGTCCAGTGCAGGACAGAAGTTTCACACAAGCTTGCTCTGTGGACATTTGTTCAAGCCACTCTGTCACAAGGGCACGCTGTCCTCTCTAAAAAGACTGCACTGCTGCCTTGGTTAAGGGGGCCTGAGGTGAACCAGAGGTGTGTTTGCTCTGCTTTCATTGTCATGGGATGTGACCTAGGTCTCTAGAACACTGGGGAAGCTGATGGAGGGCTTGTGAATACACCATTAGGGTGTGGGGACATAAAGAGGTATATCTGAGCCTCCTTGTATTGGGCAGGTGCAGAGGTGGCCTCCTTCCTCTGGCCACATAGCAGCCCAGGCTTGGTAGGAACTGTGCTTTACCAGGGCTATGATTCCCGGGAAACCTCCTTTTCCTGTGAGATCCCTTCTGCTTTTAGTCTGTAACAGGACTGTGTACTGAAGCACAAGTTCCTTGGTGCCACTTGGTTTATATAGACCTGGTTTCCCTTGCTCTGAAATGTGAATTCCATCCCTCTCTAGGCAATTGTGCTGTTTGTATTTTAAGTTGTTTGAGCCTCAGTGAAAAACCTGAATGTTTCCTGTCTGTCTTGCTAGTTCCTGCTGATTTTCCATAAGGCTGCAGCTGGGGAACTGGAGGAGGACAGCGGCCTGTTGACTCTTGCGAAGCTCTCGGAGATAGATGTATCCATTGAGGGAGTCAAAGGAGCCAAGAACTTCTTTGAAGCTAAGGTATGGTGTGGCACAGAGCAATATGAAAAAAACTCAGCTGTAGCTGAGTTTCCTTTCAAATTTTGTTGGACTCTAGCTAGAGCCTTTCTGTGGCTCAGTCAACACACCAGAGTAATGTAATTCACAGTCTGTGTTCTGGGTCTTACCCTGGTAAAGCTGACTGGCTAACCTGTGTCCCTGTGGCTGGGACTAGGTGGCTGACCTCTTTTAAAGATAAAAGTGTCCTGAAAACTAATGCAATAGGGACAGCGTTTTCCTATTTTGCAAAACCTCCCTTAACCAGAACACTCTGGGTTCAGTGGTGAATGGAGTGTTTTGGAGTATAGGATTTCAGACATCTTTCTCTGTAACCTTTGGAAACAAAATCATTCTGCAGGGTCCTGGGGTTGGCAGAAAGAGCTGTACACCATGCGAAGCTGACAAAGCACCCTTTCTGAAAGGTCTCTTGGAGAGAAAATAATCCTGCTTGTTTATATAAGAAGTTTTTTCCCAAGAGCCTAACACAGCTATTGCACAGCAGATGTACTGAGATGAAAGCTGGAAAAATAGCCAGCAAGTAAACAATGTCTCTTTGATCTGCAGATTATCCATGGTGTAGTATGATGTTCTCAGATTTGGCTGTGATTCAGAGTGTTTTCTGCAGTAGCTTCTCCCACTGCATACTCGTAACCTATTCCCTGCTGCCTGCTTATAGAAATAGTGTATGTGACCCAGTACTGATGGCCTTGTTTTGGTCCCTTGTTAGTGACTTACTAATAAGTGGCCTTTCTTTTCTTGGTGTTGAAATCAAGGAAGGTAACAGGTATTGGGTGTAAATACCCAAGCACAGCAGTGTAATTAATACTTGAGCTGTCCTGACAGAGGATCCCAGCAAGCAGTGGAAGGTGCAGCAAGCAGTTCTGTGTTGCTCATCTGGGAGTAGCTCACACTTTGGCTCTCCCTCTGATGCAAGGCTTGACACTCATTTATTTTCTCTTTGTCTCATAAAGGCTCAAGCCCTCTCCTCAGCCAGTAAGTTTGAAGCAGAGATAAAAGCTGAGCAGGATGAGCGAAAGCGGGAAGAGGAGGAAAGGAAGCACCGCCGAGCAGCTTTCAGGGAGTTAAAGTCTGCATTTACTCAGTAACCAACCAGCCAATATGCACTCTGAAATTGCACACGACTTGGTACGTTTCCCAGATCAGGGCTCTGCCTGGACAGAACTACTTGGATCCTGCCTAAAACTCATCACAGCTTTGCTAGCCTTCCTTTCCTGAAGATCCTCCTGAGCTCCTAAGGGCACAACTCTTGTAGTTACTATGCATTCATAATGATGTGAATAGTAGGAGCTATGTACAGGCTGTTTGCTCCGAACTGTTACGAGCACATCACCCTCAAGCAGAAACAGTAGGTAGCAAATCATGGGTGAGCACTGGCAAATGTCGTGTTTGCCTACTTCATTCTTTCCTGTACATCCTTTTTCTCTTAATCTTGTATTAATTCATTCCTTGCTTACAGGCAAGTAGTGAGGTCTTGTGTAAATCAGGGTGTACAAAGGTACAGTTTGACTTCTGTATGTTTGTACTGCTGTTGGGTGTTGTCACCCTTTTCTTATTCCTCAAAGCCCTGTGCCACAGGCACCATGAAAACACTGTGAAGAGAGAAAGATAATTACTAGGTACATGGATAAAATTCACTATCATTTCTTGTAGCATTTTCTGCCACTCACCATGTTGAAGAGTCTTCCAGTTTCTCTTCTCTGAAGTGCCATAGTAACAAACCCTTCAGTAAGAGGTGAGATTTCCCAAGACTTCAAAGGGAAGAAGCTGCCTCTCTTAAATGAGGAATAGAAAACTGAGTTGCCTGACCATTTATCTTCTTTCACATTCCATCACATTTAGTGTACTGTACAGCTTCACTGTTATTTTCCAGCCTTAGGCAGCTGTATCTGTTTTTAGGGGGTATTGTCAACTGGACAGTGCAATCAGATGGCACACTGGGGTTTTCTATTTGGAAATTTGCTCATAGTCTGCATCATGAAGGTGACATTGATTTCATTAGAGGCACAACAGAGGACACCAGCACAGCATACTGAGCAACCCCTGCTCAGAGAGCAGGGAAGTGAGCACATTTAACTGAATTCAATTTTGAGGGCTTGCATTATACTATTAGCTATTTTCTCTTGGAAACACAGGAAACTTGCCCATAAATGTTGAGATGCCCACTGCTTGTCTGGATATAAACACTGTTAGTCATGGCAGGGGAACTCCCCTCAGAGACTTCTCTCAAGACATGGATTTGCTCAAATTCTGCCCCTGCTCTTGCCCAAATTTATGAGAAAATGTTAATTTTTTTTTTCAGGACAAAACTCTCCAGTCATTTTTTCACTTGTCTGTTTTGCTTATTAAACTATGAGCACTAAACTGTGAGCATGGAATAATAAATAGAAAAACCTCTACTCTTTAATGTCAGGTGAAAGAATTGCTAAACGATTAAACTGTGTATATATCTTCACAGATTATATTTTATAAATCACGCCTTTTTAGCTAAATATTTATAATTAAATGTTTTTATACTTTACAACAAAGCAGATAATTTCATCTTCAATTATTTCTCCTGTTGCTGAAATGTAAAAATAAAGCATTGTTATCTCCAGTCTTGTCTGTGGTTTATTTCAGGTCTTTGAATATAGGATTTTTCACAAATTACAGTAGTGATCCCCAAAGCTCAGCACCCTGACTTGGATGAGTAGGGGAAGTGTTCAGCCCCTTTTTGATAACACTTTTTCTGCTTGGCGGTTCTGGTGTAAAAAGCCCTAATGTTTGCATTTCCTCAGAAAAGGACATGGCTGTGTAAATACTTGAAATACTGCCCACTGCTAAATGTTGACATCTGAAGGTTGTCAGCCTTTCCTATCTTAAAATAGGCTCTATCTCAGCCCCTGTAGTGCTCCAGCTGGGAGCTGGGCAGATTGCTTCAGCTAGAATTCCCTTTGCGTTTCCTGCTTCTGCCTTTATTAAGGGAGAAAAAAGAAAAATACATAGATACCTGAAAATGCGTCCAAGCATTTTGTTTCTACTGTTGCTGACTGCTAACCTTTGCTGGCATGGCCACACTGAGGAGGGGGTTCAGGAAGAGGTTTAACCATGCCTTGTTTCAGGTCCAGTGATGAAATAGAAGCCATAAATATTTTATCCCATGCAGCTCTGCTCTGTGCTGATACATTCGCTGTGTCTGTGAGTCCTTGGGTCTCAAAGGTCAGGTAAAATCAGGGTGAAGGTTCCTTAGTCTCTATTTCCCCAGGAAAATTGTGACACTGCAGCTCTTGATTTTTCTTTTTTTTTTTCCTTTTTTTTTTCTTTACAGTGTAGCAAGCACTGCTGAGTTGTGCTGCTTTGCACATGCAGCTGGGTAAAGAGGGTGGAAAGAGGCTTTCCAATGGTTTTAACAGAACTGAGTCAACTCCAGCTGATAAGTTTCAGTAAGGAAATGAGCATTGTCTTTGGTTTTGTTCAATTCAAACAGGTGCTGTTAGTTGGGACCTGCATTCAGTGCAGTGAACAGTAAGTGCTTTTGGATGTGCATTTATTTGGCGGTTACAGCAATGTGTATTTTGAAGTTAGCTTTGCAAAAATGAACATTGGGAACCTAATTGCTTTCTAAATTGTTATGTTCTACTGGCAATTATTGGACTAGATAACAGTGTCACTATGTTATGCAGAAATACTAATGAGAAGTTGTCTAGCTGCATCTCTCACATCAAACCATGTGACAACACTTAGTTGTATTTACCTGTAATCCTTGATGCTCTGTCCTTTTATGCCTGATGTCACCACAGGTGACTCTCAAAGGTCCTGGGAATCCCAGCTGTCTTTAGTGATGCCTGCTGGTACATTAAGGCCTGTCTGGTATTTCTGACATGCCCCAAGTGACTCTTAAGTCTGTGATGGCAAGTAGAGGAGCTTGATGAAAAGCCTGTTGCACTTAGTGGTCTTTCTCAGAAGGGACAAATACCTGCCTCAAGTCATTTATCTAGAATGGAAACTTCAGGTAGTCCTTGATCCCTGAAGGGATTTTGTTTAACATTTCCTAGAGCAGGCAAAATACAATAGAGGAGTCACTAGCACTTTAGCCAGCACCGAGGGTGGGATCAGCCTGTCTGGATGCTCAGATGGCAGTGGATTTCTTAAGGATGCTCCTGTCACAGTCACTGCTATTGGCTGCAGGGGACAGCCTCTGGCAGCAGGAGGTCTCATCTGAAGAGCTCAGTGTGGTCACAGTTGAGAGAAAGAGAAATGGTGTGATCAAGCTCCTCCTGGCTCAAGGTTCGGGGTTTATCTGTGAGGATTAAGGTGACAAAATAACATGTTAACCTTATGGCAGTGTCCAAATAAATCCAAGACATCTAAACGTAATTGAGTGTTGCAGAAGTAGCAGCTTGTTTGTGGTATTCTGTCTTTCAGCACAAGCCACCTGAGGTGACAGATGCATTGAAGTGACTGACTTTAAAAACTGCAGTTGGATGTTTGCCTGCTTTGCTGCTGTTTTCATTATTTTTAGGGATGTGAGAAATCCATGTGACATGGAAAACAGAGGCTGCTGAGAAGACATTGACTCTTCCCAGACCAAGTCCCTGGTTATTTCAACAAACAGGGGAACCACTTTTCCAAGTAACAAAAGGCAGGAGGGGCAAGGTGAAACATGACTGTGACACACCTTTCTGGGCTGCTTTGTGGTCATTATTTACTGTTTCAAAGCTGTGCTCTGTGTTCATAGCTCTACCAGTGTACTGAGGGAGGTGGGCTCTTCCCTCCAAGCTAGAATGGGTGCAAACAAGGGGTTAGTAAGGAAAGTTGATCATTTGTTGGGGATGCCACTTCCCTGCACTCAGGTTTTTAATAGTGTGGATGAATTGGCACAGGAACCCAGGGCTCTGAAGTACATCATGCCCTTGGTACCCAGACTGGCTGCTGGGGTGATTTCACACCTACACAGTATCAGCTGACATTCTGTCATTGAGCCATGCAGGAATTTTACCACACGGGTACAGTCTTGAATTTTCAATGAGAATTTTCATTCTCCCTGTTCTGCTTGAATGAGTTGTGGAAGATCCAAGATGCATCTGCTATTACCAAAAGATTGTCATCTGAGTTTCCTTGAGGTATTTTACAGAAATGCCAAGTTCTGCAGATGAGGCGTGTTTCAGATGCTACTTGAATTTGAATTTTTTTTTCATCTCAGTAATATGTTTGTGCTAACTGGGATAAAAAAATTTCCACAAGTGCTAAACATCTCCCATTTCAGATAAAGGTTGTCTTAGAGCATGTGAAAATATTTTTGAGTGCTCAAACTCACATTTGATAAGTAGAATAACAAGGCACAGCTGCTTCTGCAATGAAATTGGAAGTTTTCACTGACAGCTTGAAATGCAGCACTGCCTCCCTCCTTCTCTTTATCATTATTAGTATTGGCTCAAGCTATGTGACAACAACCAGGGGGATTGAATGCAGCTTATCAGAGGCCAGTCCTTTTCTAGGGAGCTTTGCTTTTCCATGCCAGCCTCCTAATGGAGAAATTCCATTCTAAGGTTTTTGGGTGAGGTAGTCCTATGTAGCTCTCAGCTAAAAATAAGCCCCAAGAATTATAGGCTTTCAACCCATTAGCTCGTAAGAATCACTAGTATTCACTGTTGCATAATTTTTGGCTGTCATTCAGTACACAATGACAAGTATTTATTCATCTAGAAGAGGATGGAAAAGCTACATGGGTTGTGGCTGACATCATGATTAGAGTGAAACTCTTTCAGCTGAAAGCGGTTATACCTTCAGCAGTGCGTAACAGCCAAGAATAGTTTTTTTACGCTGAAGGAACCACCTGGGGCTATTCTGCATCATGTACTAATATGGGTTTAGGGACTAAAAATAAACTGGTATTTTTAGCTGAAGAAAGTTTGCCTTGAGCTCCTGATTTTTCCATCAGAAGAGTAAAAATATGTATCATCTAATGCTCTTTCTCTGTCAGCAGCAACAGCGGCTGCCACTGCCTTCCAGGGTGACTCCCACAAGCAAAGTGTCCTCAGGGCTCATCCAGTGCCTGGGTGAGAGCAGGTCCAGCCCTAGGTGTCTGGGCACTCTGAGTGCTTACACACGGTGGCTTCTCACAGAGTTTCTTGTAGCCACCGATAAAGCTGGATTGCCTCCTGGAACCACACAGAGGAAACAGATAAGGCTGGGAGCCACACAGCGCTGCTGAGGCTGTCTCTGTGTGTGTGAGACAGCAGTGGGAGGGTGGCAGAATCACGGAATCATTCCGGTTGAAAAAGACCTGAGATCATCGAGTCTAACCTGTGACTGATCCCCACCTTGTTAACCAGACCAGGGCACTGAGTGCCACGTCCAGGTGTTCCTTTGAACACCTCCTGAAACAGCGACTCCACCACCTCCCTTGACAGCCTCTTCTAATGTCGAATCACCTCTTCTATGAAGAATTTCTTCCTACTGTCCAACCTAACCCTCACCTGCTGCAGCCTAAGGCCATGTTCTCCTGTCCTGTCCCTTGTTCCCGGGGAGCAGAGCCCAATCCCCCCCGGCTTCACCCTCCTGTCATACGGAGCTGTGGAGAGCAAGAAGGGCCCCCCGAGCCTCCTTTTCTCCAGGCTGAGCTCCGCCCCCAGCTCCTTCAGTTACTCCTGTCAGACTGGTGCCCCTTCCCAGCTCCGTTCTCTTCTCTGGACATGCTCCAGTCCCTTAAAATCCTTCCTGAATTAAGAGGCCCAAAACTGGACACAGGATTCGAGGTGTGGCCTTACCAATGCCGAGTGCAAGGGGAACTGACGCAGTGATTTGATTACCGGGGGTTCGGGCAGGGCGCGGGGACCCTCCGGCCTTGCCATCTGCCCCCACCTCTATCTCCTCTCAGGGCTGTGAGGGGAAGGGGAGGGGTTGGTGCTGTGGCGACCTCGCGCCTCCGGCAGGGGGCGCTAGAGGCCCGCCCCTCACCGCGGTGACGTCACACGGGCGGTGGGCGGGAAGAGCCGGTGCTCATCCGGGTCCCGCGGCGGAGCCTGGGGGCGTGGCCTCGCCCTCACGTGACGCTGCGTGGCGGCGCACCCGCCATCTTGTGTTGTTGGGTTGAGGAGCCGCCGCGGCTGTGAGGGACTCTCCGCCCGGGAGCGCAGGTAACGCCGTCCCGCCGCCGCCCGGCCCCGCCGCTGTCCCGGCCGCCCCCGCCACGCCCCCGCCGCCGCGCGCCCTGTCCGACCATCGGCCCTGCCGGCGGCCCCCGTCCGCCTCGGCTGCCGCAGCACCGAGGCGCCCCGCGGCCTAACTGGGAGGCGAGGCCGCCCAGGGGGGAGGGGGGGGTGCGCCTGGAGGGCCCCCCTGCGCTCCCCATGGGCCTCTGCAGGGGTCGTTGGAGCTGGGGCGAGCGGGCCTTGAGCTCTCCATGCGGGTCCTTGGTGCTTGTCAAGCGGCGGCGGGGCGCCCGCGGCTCCTCACCGCCCTCCGGGGCCGTCTCCCCCCGCACTGACCCTTGTGAACTCGCTCGTCCCCTCCCAGCCCAGCGGGAGCGCCGCGGTGAGCCCCGCTTCGAGCACGCCCGGCCCTGTCGGGTTACACTGGCCGAGGAAGGAGGGAGCTCCGAGCCTTCCCCCGCGCAGGCAGCAGGGTGTTGGGAGCAGCGGTGACCGGCAGTGTTTGACTGGAGAGGCCTTGGCAGGCTGAAGAGAGCATCGATCAGAATTGTGTACGTTTGGTATTGATCCAAGACAAGTAGTTTCAGTGTCAACAGAACACTTACGGCTCTTTCAGTTCTCTGTGATTGCGCTTTGAATTGGGACAAGGTGTAGGCCAAAAGGAGGTGTTGCCAAGTAGTGCTTCTGGAATAAAAATCCACATTTTCCCTAGTAACATTCGGTTCAACGTTCGTGGTGTGCTGCTTTTATTGTAATTCTTGAATATCTGTTTGCTTGGGTGGGCAGGGAAAGGACTTTTGAATTCTGATTATATTCTTCTAACATCTTGCTGCTCATTTTATTTTCTTGCTTCAGGAGCTGACTTGGGGAAGTTCCTGGAAAGTACGTGTGATTTTTTTTTCTTATGACTCTACTGGTTGCTTTTGTTCTTAAGAAACTCTTTAATAAACAAAAGTTAATTTGCTGTTCTGTGAATGGAGCATTTGGTTGATACACAGTGTGATAATTGGAAACCTTTGTAAACAAAATTGGTTGCAGTTGTCACCAACAAAAACTTTGTTTTGGTATTTTTAAGTTTTGTTATTGGGTGGTGACTGCAGTAGATAATAAGAGCATTATTCCTATGAGGTGATGGTTTTCTTGCCATGCAGTTGAATAGGTGTCCTTTGAGCAATTAGCTGATGGCTATGTGAAGACCTAATTAACCCTGGGGGTGCCAGCAGAAATGCTGGAGTGTCCATGGCCCCTTCTGCACCTGCTTTGCTCCCCAGGTTCATTTAGTTCTACAAGTCAGTTGATGTCAGTCGTTGTGTGTTGGTGTTAATTTCTAAACGAATGTGTGATTTAAAAACAAAAATAAAGTTTCTGTCTATTAGTCAGTTGGATTAAAGAGAAGGCAGAATTTTAACCCTGGAACTTGGATGTCACCTTTTATGTTGGAACTTTGATAACCTCCTTCAGTATCTGACTATTGTGTGTAAATACTGGGGTTGAATGGTTTTAAGAGCTTCTCAGCCTCTCCCATCCCCTGGATACAGGAACGTGCCTGGGAGCACCTGTTCACTGTATTTCTTTTGGGGCCTTTTTCTGAGTGGTCTCTTGAGCCTGTGTTTTAAAGCAAGGGCATAGAACTAAAATGTAATGTGGTTTTGGAGTAGGAATGATTTGTTTCATGCCGTGCTTAAAAAAAAAATTGATACCACATAAAAAACCTGGGCTTTTGCAAGTCCTCTTTTTGTTACAGGTGTTGACCTTGAGGATTGTAAAATATCCTCAGGTGCTCCTACTAGCATTTTTTTTGCCTTTCTAAAACAATCAGTAGACTAAAACTAAGGTCCCTGTAATTATGTAAGTGAAAAAAAAATGCTTGTAGATAGACAGTTGAGGGCTTTGTAATTAATTTTTTCCTTACTGTTTTATTCCTCGGTTGAGGATAAAACTGTGTAAAAAGGGAGTGTGATGTAGGTTTTGGGTTTTTTTGAGTGATTGAGACTAAGCACCCCAATCTCTCTGCTAAGGCCAGTTGTCTGAATGAAGTTCTGTCACAAACTGCAGGTCCTCATACCTGAATGTAAGAAAAAAAATGACAATTTTTAAAGATATATAGATACTTCATTAAAATAAAAACAACCCTAGATGTCAGAGTCCCATGGAACAAATTGTTGGGACAGCTGAGTGGCTGAAGGCTTTGCTGGTACATTTGTCTGTGCTAAAAGATCTTTCTATTTAAACCTGGAAGGGGAAAACACTGGTTCACAGTAACTGAGTGAAGATGAGCTGGGCACTATGATCTGTGCTTTCCCCTTTGGCCTCTCTCTTCGTTTATTTATTTATTTTAATTACTAAGAATATGAAATTTGAATTTACCTACTTTAGTCTGGTATTGCAAGTTCAAGTAACTGTCATGTATATGTTTCTTATTCTTTCACTGAAATGAAATTCTTCTTTAAAATTCTTCCTTAGGACTTTTTAAAATATGGTATTAAGTTATCTCATAGTCTGATTTAGAAAAACATAATCCATTTCCTAACAGTTTTCCTTAATTTTTCTGTTTTTCTTACCTTTTTCCCCCTTCAGTGCTTTTGCTCAAAGATTAGTGAAGATAAGCTATATATAATTCATGATTGTAGACAGAGCTATGGGGCAGAGCAGGGGAGCCTTCTCCCTACAGAGCTTGCTAGAGAGCCTTTGGATGCCTTGATGAGGAGAAACCTTTTTCTTTGTTTACTGAGGAAGCATTTGCCTTGAAAAAGACTCTTTCTTTGTGTGATTTTCTCATCAATTTATTTTAATTCATAGAGTGACATTTGAAATCCAAGGTGTGTGAAATGCTGCAGGGAGATGGGGTTGATCTTACAGGAACAAAATCAGTTTCCTGCCCAGCTAAGCCTTTCCTCCTATGTCTTGCTCTCAACTCTGGAACTTTTTTTTTTTTTTTTTTTTTTTTTTTTTGCATAAAGGATCTGGCTTGAAGATCACCAGAAGTGAGAAAATTTAGCAAGTTTGCTCAAGGTGTGCCTAAGTTATGGATGGAACTAAGAATTAAGTGTTTTAAGTGACAAGCTCTGTATGGCATTGGCCCTCTTGTGGTTGGTGGTAATATGTGTGTGGATATATATAACCAGTTCATCATGGGGATGTTTAATACCATTATTTTTTCATGTTTAGCTCAGATGGCAGCTGGAGATTGTAGCAGGATGAGGTCTTTGCATTGCTTTGTTAGGAGCTGAGATTGCGCCTGTGTGTTGATTACAAAACGTGTCCACTTCTCTTTTTTGCAGAGGGAGGGCTTTCATTCCATTTCCTCTAAAGGTGATTAAGCATTCCTCGAATTTAGACACTGTAGAAATGGCTTGATGCCTGCATGGAAAACTAGGCTGCCATTGAAATGTTTATCTTTGCTTTTTTTTGTTGTTTTGTTTTGTTGTTTTGTTTTTTAATGGAAAGGATGTATAGAATTGTTTGGATGTATAGAATTGTTTGAATGCATCTGAGGTTTTTCCCAAGCATGAAATCAAAGTGTGTTTTTTCAGGAGTGAGCCTCTCCTGTAATCCTTAAAGCTTTTAGTATATAGGAGCTGGATATGTAGACCTCAGGATTATACAGAAAAGTAGAAGGAATCCCATGAGCTGTGTAGAGGTTGTAGAGTGTGTAGGTCAATGAAAAATTTTGATGGATATTTAGAGAATTGTTTTAAAATACTGTGTTGTTGACTGCTTTTTGGATAATTTACTAATTTTTGATTGTCTCAGTTAATTAAAACAGTGCATTATCATAATTTTCTCTCTTTGGCCATATGTTAAAAAGATCTAGGGAAATAAAGAACAATGACTTGATGGCTTTAGTAGGTCTGCTTGTATGTGTAGTTTGTCATTATAAATGGATAAGCAAGCTTACATATACAGTTACAAAAACTGGTTAGAAAGATATTTTTGTGTTAAATAGTTGCTATTCCAGTGAAAGTAAGCATGATGCACTGCAGTTTGCAGTGTTTTGTTACTTGAAATTTTGTCCTTTTTATTCAGTAGAGAAATACTTGTTTCAGGTTCTGGTTACAGTGAAACAGGCTTTTTTTATGTTCTTTCTCTTCCTGACAATAAATGTAAATTGCATTCTGTTAGTAATATTTTATGATAAAGATGCTGGCTTGTGTGACTGGGAGACGCAGAGGCTATCGATGTCCCTGGGGTAGATCAGTCTTGGTAAAAAAACGATGGGAGCCACGTGTGGTGGTGTGTCCATTCAGACTGGAGGAAACAAGGGAAATACTCTCTGGACACTCTGGAGATGACTTTGGGTGAAGTTATGTGAGGATAGATAGCTGAATAGCTGAATTTACTGTCAGATTTAGAGTCGGAATGTTGTGTGGCAAGGAGTTGGTTTGGCTGACAAGTAATGGATGTATAAACTGATTTTTTTGAACCACATGTATTAGAATCTGAGGATGAGTTATTTGGAAGAGTCTTTGGTGGTTGTCTGCTCTGCTCCAGTCACCTGCACAAAGCTAATGTTAGTGTTAGACTGTGTGTGACAGAAAGTGAGGCTGATCATGGAATAGCATATGGCAAGGCTTTTATGTAAAAAACATTTCGTAACTTGACTTAATCAGAGGCCCCATTCAACCACCATTAAAACCAGTGAAGCTTTTATGGTAGGTTTATTTAATGCTGAATCATCTACATATGTGATTTTCTCTGTAATACTAAGTTTTAAGAGTACTAAGGATCAGGCTAACATGACAAGTCAATTTACAAAGATATGGTTCTTAAATCAAAACAAGTGAATTTTTTTTGCAAATTTTGCAAAAATGCATGAGCTATTAAAAAGTATTGTAGTTCATATGTAATATGCAGTGTAATACACATTCTGATTCTCTGTTAAAATATTTTATTAATAAACCACTCACTGTTGAATGTTTGTTTCTTGAAGTATAGAATGTCTCAGAACTGCATGAGCAGGAAACCTTAAGGAACAGGGTGGGAGGGGAAGAAGATCATTTCCAAAGCCCAAAGAAGCTGATTATTTAAATGGCATTTTAAAAACGAACCTCTGAACCCTCTCAGCAAATCAGATGTGTTATTCAGTGATTGTTTTCGGTGAACGTAGTCTGAAGCTGTGTTCTTCAACTTTGAAAACAGGTGTGGGCTATATAATGTGTGTGACGGGTGGGAGAGAGGTGGTGTGGTGGGGTTTTGGTTGCATTCACAGTCTGCCTGCTGGCCTTGCTCAGGAGCAGGTAGACAGGCTTGGCATCTTGATCTGTAACGCCTTGTGGAAGGGCACAGATGAAATAATCTACCAGCAAGTTTTCCATGTGCAAGGTAGACAGATGTGGAAGTGATTTTTTTAGCTGGAGAGTGAGTGCTGGCAGGATTTTGGGGTAGGATTTGTAATGAGAAGCATTTGTGTTCCAGCCAGTGGCAGGGCGGAGGGTGTGGTTCCCTGGCTCTGCTTGACGCTTAATCGCTGGTGTCTGCCTTTGGCTGGGAGTCGGGTAATAAAGGTGGAGGTCACGCTGTGTTCTGGTGGGGAAAGTGAGAAAAGCCTTCCCATTTGGCTGTGTGCAGGTGAAGCAAGAAGTGGATAGCTCTCCAGCCTACCTCTAACCACCAAGTTCACAACAGTAGGTAGGAAAGGAGGAGGACATATGGAGTTGTGTTATTTAACGTTCCAAATTTTTTCTTGATTTTGGTTATTAGGTGTATAGGTCTTGTTAGTCTCTTGTGCCATTTCTGTCCTTGAAGGGCTACTTGTAGTTGTTGTTCCTGACTAGGCTGGAACATTTTGAAAGCTGAGGTGCTCCATAAAGCTTTAGATGCATCTGTGCAGTGAGCAGAGAAATGCCATTTGAGGTAGTCATGGACAATTTTTGATCAGAAACTGCCAAATGATTGAAATACTCTTGCAGGGGTTTGAGACAGGGAGGTTATAAGACTTCTAGAAATCTAACAATGTAAGTGTGATAATAGAGGCATAGTTTCTGGAGAAGTGCATGGTTTGGACATTTCTCCCTTAGGAGAAACTTTTTGGTGTGTGGGTAGATAGGCCTTGGAAAATTCACCGCCTTTATCAGGAATGGTAAGCCAGAAGGGACTCTTGTGACTTTTCTGGCATCTTGTATAATGTGACTAATAGATTTTTTCTTTCTGAATAATTTTGTATTTGGACTAGAACATACTTACTAGAAAATAATTTCACATTGATCTAAAATCAACTATGTTGATTATCTCTGAATGTCTTGCTTCAGTTCCTTCACTGAATTAACTTGGGTCTTCTGATGTTTTTACCTGAGTTATCATTTACAGACTAAGATACTTAATTTTTTCTCAAAGCTCAGGAGCTAGAGCTTTAGTATGTTGTTGGTGTTTGTTCTTCTCATTGTAGGGCATGTCTGTCTGGTTCTATCAATTTTTGAACACCTCATTTATCAGCTCTTTTGCCTCTTACAACAGAAAGGACAGTATCCCTTCAGTGGTAAAATTAGGTGTATATTTACTCTGCATTTTCCTTTTCCTGGGTTAAGTGGTTTTTGTTAGTGCTTCTAGTAAATGTTGTCTCATATGTTTCTTTAACAATTGATTATGTCATAAATCTCAGCATGGTTTCCGAACTGTGTTTTTCCAGCGTAGTCTTGCGTTTCTTATATATCACCTCTGTTTTCTGCTTGTGAGTCTCTTGACTTTGTTTTATTCAGTGCAACCTGCTATACTGGACTGAGTCATTGAATAATTCATGATGGTACTATTGATGATGTGTCACTTCCATTATTTACCATATCCATGTTTGTAATCCTTAGGTTTTAGACGTTTTGTGGCCAGTGTTACAGCCTCTATAGAAGGTAGTGTCTTACCTTTTACTTGGTTTTGAGAATTTTGTTCTGTCTGAGATAGGTTGTTGTAAATTCTTCAGAAGAGAAGAAAAATTAGGTTGTGATGATTTGAGACTTTGTGTGGTTCTGAATGGTTTTGTCTTTTTTAACATTCTGCTGAAATGAAATGTCCCGCAGAAGTTAAAATTTATCTACTTGCTCAAGCAATGACATTTCTACTCCTACAAAAGTGTATTTTGATTGCATGTCTTCCATAAATCTGTTGCCTGGCCTTAATTATGTCAGTGTCCTTTAATCAGTGTTGTCTGCTTTAGCCAGTGATTAATATCAAACAGGTTGTATAGCCACCTGAGTCATCCTGTTTACCATTGTACTTCAAAGGTGGCTTGCATACAGTTGTGGATCATCTTTAATATTTCAAGAATTAAAGAAAATCAGCATTAATTATTCAGTCAACCTGTTAATTTTTAAAAAAACACAGTTAGTGGCACTGACATTAGCTAGCTCTACTAGCTGCCTATGGAATGTTTTCTTGCTTGTGGAAGGTGAGGTGTTCTCATCTTGATGTAATGTTGCTGTTGAATGATGAAACACTGCTGTTAAATTCCTTCTCCGTATTTATTTAAGGAGAACCCATTTCCTTGCACTTAAGTGTGCTCTTGTTGGATTTCTGTTGTGTTCTTTGGTTCTCACATTTTTATCCAGTTTATAGGTTAAAAGACTCTTTCAGACCTACAGTAGCAACGCAACTACCTTGAAAGGAAAGGATACTTTTCTTCCTAAACATCTCTAATCAAAGAATAGACCATTTAAAAATAAAATAGCTGTGTATAGGAAGAATCAATGGGTTTTTTTCAAGGTTTAGGTTTCCAAAGTGAATAAAAAATCTAAGCACGCAGTGGCCCCAAAGCTATAAATTGCAATGACAGTCCAAATCTTTAATTTTTTTTTTCTTTGACTGCAGAGAATATTAGATGGTCAGACCTGAATGCAGCCAGGCTTAACTTGGAATTCTAAGAAACTTTATCTTGGTAGTCTCTGCCCAGAACAGCAGAACATCTTGGTGGGACAGATAGCCATGCGCTGCTAGCTGAGAGAATTCTGTACTTGAAATGTAGGAGTTTAACATTGCCTGAAAATCTTAATGTAGGTGCCCATCAGTAATAAATGAGCCTTAAATGGCTATTATGTGAGGTTGAGCAAAGTTTGGAAAACATGGTAATTTGGATCTTTCAAATCTCTGAAAACAGCTTTTTGTCTAGATATTTATTAACTAGCTGTATATTTTAAATAAGATACCAGAGCTTATGGGCGAAATGTGCCAGAGTAATTGTAGACCTTCAACTGAAACATCTTACACATTTTAACACATAAATCCAGCTAGTGGAATCAAGTTCTGGCTTGTATCTGTAGCAGATGTTTGAGAGCTTTAATGCATTTATAAGGTACTAAATATAGGTAGCAAGCTTGAAAAATAAATTAAGAAACTGTAAGTTTGGTAAAATAACCATTGTTCCTAAAGCAAACCAGTGAAATGAGTGTTTCTGATGGCAGCTTCTGCATGTGTAATATTACCTGTTAATTGTGAGTGAAAGCCACTTAAAGGCTTCATGTTATTGGATTACAGTTTGTGTCTATTCAGAGAGTGGACTTCTGACTTTCTAAGTACTAAACAGCTGACAAAATAGGGATTTTTTTCTCCCCCTTGCCAGCTTACTGGTTGTTGGTGGGGTTGATGTGATTTCTTTTCTTTTCACTCCAGCATGCTGATGGCAGGTTGGTGGCTGGTTTTGGCTGTCACTCCAGGAAAATGGGGTTCCAGTTTACAAGGCAATTCCATTTTTCCCTAAAAATATGCAGAACCCCAACTAACTGTGCGGTTGCACAGGCACCTTAATCAAGTATTGACTTTATTTGAAGAAAACTTTGGAAAAATGTTTGTTTGGAGCAGTGGTGGGAAGCACCAGGTAGCTGCCTTGGCTGAGCAGTGGTGTTAACTGACCATTACCAAATATTGCCTCAGTTCCTCACTTCAGCTAGAGGCTGCCCATGTGCTCTCTGCCCATATAAAATCTGTGGCTGTGAAGATTCCTCAATCAATAGCCTTTGGTTTGTAGAAAACCTCAACTCACAAAACCAGCTGTTCAGAAAGGGTTTTCTTCCTCATCAAATGATATCAAGGAGGAAATATTAGGTATATGTTATTTTTGTAATTTGCCACCCTTGATTAATAAGGAAGTAGCATTTTAATAAGACCAAGAAAGTGATCTAGATAATAAAGATTTATTTACATCTTTTGCTTAGCCAAAATGGTTAAATTTGTGACCTGATCGTTCATTCCTGTCTCTGAATTCTTCGTCCTTTTTCTTGCTCCACCCTGACTTTTGCAGTGAGTGCTGCCTTGTCCACTCCAACTTGCCTTTCCAGTTAGTGCAGCTTCTCCTCACACGAGCCAGGTGTGTGTAGTCACTGTCAGAGGTTCCTCTCGGGTTGGCTTCTACACTCCACTTTTGAGGGCCAGTGGAAGCAGCACAGGGTTTCCACTCCCTCTCATCTGCTCTGACGTGGCTTTAGTGTTTTATTCTGGTGCACTTGCTGTCTTAGCTTTCCTGAGCCTTTTCCCTGTTCTCTGCCCTCCTCCTCCCAAATCATTGCCCATTTCCAGGATGCCTCTTGTCCAGCATTTTTCTCTCAGCCTTGTCTGTAATTTTCATGTGTGTTTTGTTGTCTGGGTGATGTCTATTCAGTTCACCTGTCACACCTATTCAGAGCATCTGTACATCTGTTTTGTTTGGTTTTGAGGGGGATGTATTCAGTACAATGTTGTTCACTTAGAGTTGTCCTGTTTTCAGTTCCAAAATTCGTACAGTCAGAACTTCTAGGGATGGAGTAACTTACCTGAATGCAATACAGAAGAGGAAGAGTTTACAAAGCAAAGTGTGGTGGCCAAAATGAGAGATAGGGAAAGCCATTTAGCAGCTGACTGGGATGAGACTCGCATTCTTGTAGGTACTAAACTACTAAGGAGTCGAATAGAGAAACATGGCACAGCATCCTCAATTTTTTGGGAAGGTAATGCAGAGGCTGAAGAGTTGGAACGAATGGGTCCAGAACCAGTGAACAGCTTCTGGGTTTTAGTGCTTTGTCCATGTATCTGTTGATTTTCAGCTGTGTTTTCATTGTTTGTGAAGTGCCAGCCTTTTTGGTATTACTGATACTAGACTAGCTTTGATGTTAGGAGTTAAAAATCCCAGGTTCCCTGGTGATGCACATGGATTGATCTGAAAACTCACCACCCTCAGCAGAAGGATTACATTGCAGGAAGTGAGGGACAGCCATCCAGTTAAGGCTACTAGGAATTGTGTTAGAAGCTTGTCTCTGCCCAAGTGTGCGTGATGGTTTGCTTGAATTGCCCCACAATATTTTCCCTTGTGTCTGTTGCATGTTGTCTTTGGGTACGTCACCTCTTATTTTGATTTGCAGGATGGTGAATGGATATACCTTGAGTGTTCTAATGAGCTATCAGCTGTGTCAAAAAGGCAACTCAGATCAGACCAAAATCATCTCAGACTAGGCCAATGAGAATATCTGGATATTTTTGCGTTAGCTTTTGGTGCAGGTAGTTGGGATAATTCTATTTAATTGTCTAGAATTGTGGAAAAAAGCCCATTAAGATTTGTATATAAATTGTATATGGGAAAAAGAAGATATGTCATGTTGTTAAAATGCATAAACCAAACATTAGTTGGTAGGTTTAGGCTTCAGGGAGTTTTATAAGCATTTGTAATCTTATGCCCAAAGTATTTGGATAAAATCTGCTCAAGCAGTTTTAGCATATTTGGTTTTAGTATGTTTTGTCATTTTCTAGTTTTGAGGATATTGATTTATTTTCTTTAATTTTAATATCATTACTTCTGTGGAATGTATATAAAGAAAAAAGTTTGCTCTGTTAGCTTTTGTCTTTTTCTTTCAGTAAATAATGCCCTGTCTACCTATATCTCCCTGAATTTTGTTTTTCATCACCTTTTCATGCAAGGTATAGACAAACTCATGAAGTTCCTTATTTGGTCCCTGGATCTGCCAAGGGATGTAGTTCTAATACTGCAAAGTTCCCCACCTGATGTTATGGGTTCTTGAAGTCTAATCAACCAGTGTCTGAGATGATGCTTCAAATTCTTTTTTCTTGGGCTTTACCTACTGTGTGTTTGGTTTTTGAAAAACCAAACCATCTTTCTCTGCGGGTTTGGATTTGGCTGCTGCTGGAAGGAAAGAGGAGCTGTATTTGTTGCATGAAAAGACACTTCTCCAGAACTGCCTGGGCTGGCCTTGGTTCTGTTAGGGAAAAGTTCATAGCCTTACCTTAAGTCGTGTCCTTTCCCTCCTATGTGGCTTCATCTGCTCTTATCCATGCACTCTGGATATGTAGGAACTTGACCTGAGCTTTGCTAATGTCTGCAGGACCTACCTTGACTAATAGCAATGAAATTAGCTGAAGTCTGAAGTTATGATTCTTTTTTTTTGCTTTGTAAAACCAAGAATGAAAGAAATGCTGTCATTTGCCTGCAGAATTTTGGAGAATGTTGCAGCATTGGGTGTACTCAATCTTTAGGAGGCTTATTTTTCGAGAATGAGCAGTGGAAAATTCTTGAATACTCTGCCACTCAGCTGGCAAATCTGTCTTGCTGTAATTCTAGTGGGGTTTTTATCCTCTTGTAATTGTCAGGAAGCAGCAATTCTGTTAATTAAGCATTACTGCTCTTAGAGAAGAGGATTATGCATCAAGTTCTCTGCGTTTGTACAAATTGTTTCCTCAGACACCCTAATCCAGTGTCCTGTTTGAGCTGTTAAAAGAGGGATTTAGGGAAGAAATCTTGATGCAGTTGCATCAAGATATTACTAAATCAATCTGTGTTGGAAAGCTGAAATGGATTCCTTAAAAAAAAACCCAAATTCAATGTAGTCAAGTTTTTTCACTTCTTTGCATGACCAGGTGTGCTTTTTGAGTTAATCTATGAAGGACTGTATCAATCCAGCTGTTTTCATAATAAATATTTTTATTTTTCAGGTTCACACTTCTTAAAAAAGAGGAATAGAACAGGAAAAAATGGCAGCAGAAACTCAGACACTTAACTTTGGGCCTGAATGGTAAGTTTTGTCTGTTTTGTAAGACTCCAGAACTTGTCTAAAAGGATTTTTTTTTCTTTTTGTTACTTGGGAGCAGAATTAATTATGGGACTGAATGGGATGTAATACCTTTGTTGTTTTGTCCTGCTTCACCTCAATCCCTGGCCTGTGATCTAAAGCAATGTTATAAAATTAGTCTTAATTTTGTGAATTGACATAGTGTATGAATTGAGTTGGGTTTTTTGTTATGGTAATGCATTTTATTTAACTTGCTGCCAGGCATTTGAGGGAGGAGTTATGATCTCAGAGGTATGCACAGAATAATTGAAGATGTGTTTATTCAGTCGTCCTATGTGATGCATGTTAATAAAGAAGTTCTTAAACTCTCCTCACTATACTTAAATCCATAGCTAAGCAAGTTTTTTCTTTTTCCAGTTCTAAAAAACCCAGTCTCTTTATGGAATATGATAAAAGTGTGAGTTTTGTGTCAGTGTCCTCCAAGTTTGTATGGAATAGTGTCAGGAAAAGAAAGCTATTGCATTCAGGGGAATCCCTGCTGTTGTATAATTTTGTCAGCTGTTATTTTTACAGCTTGTCTGACATGCATTGTCCTGGCTTTTGCTAAAAAGCAATTGCACAGGTGTGATTATTCAGTATTTGTTCCAATTTCTTGTTTAAGTGTTGGTGACTTCAGTTACAAACAGGAATTCTGAGTGATGTGGTTTCTGAAGAGTGATTGATCCCCTGGTGTGTGAATGTGTAGTGGTTATAGGAAATACAGTTGCTGCAAAGCATGTGATTAGAACTGTTACTTGAATAACACGTTCACTTTTGCTGACACGTTTCTGTGTACAATGTACAGAAATTGGAGAGGATTCAGTGAAGAAATAAGACATGATTTGCAGCCTGTGAAACAATGAGAGCTCAGTCTATTTTGCTAGAATGAAAGGAGGTTAAAGAATGAATTTATCAGTATCTATAAATATACCCACCAGGCAGATATCTTGTGCTGGAGTGCTCTTCAGTGTAAGAGACAGACATGATTAGATTCTTGATGGATGGAAGCCAAAGTTATATTAAAAAAAGAGGAGGAGGAAGACCATTCTAAAAAAAGCACGTTTTTCAACAGTAACTTAATTGCTATGTCATAGTGAGGGGACTGTCATAGTGAGTCTCCAGAGAGTTTAAAAACCAGATTAGATTATGTGCAGAAGCATATATTATACTTCAGTGAATTAGTATCTTTTTACAGGAATAATGGAACATAAGATTTGTAATTTTTCTTTTGGGTTGTGGTATAGTCATGTCTGTCACGTAAGCTGCTGTATCACTTAACAGTGAAACTCTGGGTCACGACTGATCTGATTGGTGCTGGACATTGCACTGAGCCATCAAATCCTTTAAATAAGTCTTCTGCAGGCAGAATTTGTTTGGAAGTGGTACATTGAGGAACTGCCACAGGGTGGCACCAAACTAAAAAAATAAGATCAACTCTTGACTTGCAAATGATTATTTCTTTCCTGTTTAAAGAACAATAAAACAAAATGAAGCATGGTTCAATAATTAGGTGAAAGGTAGCCTCTGAATCACTGTTTTAGTTTAGAGCTGCTTCTCTTCCAAGGATTTTTTGATTGCTGAGAAGAGCTTTTACTGTTTTATTTGTCGAAGTTGCCCATCAAAGTGAATGTAAGAAAATGGGCAGGGTTTTTTTTTTCTTGACACACATATCCTTTTGTAAAATACTGCTCAAACTTAAAAATACCACATATTTGGCTAGCTGATGAAGTGGCTGTGTAGAATGAGATAAATTCACCTCCAGAGTGGGAATAATGTAAAATGCTACTTGCAAGAAGTTGAATAACTTACCTGTGTGGAATGGGAACAAATGTAATAGCATATTTATCTGTTACCATAAATTAGATTTATTAGATTGCCGCTTCCAATGTCTCTGAAGTAGAGTGTCACTATATTTTGTACATATCTTTATTTTTTTTTTCTTTTATTGATAGCCTAAGTTAGATGGTATATGCACTCTAAAAAAAAGCCATTAATTTTAACTTGTGGAAAAGGGATTTGTGGTAAGGAAGGATTCCAGAGACACAAGAAGAAGCTTCATTATAAAATTTACTGTGCTGTTCCATTAAATTTCATGAAACGTCTGAATAGACTCTTTCCTTAGCTTAATATTTGCTGCACTCTTCTAGCATGGTAAGAATTTTTCTTAGCAAAAGGAAGCTATTGTCATTAAGATGTCCCACTGATTTGTGTGCAGCCTGTAGAAATAGCTTAGGCAAGGCTTTATGGGGGTATAGCTGGCTTGCTGTATAGTCAACATAAGAGTTTTCCTGGGGCAAGCTGAATTCCTTGATGTTCTCCTTGGAATTTTTTTCTTTCTTGCTCTCCTGGCTGTGGGTGAAGCAAGGGAGGTTCTTCCACTTTTCCTGTTGAAGCACTAAGATTTAGAGTTTTGAAGTTAAACCGTTAATGTCTTTACTTTCAGTATTGTATTTATTTTGTTTGTGTCAAACCTGTAAATGTGCAAAGGGATGTTAGCACAGGTGAAGATACGCTCAATTCAGTTTTCATTGCTTTTCTGCTTTCTTTCAGGCTGCGAGCTTTGTCTAGTGGCGGGAGTGTGACATCCCCTCCTCTGTCTCCGGCTTTGCCGAAGTACAAACTAGCAGACTATCGCTATGGGAGAGAAGAAATGTTGGCACTTTTTCTAAAGGATAATAAGGTGAGCAGGAAGAGGAAGGTGGCCTGATGTGTGCATTCCTAGTGACAGTCTCATGATTAAGAATAGTTGTATTTTGTGATTATGGACAAAGATATTACATATCCCTTGCAATCCCGAGCTGATTGTGGTGGGTTTTCATGTGTGCACTTGTTTGATTGCACTTTTACCAAATTCAGTACATTTTGGGGGTTTTTGTTTGTTTATAATTTGTTGGTTAGTGTGTTATTTGTTTTTTGGTTTTTAGGGTTTTTTTTCCATTTGAGAGGGTATCTTCCTGTACCCCAGAAAACAAAAACCCTGATTGCTATATTCAGTCCCACTGCCACATAAAAATCTCTTTGCAGCTGTGCAGATTTGCTTGCCTCAGTAGGATTTTATTTAACGTAGTGCATAATAGTTACTTGATTCCACTGTGAAGTCAAGCAATAAATCATATGAACAGATAATCTGAAAAAAGCAAGAGATCTCTATTTATCCCATTTTAAGTCAGTTCACTTTAGCAGGTAACTAGCCCAATGAGAGCAGTCCTCAGGTAGCTCACTCCTCTGGGAATCAGGACACAGAACCAATGACATGGAATCCATAAAAGCAGTATAGAAAATCAGGAACAAACTTCTGGTTTCACTTCAAACAAAGGTTCTCAATGATGTAAAAGATGATATAAAATTTCAGAGGTCTTTCAGGCAAATGATGAATACATTTTGCTGATGTAAACATTGGGTTTTTCTTTAGATGGTGACAGTGGTTGGTTTATTGTTGCAGCAGACTTGGAAGTCTGAATTCACCTGAGAGCTTACCCTTGAGGGAGGGAGGGACTGCAAGAAATGCTGTCAAGATTGTGCCTTGAGCTTGGAATGGAGATGTGCACACACGGCTTTATGTTCCTATCCTGTCTTGGCTGCCGTTACTGTACAACGCTGGGAGCCCTGCATTGCTTGATCATGGGTTTAAGGGCATTGAATCTCAAAAGATTTTTCTAAGTCTGTGAAGTGTAGCATAGCTTAAAGCTATGCTTTAACAGGCAGAATTGTCCTGTTCTACAAGAAACTGTGATTTAAATCTTGATGTTATGCTTGAATAGGTCAGCCAGTCAGAAGTCACTGTTTTTTGCAGTTTGTGTTTGTTGTATCAGATGATGCTGAGACCTCTGCTCTTGGGACTGATTCAGAGCAATCCTCAAATATCCCGTGTTACAGGAAGTTCTATGATCATTATGAATGGTCCAAAAGTATATTTTCTCCCTATGTGTTTGCCAGAAGGGCATTGTATATCTTTTGATATCTTTTGATATCCACATGTTTCCAAGGTGTTGAGTGCTTCTAGTTATGAAGACTGAGAGGACTTTTGACAGTCATTCTAGTCAGATAGATGACAGCAATGTTTTTCAGCTGTTGCATCTCTAATTAAAAGAGAGTTTGACTGAAAGCAGGAAGATTTCTGCTAGCAAGTATCTAAATGAAAAAGTGTCTTTAGTGTTATGAATTAAATATTTCTGAAGCAGTTGTCTATTGGCATAATTGGAGTTCACTTGTCAGTATGTAATTGGAGGTTCTTGTCCATGTTCTCAAGGTCATATTTATTGATGGTGCTTCTGATTCAAACTTACTGTTAAAATTTATTTTAATTTAAGTCATTAGTGTTCTCTAGTTAATCTATACATATAGTTTCATTGTACTTGGTTGGGTTTTTTTGGGTTTTTTTTGGTGGGTTGTTGTTTTTTGTTGTTTGGTTTTGGTGTGGTTTTTTTGCTTGGTTTGGGTTTGGCTTTGTTTTTTACTCTCCCAGTTGGTTGTAAATTGGAGTTGCTTACTTTAACTCAAATACAACCTCTGTGCTGTAGGTGGTAGTTGGCTATAATGTCCCTATATAAATATGTTGAAGATAAAGGAATAGTTTTTAATTTACCAGATGAAATGTCACTTGATTTGGATTTCAGCTGCAGTAGTGTGTAAGTTTGAGTTCTGATGTCTGTGGCCTTGTGGGTGGGTGGGTGATGTTTTGAATGCCTTGTTTAAAAGAATTTTTTTTTCTGAGGGTTATAAATTTGCAGCAGAGTTATACCCACCCACAATGAGAGTTATTGGAAGTACTGGGTAGATGGAGACAGAGTTGGCAGAATAAGATTTTTTTGTGAATCAGTGTGTATGGCATCATCCCTGAAGTGGAAATACTTGGATGTAGTAGAAATGCTCCTTTTCTTTCACACAGATACCTTCAGACCTTCTGGATAAGGAATTTTTGCCTATTTTACAAGAGGAGCCCCTGCCACCACTGGCACTTGTACCTTTTACAGAAGAAGAACAGGTTTGTATTTTCTTTTTATGTCTTTAGATTGTTATTAGTGTAAAGACATGATAAAAAGTGTGCTTCCATTTAGAAAAACAATAAAATTTGAGATTAGTAGGTCTCAGAGTGTACTAGTTTGAGATGAAACCAGCAGGAGATTCCAAGTCAGACCTACAATGTAATTGGATAATTAAAATAAAGGCAATAGTACAGAAACTCTGACTTAAACTGATAGAGCAAGAATACAACCGTGACACCCAAGGTCAAGGTGATGGTAGCAGTCTAATTAAACGGTGGCTACAGTCGTGTTGGAGTGGTGGATGTGGTTTTGTCAAAGCAGTGATCCTGTAGAAAGATCTGATCCTTCTCTGGAGTTCCAGTGGTGATTATTGAGCTCTTGTCCTCTGGGTATCCCGTGGTAGTGGTCTCCTGGTGGTCCAAGTCTCAGATTATATAAAGGTAGGAATGTTTGGTTCCTCCCCCTGGGAGGGGCATCTCACAATGGGATGATGTAATTCTATGAATCATGGGAGACATTGGTGGCCCATTAGTAGGGATCGTCCCCCAGAGGGCATTACCACAGGTGAGTCATGGAGGAGATAAAGAACACTGCATCACCTATTTTAACAGCTTATGAAGATGGTACTAGAAATTTTTTTTTACTCGTTACACCTTTTCATTGTAACCAAGGACACAGAGAAAGAAATTATGGAAGCATACTGTGTCAGCATAAAGTTTAAATTCTCTCCATGCTCAATTATTGTCTTAAATTTGAAAAAAAATGTTTCTTTCATCCAATGTTCTGTTGAAGGTAGACAGGTTGTTAAATCCATGATCACTGTCTCAGAAGTGTTACCTATTTTTTAGGTATGCACCATTTTCAGATCAGTGATATTTTCTACAGTTTTTTACCACCTTCTTTTTGGTAACCAGAAAGTCACAAAAGTGGCTGAGTTCTGTAGCCTCAGTTTTGTGTTCTTTAGAGAAGTGCTGAAGTTTTTAGACTGTTAATATTTATTAAGAAGATGCAGTACTGTTACTTGCTCTGTATATAAGCAGTTGCTTGTTTATCTCCTCCTTTGGTGTTTATAGGTATATAACCAAATAGAGATGGATGAGAGTGAGAACTGGTAGTCCATAAGGATTCCATTTAAAGGTTGACTGGTCTTTGGAAGCTCTTGCTTTAAATTTGATTCCTAATGGTGAAAACCGCCCATCTTCTCTGGATAAGTGCCTCTGGCTTTTGACTCTGAAGCAGTTTCCTCTTTCTGGCTGTCAGAACTTCTTGATTTTTCAGTTGCTCTCTGATTTTTCATGTTTTTTAGCACTTTTCGTACTTCAAAGTACTGTGGTTTGGGTTTTTTTGTTTGTTTCTTTTATAATAGGAAGCTGAGTATTTTTACTGGCTTGAGTAATTTGATTTTTGCAGGGGTGGGTAGTGTTACTATTAGTTTCTTGAGATATCAGAGTATCCTCCGTCCTTTGCCTGCCCTAGGCTGTTGTGTTCTTGAATTTTTCATTTCATTTTGTGCGTGGGTGTTTTGGCATATCCTCTTCTTCTCTTCCGGGCTTCTTCCTCTTCAGAATTGGCCCATGTTTCTTGTGTCTCTGTAGGGTGCTGACATTTCACGCAAGGTACTAATGGTTTAGTTTTTAATCAGCAGTTATATTTGAGTTCACATGGATGCACTGTGTGTGCTTCATCTCATAGTTAGTCGTTAAAGACAACTGAAATTGAGACAATGCTATGTGAGGTCTTAGCTTCTGTTCTTGAGTAGAAAGAGAAGGGATTCAGGAGCAAGCCTGAGAAATGGTGAGCCAGACATACATAACTGAAATGTTAAACCTTCATGTAAATGTCTTTGGACATCTTTTGCTGATGCATAGTAGAGTTCTTCAGGAAGGACTACAGGCCTTTTGCAGTTTAAGGGGATGCTGACTTTTGGTGGTTGTCAAGATACTCTCTGTGAGGAATAACAGGAGTTGAAGACTGTGGTATTGAGAGTATGCTGAGTACAGATGAGATGGTAAGTGCTGCTGAGCTTCAGGGATAGATGTGGTCCTCTGTGGCAGTGTCCAATGTTCTGCCAGTCTTGAAAACTCCTGAGGAATTCATGTATACCGTGTCAGTGCTTTTTCCTGCTCCTTTTCACCTGTAATCATACAGGAGCCTTTAAGCAGCTGAACAATTCTGTAAAACCTCCACAAAAATCATAATTGGAAAGAAGAGGTTTATATTCCCTTTTTAAGGAAGATTTTCCTTTAATGCTTTCTGGGGACCCAGAGGGTATGAACAATCTGGTTTTTCATGTCGTTTTTTTCCCGTCTTCATGACTGATATGAGGAACCAAGGGAATAGCATATTTTAAGTTGGGAATTCTGGTGTTTGTTCCCTATGACATAACATTGTTTATCATTAAGAGTCATGTTCAGAAGTGGTCGTGAGGTGAGTATTAATGGATTTGCTGCTAGCTGTGGTGCAGGAAAGTTCTTACAATTAAGATGGACAAAAGAGTTTAAAAGACATTTTTACCCCCTCCATGAGTACTTAGGATAGAATTGTTGTCTCAGAACTTGACGGGCGGGCTTTCGTAGTCCTTAGAGGAGAGGCTGATCAGAACACTGGTACTTCAGCATTCAGTTCGTTTGCAGCTGAGCCTATCAGGATTACTTTGGCCTTAAATTCAGAACTGCTGTGTTACGCAGCTGATGGCAGCTCCGTGTGTACTATGGAAAGAACTTGTCTCAAGCTGATTTAAAGATGTATTATCTAGAGATGGATGACAGATCATGAATTTGAATTAAGCAGCTGTATGAATTTAAACTTGTTTAGTCTTGTAGTATTTAATTAGATACTTAAGACTACAGTGTTCCCTGTAACAGGACTTGGACATGCTTTGGATGGAATTATTGGTTCTTTTTATGTAGAATGTTACTTTTCTGAAGATAAAGTTGTTGAGCTAACCTGGAGTTCAACTGATTCACCTAATGTAGTGAAATATCTTAGACAAATCTATGATTATAAATATATGTTTCCAGGGTAGTGTCTGTTGAAACGAAGAAGGTTTCTGCAGATGGTTTTAACAGGGCTTTCTATGATGGAGCACTGACAGTGTGCAGCAAATGTTCCTTTGCCTTTCCCACTTCTCCCCTTTTTCCTATTTGCATTAGGGGACAGTTTGGTTTTGTTAATCTTACCTGCTTGCATAGTAAGGGAGGCTTAAACTCTTGGTGAATATAATGGAGGTCCTTTTGTGTTTTCATTGGTTATTTTCCTGGCATCTGTTTCCTGAGACATCTTCATTTGCTGCTAAAGCTGTTTTGTAACAGCTTTGTTCTTCAGTGGACATTGTCAGCATTGGTCGTTGAAGGAATACACTGACCAATAGTTGGGCAATTTTTGCTTTTTGAATTTGCTTTTTTTATTGCTTACTGTGATCTTACCACATAGATTGTTACCACTATGCCTTCACTGCAGCAGGCTCTACAGAGGGGAGGGAGAAATTGCTCAGAGTTCAGGCAGACAAGTCAAATTAAAAATGAATTGGAAGAGAAAATAAGATTATTATTTTGTTCTTAGAGGAAGAATAAGACATTTAAAAAAATGAGGAATCTCCTATGCAAGACAATGATTCTGATAATAGCTTAAATACATTTTTGTAGTGAAATATTTCAGTGCTTCACAAAAAAGCAGAAGTATCAACACCTGGAAAGGTGGTGGTTTGCTCAGAGGCAGATGGAGGTGGTTCCTTTTGATTTGGAGTTGAAATGGTTGCTTTAAACTTTAAGAGCTAGCTCAGAAAACAGATTTACTGGAAGCTGACCTTGCTTTTTTGCCATGCATGACTGCATTTTTTCTTTCCCCTCAAGTCTAATTAGTTACCAATTCTCTCTTGAAGGAAGATCTGCTTTTGTAGAGAGCACATATCAAGCAGTTTCTGAAATGTTTCTGTAATGTATTAAAACTCCTGTTGGCTTTGATGTTAGCGATTTAGGTTTTAAATAGTATATAATCACTTGTCTCATTGTTCTCTGAAGACCTTCAAAGTCATAGTAATTCATTTGAGTTGATGTAAGCACCTTGCTGGCTTTAAGTTCCTTTCAAGAAGCCTGATATAACAGCTGTTTGGAGTCCTTTGCATTCTAATTATTCAAAACTTGTATTCAGAAAGTCTGTCAATTCAGGTTTACTTGTTAGTGTTTCTGAACATGCATCTGAATTCTTTGGCTCAGTTTTCTAAGTATTTGTGCTCAGAGAATAGGGTCAGAGTTGGTTATATTTATCCATTCTTTACTAAAATAGCTTTTTCTTCAGCAATTGTTTCATATTAAGCTAAAGTTGTATTTTACTGATGTTTATTTTCGTATGAAAATGAGTGTCACTTAAATTTCAGAAGCCTTAAGTACACTTAGTTTTTCCGAAAATCTGTTACTCTTGTGATATTCAGAGAGTAAAAAGACTTATTTCTGCTAAGGAGATTGGTAAATATAATTTATTCAAGTTCTCTTGGTCTTTATGTTTTCCTTCTTTGCTTAAGAAGTAAGTTTAGAATTGCTATTAATTATAGGTATCAAGTATAGGCAGGTGCCAGTCTCTTTTTGCAGCAGAATGTGTGTTTGACACTGCTGATGTTCTGATGGTTTCTGTGCTGGCATCATCTGGTAAAGGAATAGATGTTCAAATGCTTACTTCAGAGCATAGAAATCTCAGCTACGTAACTTGAAAATGGTAATATTGACCAAGATACTTCTATAGTCTACATTAGCTGCTCACGTGTGCATGAAATCCTTTTCCTTTCTAGTGTTAATTGTAGAGAATTTTTAATGAAAATAAAGCCAAATTTAAGATAATGGTAAATATTTCTGTTTTTTCTTTTTGTTTTGTTTGGTTTTTTTGGGTTTTTTTTTGTTTGTTTTTGGGGTTTTTTTGTGTATTTGTTTGTGGTTTCTTTGTGAAGGTTTTTCCAGTCAAATCTGACCATGACTCTTTCTTCTTGGCAGAGAAATTTCTCGATGTCTGTAAACAGTGCTGCTGTCCTGCGGTTGACGGGACGTGGAGGAGGAACGGTGGTAGGGGCTCCTCGAGGTCGAAGTTCCTCTAGAGGTCGAGGTGAGCTGCCAGTGGGATGTGCTGCAAGGGATCCAGCTGATCCAGGTCAAAGCTGCTCAGAGATATTAAGTGGAGCTTGGCTAGAACCGTGTGTTCGCATGCTCAGTGGTTTTTTGCTTAAAACTTTGAAACATTTCCAACAAGGTGGTGCTGGAGAATGAATATTGTGTTCAGTGATGATTCTGCACATCTTAGTGCACAACTGGTATTTTTATTGTATGCCTTTGCCATGTTGGTGGGTGGGAAAGCAAAAGGCAATGGTAGTTTTGGGGTGGAATATGAAATTCTTTGGTTAAAATTGTTAGAAATAACTTTATCAAAAGCATAAAACTAATTTATAGGGAGAGGATAATAAAAATCTACAAATGTATTTAAAACATCAATGTGTAGTAGGTTGTGTTCAGTGTTCTGAAAAGCCATCTTCATTTGTTAACATCCTGGGCGTAAACAGTGAATAGAGAGATGTAATTAAATTTGAGAGACATTTGGGTCTTCCCAGTTTTAGTGCATCACTGTAATTGATGTCTCATCCAGGATCACCTCAAACATTTGCAAATTAGTGGAGAAAATGTCCTGATGCCATATTGCTGAAGTCAAATCAAATTGTTAAACCCAGCATTTATCTCAGCAATTCCCTTTTCAATGTGCATACTTCTATGAACTCTTTTTTGGGGGGCTTTATATATAAATATGATGGGTTACATTTAGATTATTAGGAAGCCAGAAACTTGGAAATACTGAGTAAATAATCTTGTAACCTCTGTCTTTGCAGGTGCTTAGGTGAGGTTTCTCTTAGAGCCCTTTTAAATTTAATTCTACATGTCCTTAATGGTTGATATTTTCACTAAGATCTTCGGAAAGTGCTTCATATATAATTAGATGCTTGACCAGAATTTTGCTTTGACTTAATGTGTTCTCTTATTTCTGTTCTCATTCCTTAATCCTGCTTTCTTTTTAGTTTACATCTCTCTGATATTTGTAGATTGTTGTCTGTCTTCTTGTCGTTGCTTTCCAGCTGAGATATGAAGTTAAAGCTTTATGAGACTATCATTAGATTTTCCTCTTGCTTCCCCTTTGTTTGCCATTGCATTTGCACAAATGCTCAGGGTTTCATTAAAAAAAAGTGTGCATATATATAGAGGTGTGTACTCATTTGAGAGTTGTTGCTTTTTTGTTTTATTTTAATCTGTGTGTTTCTACCACCTATGTTTCACTTTTGCTAGGAATACATGTATTGGCTGTTTTTTTAAATGCATCAAGACTTAATTCTGTGAATTAAATGATTGCTGCTTAAAATCTGGTGTTTTGAGGTCATACACCCACTAGTGTGCTGTCTAGTTTCAATATCAAGATACTTTGACCATTTCTAATTTGGCAAACCCTTTATTTTGCTCTCTTTTGTCAAATTTCTCTGTTTTCTTGCTGCACTATTAACAACACCATCCTTATGCAGTGAGCAGTGGGTTGTTTTTTAATTGCCCCCACTAGTTTCAATGAGGTTGTAAGGCTAAATGTGGCAGAATATGGCTTCTAATCCAATAATTCTATGATTGAATCTACTTGTATGCATGACTGTTTTGTTTGGCAGTAAAGTTTGATTCCTTACACTTTAGTGGACAGAACTTAAAATGTGTGCAGTATTAAGACTGTTTGAAAGCTGCTGCATGTGTTCCTGGTTTCCCATAGTTCATTTTTAAGATGTGTTAAGAAATACTAGCAAGAACTTTGCTGCAAAAGTAATAGTTTTTGTTTTCTTTTTTGTTTTGTCCTAATTTGATCTTTTAACGTGTTGAAATTGTTACACGGTGTGCTTGTTAGGCTGCTCTGACTAAGCTGTAAAGGACACATTTCTGCAGTAAATTTCTTCAGCTTTTGGAGCTTTTCTTCTTTCATTGATCCTGGTTGCTGCTTGTTTCTTCCACTCTTCTTTCTATGAGCAACTTGTGTTGGGTTCTAGGTATGATTAGTCTTCCCTAAGTTTCTGTGTATTGGCAAAGAACTTAAGGTTTCTGCCAGGACAAAATAGTACCATTTTCATAATTATACACATATGCTGTTGTAGCCAAGGACTTTTTTCCCATAGTTATTTATGAAAATTCAGTATAGGACTGTTGACATTTACAAAAATATTGCTTGTAAGTAGCAGGCTTTAAATGCAATTTTGTTTTTTCAGGTTACATTGAAAAGGACTTGAAATTTCTTGGGAGTTTGTTCGTTAAATGAGCTGCCTCACGTAACAGTTGGAAAACATTTTTATTGCACTGCAAAGTTGCCTGGGTTCAAAAGGTTTTCTGGTGTTTTCCATGAGCTTTGAACAACTGTATGCAGTAAAGCTGCTGCCGAGTCAGTGTGGGCTTCAGCTTTAGCAAAATGAGATTCCTGTCTTGAAGGGACTTGCACCACAGCAGCTTTGTAGAGGAATTTGCATGTGTGATTAGATTTGTTAATGAAGTTTCCTGACTGAGGCACAAATCACGGAATTGTGTTCCAGCATTTGAGAGCATGAGAAGCAATCTGTGGTGGATTGGCAAGGGAAAGAAGTGCTGGTAAAGGAGTGTTACTGGTACAGCTCTAAATAGGATTCAGTTACCAGTATTAAAAACTGCAAGACAACACTCAGTAAATATTTTCTGGGTAGTTACCGCAACTTCTACAGATAATGCTTATGTTGTGATGATGACAGTGTGGTTACTACTTGGAAGTTGCTTTGATTTTTGGTTTGGTGGGCTTTTGGTATGTCTCTTTTTCTTTTTTTAAAAGAAGTTGTAGTCTCTGAAGAAACCAAGTACCTGCACGTGACTTTTTTCTAATTGACTTGTTTTCCTGGGAGCTCCCTGTGGTGTGCAGTTAAGCCCTGTGCTTTGTGCTGGCAGGACTGGAATGTCAGCATTCATGAATAAGAGCCTCAGATGAGGAGAGATTTAAATAGTCCCTGGAATGGGCTGTAAGCTTACAGACACTTTGTTTGAAAGCTGTTCTCCTTTTTGGTTAAGACTGTTATGAAGGGTCCTTTGCTTCTTATTAGAGCTCTTTTCCCCACCCACCATCTTTGCCCTTTGTAACCTGTTTTTGCTGCTGTTGGAAAGTGTGTCAATGGTGCGAAAGTGTGATGTTCGCATATCTAAACAGCAGTAGTTGAACTACAGTTATTCTGCTTTTCCCAAAGAGTATTATGGCTTTGATTGTAAATCCTAAACCCCAGTTACGCTGTAGTTTCAAGAATTTACTTCTTGTATTCTGTAGGGTTTTGGGGTCTTTTGTAATGACAATTAGAATGACAGTTTGTGCTGCTTCTTACCCTCCTACTTGTTAAATTCAAACTTGTCTATTTTTCAGGTCAGAGATTTAGCTGTTATGATTGCAGTGTCCAATGTACTGATGTCCTTATCCTGAAGTTTTTGAGAAATTACTGAAATACAAATGACACATTTGCTCCACTCTGTTATTAAATGGAAGGGTTTATTGACGTTTATTGACTTTGCATTTAGTACTTTGTGAAACATAGGCACTTAGTCTGCTGCTTGCGTGCCAGGTTGTTTTTCTTTTTTTTTCAGAAATGACGTTCTGCTTAAAATAAGCCAAGGAGTGCAGAAGCAGAATGTCAAATGGTGTGCTTACATGTGCAGTTTTATCCTCTCTGCAGGCATTTCTCTTGTATTCTGTGACCAGCATTAGCTGTGCACTTTCAGATCAGACCCACCCACACAGTAGTTGCTGAATGACTGACTTTGCACACCACAGTTTTCCTTGGCTGGCTGTTTCTCTTCTGTAGCTTGGTAGGATGTGTTTGATGCTTCCCACCCTATGGTCTGCCTGGTGCCTGCTGGGGCTGCACAAGTGCTTCTGCTTGGTGCTGTTGGATGGGCCCTTGTTGTTTCCACACATGGATGGGGTGGTGACACAGCCAGGGCAGAGGTGGCTTCAGTAGTTATGTCCAGTGTTCTGTGGTATCACTGCAGCTGGCAGCTGAGTACTGTGACCCTACAGGCGGCCTTAACCTGAATTCCTGAGATCAATTGCTTGGACATTTTGCAAGGTTATCTTTTAATTCAAACCAGTTTGGTGGCTGAGCACAACTGAAATGCTGATAGACCACCATACAGGCGTGGTGAGTGGGGGGAGGTTTCTCAGGCTGTGATTCCACATACTTTTAAATGGCCATAAGCCATTCTGCTGGTAAAACAACGGATTCTTGCTCTTGTACGGGACACTTCCTTTATTTGCTGGTGAAATATCCCATACTGCCAGTGTTCTGGCTCTGGTGGTGTGTGTCCGTGCACAGCAGGCAGCATGTGCTCACCCTACAAGGGGAGCACTGCAGTGCTGCTGCTGCTCACTGTACAAGCCTGCTTTGTTTTTGTTGGAAAAGTGTATGCAACTTCCCACCTTTGCTACCTCAGAGACAGGAGATGAGTCAGTGCCTTTGTTCTGTTTTGACTCTATGAACAACTTTTGCTTTATTATCTCTTGTGGGAGGAAGGAAGAGAGCTTTCCTGTAGTGAAGAAATTAGGCAAAGTTTGCTATTGCGTGAGCTGCTGAAACTTTTCTGACTTTTATTTGTGAAGAATAAAAACTTTGAGTCCTTTCCCAGGATTTTAGGGTACCCATAATGCTTTAAGGGGATAAACATCATGCTATTTTTGATGTTGTATCACCTCTTCCTGTTTCATGCCTTTGCAACTTGTTCTACACTAGTGACCTTATAGTATCAGACTTGCCATAGGGAAGGTGTTTCTCGTAACTCTATCATAGGTCTGGTGCTAATTTCTCCTCTTACCTTGACTGCTCAGTCAGCTCCTCTGCCTCTCTCTGAGTTCATGTAAAAACAGCTACACTAAATATGGCATGGGCTTGCTCAACTCCATAGTGTCCATAGTCTAGCAACAGCCAAAAGAAGGCATCTTGGCAAGAGAGTAAGGACTGAGAAGAACACAAAGGTGAAGAGGCTCAGCTGCCAGCTCAGCATATTTCCTGAACCAGACCTTTTTTGAGTTTGTCCAGTCTTCCTCTGAACTTAGGCATCCTCAAAACTGTGGTAAGGAAGGCTGCATCTCCCTGATTCACTGATCAGCTTTGCTGGTTTTGTCTAAAGAGGATGTTAAAATTGTTCCTTATACACCTTGCAGCCTGTTCTGCCTGATACAAAAGAAGTTATGTATTTGAAGACCCTGACTGGATTATCTGTGAATCACTTTTCTTTTTCTCTGCCTGAAAAGCAACTTTCTGCCCTTTTCCCCTGCCACCCCTTCTAAGAGATTCAGTATAGAATAGTAGAGAAACTGTTGCAACTGTCTTGAATATTTCAAATTTTTCTATTCATAAGATACTGAAACATAGTATGGTTTCCTTCAGCCATCCAGATGTCTTTAGAGTTTGAATGTAAAGGCTTTTTGTTACTGTTTCCTCCAGAAGACTGCAAGAACTGCAGTTCATTCTGAAGCTGTTTGTTTCCTGTTTCATTTGGTCATTCTGTCTTACTCCTGCAGATCTCTGGCCAGGTTTGCACCTTGTGCTTTGTGGTGTTTTTTTTTGTCTTGAAGCCAGAAAGAGATAAATATGAAAAGATTGATGTTTGAGATACCCAGCCAAGAATTCCTGTTACCAGGATCTTTTTAGGTTCTAGAATTTGACCATAGAGACTGCATGTAGACAAGGCATTATCCTGACAACTAGCTGATACATGTTCCACTTGTTCGTCTTCTTCCCATGAGATCTTGAAATGGTACATTAGCTGATTAGAAAACTGCCATTTCTTCTAGTGGAGCACTGTGTGAAGCAGTGTTTATCTTTCATAGATCTGGGAACTTCACCCCAACCATTAATCTAACCAGTGCTGGAAGTTGTTTTGAAGGGCTGGTGGTGATGTATGTGGGTGTTGCGTGGGACTTGTTTTCTTTTACCCAAACACCCCATGGCTTCTCAAGCCCTGAAGATGTGCTTTGAGATGCTTTGCTTGAGGATATATCTGTAACTTTTTGGCTTGAGGCTTGGTACTTGGTAGCTGTCTATAGAGAATCATTTACTGAAAAGGTCAGTAGGATAATGTTTAAGCTATAGGTAATGTCGTTCTTCATTCTGACCTGCCTATAGCCATCTTCTGATCCTTCTTTTCTTCCCACTGATCCTGTGGGAGATTTTTGCTGGCAGTCACTAGAGCTTAATAGTGGTGAACCTTTCTTCTCCTTTATGACCCTTGACATTAATAATTAGGAATGCATCCATAGTGCAGTGCCATTATCCTGGAGTTTGCTGTTAAAAGTAATCTGATTTTTGTGTGTGAGGCACACATGTGCAATGTGGATGTTGTGTGAACAATGCATACTTACTTGGTAATTTCTCTTGGGTAAGTATCTGTGTTTTTCTGCATCATATTTATTTCAGAATTGTTTGCGTGTTCTGTCTGGTCTTGCACTTCTTGATAAGAATTTTTGCATAAGACTTTCTTCAGACGTTGTTCCTTTTTCCTTTTGTCCCAGATAATTTCACTGGGGCTTAAGACTGCAAGATCAGTTCTCAGGGACGCCAGGAAAGGGAAACCTACCTGATTCTTTCGACTTCTATTATTATTTATACAAACACTTGTGTTTTTTGTCTTTTCAGGCAGAGGCCGAGGAGAAAGCGGTTTCTACCAAAGAAGTTTTGATGAAGTGGAGGGTGGATTTGGGCGAGGAGGGGGCAGGGAAATGCACAGATCACAGAGTTGGGAGGAAAGGTAACAGAACTCAAGCCCTTAAAGTTTTTTACACACATCTATTCAGCTTCCATTTGACTTTTGACTTCATAAAAACACTTAGAAAAGGTAATTAGTTATATCTGTGAGTGAAGTGTCTGAATTTCTAAGGTGGAGTCAAACACCGTAATGTTTCTTGAGGCTCTGGAGAAAGTAAAAACATTTCTTGCAAAGATTTTTTCTGCTGAGTTCCTGGGAAGAAGGAGCTAACTGCTTTAAGAGAACATAAATTACGACAGTTGCAATGGAAGTGCTGGTGCTAAGGATTTGCTTCAGTTTTAGTCTTGACATTGTTCACAGTACTTAGGGGCACATTTGGAAACATACCCAGTTCCCAAGGGCCATGTGTGTATTGGGGTTCCTGAAAATTTCAGTTATCACTTGGACCTCTAAAGGTATTGTCCATCAAGCTCTGATTTTAAAAAAGTTCCTACCAAGTAAAGAAAACCAGCAAAACCTATACCTAAAATGAGTTTTTGGAGTAGTTCCAAAACCTTATTTGAAACTTCTATTCTGCCTTTCTAGGGGGGACAGACGCTTTGAAAAACCAGGGCGAAAAGATCCAGGTATGGTTTTGTTACTGTGTGGGCAGAAAATGGGAGGGGAGGAGCAGGGTGTGTTTGGGGGAAGGGACCTGTACATATATCAGCCTTTCTTATTGCTCCAAGTATATTGTTGATACAAGATTGATGATACTGTGCAGGTTGCTAAGTGTGTTCTCAAAGTGTTTCTCTTTGTGTTGTTCTCACTAAAAGACATTCAAATGTGGTAGATAAGAAACTTGTGGAGTAAGTAGGTTCTGTTTATTTAATTAAGTTGTGATGTCTACAGCCGGAACTAAGTTCCTGTACCTCTGTGAAAGAAGCCTTTGCTGATGAACAGGCATGCTGTGGTAATACACCTTTTTTCAGTGCATCTTTAAGCTTTTCTGGTGTGGGCTGTTTTGGTACCCAGGACTTCTTGATCATTTGAACTTTTTGAATGCTTGCTAATGTGAGAGAGATCCCAGCAGTGTCCCGAGCTTCCCATGCTGATGGATTTACTGTTGATCAAATTAGTTAAGTCATTATCTGAACCTCCCATTCAGCCTGGTTATCTGCTCTTCTGTCTCTCGTTCCTTCCCTATTCTGTTTGTGAAATGCTGTACGCTGGCCATGTTCTGGCAGAATGCTGGATCCTTAATTGTGGCACAGTACATCTGAACATCCTGCTGAACTTGAGTTGGAATGGATTTGTCATCTTGGAGATGAAACATAGACATTCTGAGGGTGATGGGAACATCAGGGCAGCTCTGGCTACCTGGGAACTGCAATGACTTTTGCTGTGCAGGCTCATGCGCTGCTTATTCTCTGGAATGCCTTTTTTCTTTCTCCATGGCATGTTTCCATGTGCGTGGAGCACAGCTCTGCCTACTGAGAGGTTTTGTACTAGTAAGAGCTTAAGACAATGTGTCATCTCTATTTAGGACCTAAAGAGTCTTTGGCTTTGCTCGAGGAGTCTTGGCTACATACGCTCCTTGGTGATATGCCGAGAAAGCATAGATTAGAAGAAATAATTGCAGATTCAATTTAAAGACAAACCCAAAGAGATCCAATTGCAATTAGAAATTGAAAGGAATGTGTTTTAATCCCTGCGTAGCTGTTGGTATTTTTGTAGTAAGTAGCATAAATTGTCATAATTTTCCAGATTACCATGGTGACACATGCCATAGGAGTTTGCTTTCAAAGCCCTTCCAGTCCTCTCTCTATATAGGAATTGATGTTCACAGTTTCTAAAGAGTGCTTTTATTTTTCTTCTTGTTGAATGTCAACACAAAATCAAGATGTGTATGTTTTCCTCCTTGTCTCCTTTAAAAAGAGGATACTTTTAGAAAAATTGATATTGGTCAGAGATTGACTAGTTTTAAGTGTCAGTAGTGAAACTTTGAACTTTCCATGTATCTTTATATCTAGAAATTTTTTAGGAAAAAATGAAAATGGCAGAAAGTAAGTACTACTGAGATTACAGGACAGCATACATGTAGAAGTAGTATCTACTACAGTTGATTTAGTGTTATTTATTCAGCTCCTTGTTGTTGTGATAAGAAATACAACAATTCCAGTTCTTGGCTATACAATATACCACATTTCTGATAAAGACAGATGAAAGTATTGCATATTGGTATAGGATCAGATATATTTGTCAGTTGAAATTGAGGAGAATTTAGTGTGCAAAATGTCCTTACAGAAGTTGCCTTCTGCCAGAGGTTGATCTGCAGCTGGTGGTAGAGCATTTTGTGTTTGTAGCAACTGCTAGTGATCAGGGCTATTGAATGCATCTTCCAGGAACTGTTCCCTAGGGAAGGTGATGTCCTTGATGCAATTTGTTGGAAGCTCATTGTGAGAGATGATGTGCTTATTCTCAAATTATGAGGCTTTTTGAGTACCTAATTGCTCTTCTTTAGTCTCTTGTGTTTCTCCAGTAGTCAGTATGAGAGGCAAAAGACCTTCAGTCTTTCTGGAGTTCTATTATAAAAATTTGTTTTAACAATAGTATTGCTATGTTAGAGGTTGATGTTGCAGTAAGTGGGAAGACCATTTCTCTCCCCTTTACTTCCCAAGAGAGAGAAGGTAGAGAGCACAGAAATACTGATAGAAGTACTGGTCTGTTCTGACTCAAGCCTTGGTTAATTACAAGTAGTTATTGTTATGAAATGACTTTCCAATGACAAAATATTTTGAGTGTGAGAGAGGGATACAGATGTGCCAAAATAAGTCCCATGTTAATAGCAAGCACTATTATCCACACAAAGCTATGGAAGCCGAGGGTTTGACATACATTCAGGCTCACATGCTTTAGCAGATGCCTGTACTGGTTTCTGTTACCTTGGTTAAACTTAGTTTAGGATTTTATTCTATAATTTTACTGTGCTTCAGTTTTTCCTTGCTGTTTCATAGGGCCCTGGATTCAGATTACGTCATTTACTGAGTTGCCAACTTTCCCATGTTCTTTGTTCTGGATGATCCCGTTAGAGAATTATTAAGAGATCAAATATTTAAGCATTTCTGGGTATTTGTAATGGAGGACAATGCAAGAACCCTCAATTGAAAAAAAAAAAAGAGATTTAAAAAATCGAAATTTAACAAATACATACTTCTCAAATGTGATCAGTATGCTGTTCTTAAAAATTAATGATTGTTTTTTCAGTGCTCACAACAGTTTGCAAGGTCACATTTGACTGATTCTCAGCATAAATAGTATCTGTTGCAGGTTTAAGAATGCAGATTGACGATGCACAAAGTATTTGCAAGTTTCTGTTGCAGATGGTCGCAGTTCTGACAGACTTCACTTGGAACCCAGATTGTTTCTGGAAGGCTGAGGCCATTAGCAAAGAAAATGAGCAAGTTGCTTTCTTGAGCATGTCTGTCTCTTCACAAAAGCTGCTTAATTTTCTGTGCAGCCTCCTGACTAATACCAGCTTAGTAGCTGAAGGGATTTGATTTGTTACCAGCAGTTACAAACTGGTAGTGAATAATTGTTACATAGTTTAAACAAACCTGTTAGTAAGTCAGTTGTGGAACCTGGTTGAGTTCTGTTTAATGTGTGGGTTTTGGTTAGGTTCAGAAGACTTGAATATAAAAGGTGTGTTCAAGTGGCTATAAAAAGGATGTTGAATTTCTTAGAATTGTACTTTCCCTCACTCTGCCTGACTTGTTCTCCTGCCATGCCTGGCTGGTAGGATGTGCATTCACAGAAGGCTCATCACCAGTTTGCTCTTACTGTGCTAAAGCATGGAGTGATATGTTGGTGCATCAGAGCCCATCAACAATTTTCCTAGGCTTCTACTCCAGTTTAGGCCATGGCGTATTTACAGTACTTTCAGACATGCATGGTTCACCAGTTCTCTGGAACTGTAAAAGCAGTATTAATGTATTTTGTGCCATTATTCTGAAGTAACAACACGGTTCTTTGTTTAATTTGCTTCTGCAGTAGCATTCGGCTTTGCATTCCAAAATGTAGTATTTGAAATTACATTTAGCACATACTAACAACATATTTTTTATTTATACTTGCTGTTATACTCCATTTTAAATCAAATTGATGAAGAGAAAATTATTTTAGAACCAGGACAACTTTAAAGTATTAAGTCATGTAGAAATCAAACAAAACAGCCCACCTTCTATTAGATGTGAATTGAAATTAGAAACAGCTTGGTATACCTTTGGCTCTAAATAATGAGATAATAGTCCTATGTGATATATGTAAAAAAATGCCTCACCCAGAATACTATCTAACAGAATATTCAATACCTCACACAGAATGCTGCCCTATTTCAGCCTTGATGTGGGAGTCTGTGCTGCTGCTCTTACACTGGTTTTTAATTTGTAGGATTCTTATCAATGTCTTACATTGATAGAGAACATGGAAAAATGCAAGAAATAATTAAAAATTATTTGTGTGGACACAAGGATGGAAAAGGGTTCTTGAAACTGTGTATGAGTCAAAAACTAAGAAAACTGATTAAAAAGAATGAAGGCTGTGTAATTTGCTATTGTGCTGCTCTCCAAGCTAAACAATAATCATGAGTGTTTGTCCATAGAATTAAGTTTAAAAAAGATTTTGGAAGTGTCTGTGATAAATCAGATCTGTCTGAGGTCTGCAATGAGGGAATGCAACACCTGAACTATTTTAGAGTGAGAGCTCAGGTGGACCAAGAATGTGGCCCTTCTGCCTCATTACCTGGCCGTGTGTGGGATGCTTCTGTGTGGTGTCTCCCCATTTCCCCAGACCCTAAACCAAAGTAGCTTCTTGCTGACCCTGTTTGGGTTATCAACACACTTCAGTGAACAGTTTTGTGACTTGAGAAGAATTGGTTTAAGCTATCTCTTTAGATAGCTTGATACCATTTTTCCTGCTGCTGACCACTTGGGTGAAGTTAAGAGGAAGTATATTTGGTAGGTGTCTTATGCTATTGTCAGTGAAAGTTGCTGTTTATGCCATCTGGGTTTCTAGGAAAAGTCTTTTACTTTTGAAAGGTAACTTTGTTTTAATTCTACTTGAGTGTTCAGGTAGAAACACCTAATAGGCACTGCTTTTGTTGAGAGCTTGGAAATAGTTATCCATTGTTGTGTTTTTCCTTTAGCATCTTAAATTATTTAGGAACTTCAGAATAACATCTTAATTGCCGTAGGTTTATGAGGCACTTAAATACAGAAGTCTCGTGTATAGTTTGTTCTATTTTTTTATTTCAAAATTGATTCAAGTGTCTCTAAGTATTTTTTGTGCTGTGTGTACAGGCAAAGATCGATGTTAGAAAGCATAAAATATCAATGAATGCAGTTCTACTTCTCATATATATAGTGCATCCTTCTGGGTCAGATATATTTGAGACAAGCAACGCAAAGGTGAAAACATGTGGAATGTATGGGCCTTTAAAAAACCCCATACATTCATTCATTAAAAAGGTTTTTTTTCCCACTGCTAAATAATTTATTCAGTGTTTTCAAACAAGAAAAAATTTCCATTGTGGTATTTGTCATATACACTCAGATTTTTTGATAGTGTCTTCATAGACCTGTCTGGAAGTGAGATGTTCTCTTATTTGGCAGAATGAAGAACTGTACCTAATATTTACAATTCTGCTTAATAAGCATAGCCAGAGTGCTGTTCACTGCGATGAGAGATTGGCAGGACTTTCAGCCATCTGAAGAATTTTGTAAGTCTGTATTCCCAAAGAGTTAAGAGAATAGAAAAGCTAGGCTCTTGTGTGAACAGAGTTACTTATATCAGAACTCATATATTTACTGAATGACCCCGTATTGTTTTCTGCTTTTGTTTTGTTGTCGATTTTGTCATAAGCTGGTTAATTCTGACTTTGGTCAGCTTTGGGAGTTTTGAAGATATCTCCTTTCAGGGTCAGTGTGGCTTTAATCATAATCTGATGAATTCAGCAGATAGCTCTTCTGATTTCCCAAGGATTGGTACTGTGATTCATGCATCTGACTTCATCCTGGGTGGTTAGTGCAGCCTCTCCTCAGTGGGCACACAAGTTCTTTTAACTCTGTATATCACGTTGTAATCAAAAGGATGGGACTACGAGAGAGATCGCTAGAAGATGGCAGGGCAGATGAGGAAGTAAGTTTTCAAATGGAACCCACAAGTTTAATGTAATAATAATTAAAAAAGCACAAAGTTCAAGGTCTGTTCTCTCTACTCTGTGAGGCCAGTCTCAGAGAACTGGAAGCTGTCGATGTGCTGTCCATTGATGCGGATCTCTTTGTCAGTCCTTTTTGGACTCTTTGAGTCAGCTACAGCTGGGAGCTCAGGAATAGTCTTGTCAAAATTCTCCATCTTGATCTGGTATTCGCCTTTGGCATTGCGGACTAGCAGGGAGGCAAAGCGGTGGTACACCAGGATCTCTGACGGGAGGTAGGATGTTCTCCTCTGACACGTTTCTCCTGTGCCCTCCTGCACAGCTGACAGGAAGACGACCAGCTCAAAGTGGTGAGGAGCTTCTCTTTGAAGGAGAGCAGCCAGTGGGCTGGATGCAGTGATGGAGTGATAGTAGGTCAGTGGGAAAATGAAAAAAGGACACTCGTCCTCAGTGACGCTGTCCAGGTGGAAGTCAATGCTAGTTTGGTGCAGCTGCCCACTCTCTTGTTCTTGGAAAAGTATAGCAGAGATCTGGACGCTGGTCAGGGGGCTGGAGCGAGTGTTGGCCACCTGGAACATGAGGTGTGGCTTCCCCTCAGTGTGTGTGACCACGGCAGAGCGCGAGAAGCGGATGGAGAGAGCCCGGTTCTTTGGGCGCGCAATCTTGGCCACAAAAGCACCTGGAGCATGGGAAAGAGCAAACTCAGTGTGAGCACAGGGCCAGGGCTGGTTCCCTGCAGGCTCTAGTGGAGCAGAAGGAGGCTGAGGCTGGAAAGACCATGATTGAAAGCCGCGAGGTTGGCATCATACTAACCTGCTTTTGTTCAAATAAGTATAGCTTTCCTAAAATGCTTATTTTTCTAAATTATGTTCACTTATTAATATTTGGAAATTAACTGTAGCTGTAATTGCCTCAACTTACTGTAATTGGTAATAGGAACTGATCTTGTTATGCTACACTGTAGAAGCTCTTTCTAATACACAGCAAACTAACATGTATTTTCAAAATATTTCGAATTACTTTACCATGAAGAATAATTTAAAATAACTTAAAATTTATCTCAAAATAGCTGTGACGTTGTAAAAACTTCTGTTACATTGGGTATTGAGGAATACATAAAAACTGAGTTAAAGACCAGTGAAGATAGCTCAGTTAGGCAAAACCATACATGAAAAGTCAAAGCAAAATTACTTTAAATATTGTAATTATATGGTAATAGCTGAGAGAGAATGGTATAAGAAGTAAATGATTGGGAGCAACATGCAGTGATCTGCCACAAGTATTTTCCAATGAATAGTGAAATTCTTAAGTCCAGATATTGATAACACCTAATTTATCTTTTGTTGATTAAAGATATTTAACTTTTAGTACTACATAGCTGAAATCTTGTCATCCTTGTAGTAGTTACCTTTAATTGTTCTTTTATATATCAAAATGAACAGAATTTATTTCTAGCTCTATTCTTAAGTCGAACTGTTACACCTATTGTGCATAAAGATGCAGTAGAAAGGATTACCTGTGAGGAAGGCTTCTAGCATGAGCCCCAGGACCATCTGGATTGCCAGCAGTGCAATAGCACTGGGACAATCCCCACTTGGGAACATGGTGCCATAGCCAATCGTGAGTTGTGTCTCCAGCGAGAAGGAGAAGGCAGCTGTAAAACTGGTGATGTACTTGACACATATAGTGTGGTTGTCAGGTGGAGCATCATGGTCCAGCTCCAGGTCCCCATTCATCTCAGCCAGCAGATACCAGAGCACTGCAAAGACCAGCCAGTGAATGACAAAGGAAGCCGAGAAGACTAGCATCATCCATCTCCAGCGCATGTCCATGAGTATCCCCCACACGTCTCGGAGGTATGCCACGCCTCTGCCTTGGGCACCGGCCATCTGGAACGTGCTGTGGCCATCCTTGGTCACCAGCCTCAGGTACCTCTGAGTCAGGAGGGGAGCGCTGGATTTAGTGTTATTGCTCTCTGTCGTATCTGTTGTCATCTTCTAGAAAGGAGAAGAAAGGAAAAAAAGTGATACAGTGCCACATATTTGTATTTTGCCTAATGTTCACAGCTTCTGACACATCAGCAGGGGTAGAAATACTGCAGCCAACAAAGGACGGCTTATACATTGCAATCCAGAGAAGATTAAGTCAGGAGCCTGGAGAGGAATTTACCACTGTTTGTGGTAATACTTTGCTAAAAAAGATTAGGTTTAAAAATCTGACTACTTCTCAAATTCTCCCTGCTTAGTTGTTTAAATATAAATTTCATACTTTACCTTCCTAAATTTACATTGGAGTCACATGCTTTAATTCTTTAGGGGTGAGTGGGATGGGATTAGGCATACTGTGTGTGAAAAGAAGCTGATGAATTTTGCTGTTTATATCAGATTTTGTAACTTCTTTTGAGCAGAGTATAATAATTTACCAAAACTATTGTGAATACTATTAACAATAGTGTAGTACCAAGGAAAGAATGTTTATTATATTATTTCTGTAACGTATTTATATGTTTTAGGAGAATGCTATACTTTAGCTACTAGCCCTTTCTGATTCTCCTAGCTCAAGAATTGTCTGCTGTCTGTACCCACCATGCCCAGTTAAACAGAATTACAGTATTCAGGGCAGAGCTGCTTCTGGGAGTCTGAGGCTATTTATGTAAAGGTCAGGTAAAAAGAGGGTAGGAGACCAATACAGAAAATACACTGAGACATAATTTCCAGTCTAGTCTGCCTGAGCAGTACAATTTTTGTTAGCGACCAAATAAAATAGGACAGCAAGCATGTGGGAATTGAGGTGGAACTGTAGATACGGGAAGCAAAATGGATACCTGTAGGTATTTGACGTATTAGACTCCTTTGTTTGCTTTTATACCTCAAAGCTTGTGGAATTCAGCAGAGCTGGTGAATGTCTCTTGAAAAGACAGTGCTCACTCAAATCCATACATTATATAAATACTGGCTGTTTAAAGTTCTCCTGGGACAGATTTAAATTAAGTACAAGTTTGTGTAAAATAGAGACTTCATGATGTATACAACCTGTTTAAAGAAGGTTGTGAGGAAGCTTGTTTGTAGGACAACAGAGAACTAAAAAAGAAGGTAAATTCTGCAAGTGATTATTATACATGGTGTGTTTTGTCAGTTTTGGTTTCCTATCAATTTTGCCTTTTCATTTGAATGATGGCTGTTTTAGTCTATTACATTTTTTTTTTTGTGGAGGAATTGGATTTTTCCCTTCCAGCAATGCCATCTTAGTTTTCTCTTGAAATGCATTAGAATTAAGGATCCTGAAATTCAGAATAAATTTGTGATAGGTAAAAATTTGTCTTGTGATCTTTGAACCCATAAACCAGCAGTTTGCATGACTGCTTAATCTTCAACCAAATTTTAGTGACTACAGAACATTTTCTTTTGCTTTTACTTGTGTTTAATGCCTACTGAGATATGAGGATTGACATCACAGTGACTATTTAGCTAAGGTGGTTTTTTTCTGTAGCTTCTCAAAACCATCCAGCTATTCCTTCTATCAATGCTGTAGTCAGAGGAAGATAGAGTAGATGATGGCCTGAGTGGGATTTGGTGGGTTTCCCCTTATTTTGAATTTTCCAGTTCACATCTCCCAGGAGGAATATTTTGATGCTATTCCCTGTGTGAGAGACTACAGTGGACTTAGTAAGGTTCTCCTGGCGTATGGTACCAGGCTACTTTTCCTTTGGGATTTTGGTGGTTGTTCATCCAGTTTATAGCATGACTCCCCACCTTCGCTGAGTTGAACCTTCAGTCTGCTGCATGGCTCCCTGAATGTCAGTTCTCACTCTTGCTGTACAGCAACCTGAATGCAATCATACATGCTTCAGTAATGCAATGATTAGTGCCTTGACTGTAGAGCACAGTCCTTGTGTTAAGATTTAGACAAGCCCTTCTGAAGGCCTTGAAGGAGCTGGAAAATGGGCATCTCTGAATGGAAAGGATGATGGGGACCGTGCTGAAAATGGGCTCTGAACAGTGCCTTGGTTTTATCATCTTAGCGTAAGCAGTACTCACAAAAAACACTCGTTTCAATAGAGAACACTTACAGAACAAAATGCCTCTGAGTGCTTTCAAAACAAACAAGCAAACCAACAAAAAAACCCAAAGCAATGAAACACAACCAAAAGCTTGTGGTTTTCTGTGAATTCTTGTGGTACTTTGAGGGCAGGATCTGCTTTGTAGATTCTAAGCAATTTGGGTTTACTAAACAAATACATGTTGTGAAAATGATTCTGATGCTGACTGATTGGTGACAGAAGCCTTTTCTGTGGTGTTACATACATTAAGAAAAAAGGGAAAACATTCTTAGGATGGTACATTTCTTTTGGCTGCGCTTCAGATCTTCACATGAGTGCTAAAGCAATGTGTTTGAACACTACAGACCTAGAGGTAATGCTGTCAGCATTGTGGGATCTGATTTGTTGATTAAGGACCTTCTTAGGGTAGTGATTAATCATTTAATGTTGTCTTAAACTCTGAAAAAAAAAATCAGTCAAGTTCTCTGGGATTTCTTTCAATGGGGGCGTATTGATTCCTGACAGATTTTGAAGGAACTTGGGAAGCAGAACCTACATTAGTCCCCAACAGCACACTTGAGAACAGCCCTGTGTCTCTGTTCCTTGAGACTGCCAAGCAGGTGAATTTGCATTCTGAGGTTAACCAGGTTATGCACTGGTACAGTGCTCTGATTTTTCTAGTCTAGCACTGTTGAAAATGTTTGTTTTCTATTTCAGTGGCAGAGATAGCATTGGAAATGTGTAAGCTTGAGTTCCAAAACCTCTTTTTTCAAGGGCTGTTGGTGGATTAAGAGCCACAAGTCTTAGCTTCTTGGAGTGAGAAAAACAGATAAAAAACTGCAAACAGACTCTGAGAGCAGTGCACTTGGGTGAGAGTAAGAGGCAAAAGAGCAACTGCCCTGTGGGAAATAGCTTACTTAGGTTGGAGGATCAGTCCTTTCAGCTCTTGAAAGCAGAGGCAGCTTAAGAGCAGATGTGACTTTGAATTTAAAAAGTGTTAACATCTTCTGTGTACTCCTTTCCTTGCTCATGGTATAAATACAAATACCTTTTTTCCTTGTTAGTGATAAATTAATGAAGTTGTAAAGTACAGTTTGAGCCACCTCATTGAATTCCCTGCCTGGCATGGTCCTTGATGAACCCACATTTATCCCGGTTTCAGTGTATTTTTTTTAGGAAAGACGTTCAACTTAAACTTGAAAAGAAAAATGTTGTGTTTGTTGGGAATGCTTGTCTCCACTATAACATACATGCACTGTTTCTTATCCAGGTTTATCCAGTGTTCTCTCTCAACAACCTTTATGTTACATGATTAGCTGGGTTTTGCCTTTCCTGTTTCCTGACTTATGCAACTGTTGAAGCTTTAGGGTGTTTCCTTATCCCTTCATCTCTCAGCTGATAGCCCCTGACGAGAAAGATGGGAACTGGCAGAAATCACTTTTCTAAACCTCTTTTGGCATGCTGACCAGTCCCTTATCATACATTTGTTGTGTCTAATCCTTTCTGTTTACGTTCTCTTGAAAGTGAAATTTCACAACACCCGTGTCTGTCAGTTCTTAGCTTTTTTTTTGGTTTTCAGTCCTTTTATCACCTTGTCCCTCATGCTGGCTTCTTTCTCCTATACACTCCTCTAAGACAAATCAAGGTAGGGTGAGTACTGATTTAAAAAAAAATTCTCAGATTCCTTCTTATAGCAGTGGGACGAGTTCTAAACTGACCTGGCTGGCTAATGATTTACGTGTGATAAAACCCTGCCTTACAGCTTTGGGATGTTGCTTGCATTTCTGAAATTCATCATCCAGCACATGGATCTTCCATGCTTTGCCTTTTTGATTGATGTCTTCTTCCTTGTGTTGTAACAGCCTTTATTGCATTCCTATTCCATGCCACCTCTGATTGATTTCCTCTCCTTTCCTCTTGCTTAGCTTTTTCTTAGGACTCTGGTAGGGTTGCAGGGAAACTCATTGGCAGCACCGTCTCCGTTTTTGTTTGCCTTCTCAGTCGAAGGCATTCAAAGTGACGCTTCCAGCCTGTTCTCAGCTCGATACACAAATGCATCTGCAAACTTTTGAGTAGCCCAAGTGAGAAGCTGAGTTCAGGGGAGACTTCTGCAGTGTTGCCCTACTTGCCCTATCTTCTAGTCTTAACAAAGTCTGTTCTAATTGACCTTGGAAAGGATTTGAAACAATTTATGCTTTTCTGCTTCATTCTGACAGGAGAGTGGTCTTGAGGACCTGTTGTTTTCTGGGAGTTACTGCAAAACCTGCTTATAACTGCAACATAATTTGCAGGTTTACTAGAACCCAGGTGGTGGCATGCCCCTCTGAGGATGTGTGCATTCCCTCTTTACTTGGCCTGGGTTTGCATGATCATGTACAAGCTTCAGATTTAATCCTTGTCTGCTCTGAGCTGGGATTGTGCAGGTCTGTTGCTGCCTCTGCACTTTGCAACAAGAACAAACTAAGAAAATTTTTAAAGGCATTTGTCATGCTATTAAAATGACTATTTTGTGTGTTCTTATTTTTAGATTGTTGTGTATTGTTTTTTTAGACTGAAGGGGCACCCTTGGAGATTCTCTGGCATTATTATTAGGAAATGAGTTTTTTCAGTACAGAGGATATGACTTGATCATATAACTTACATTAGGGGACAGTCTTAAAAATGTAGGGACTAATTCAGCTTGGGAAGCTGCATTGGTTGAAAGCTTATGCTCCTGTTGGGAATAGAGCAGTTTACATTTCAAGCATATTTGTCCTTTTGGTTTTGTAGCTAATGCCTGATTGAGATGAATGGAAGTAGTTTTGTGACAAAACTTACTTCTGAGCAGAGTGCATAATTAAGATAAGTTTTCAGTACTTGTTACATTTATAAGTAGGTATTGTAAAAATGGAAACTTGAATTTGTTGACCCCCAAGTTATATTTTTCAAAGCAAGAGCCATAAAGGATAGGATGTGAGCGCTCGTACTTTTGACTTTGTGACAGTTTATTGCAGAATGTACTTTAAAGAAAAGAGGTGGTAAAATAGGAGAGTCTCCTTTTATAGTACAGAAAACAAGGCTGCTTATATACTTGATTTTTGGGAAGCTAAATAGTGCTCCATTTAATATATATAGTGTGTTTTCACATAAATACTCTGAGGATCCATAGGAGCATTAATTCTTGATTTTGAAGTAGCACCACTAGTTGAGTGGACCAACTAGTCTGGCTACTTTTAGAGAAGCAGAAAAGCAACATTTAAGTAAAGTCTTGATAAAGGTTTTAAAATATTCTAATATATATTAAATCCTTGTAAAGAAACAAATGCAGAATTAAATACTGATAACAGAGGAGTAATTTGACAGTTAGAAAGTAGGGTTTTATTTGATGCAAAGCTGCAGTAATAGAAATTTGCTGGCATCCTTTTTTTGTGAAAATTGCTGTTTTCGAAGAGCAGTCCTGCCCTGTGTGATGCAGACTTTCCCATGGCTTGCCTAGAATGGCTGAGTTTTGCAGGACAGTGGAGTTCACTCCATGTCCATATGTGGTGTCTTGGGCAGCGGTGCTGGCTCGCTGTGTGTCCATAAGCACAGGGATGAATGCATTGATTGAAAGTTGTTGAAGTCTGAGATATATTTGGAGGTAGTAAAAACAAGTTTGAAGATGTGAAGCTTGTTTCTTTCAATTTGTGATGGAACCGAGTGCTGAGTTATGAGTGCAGCAAGGTGAGGGTGATTTTTTCGCAATTCTTGGCCAGTTTCATGACACCCAGCTCCTGTAGCTGGAGGTTGCAAATGCTCCCTGTCTGCACAGCCTTTCCAGCACTTATCTTAAGAACTTTTTGAAAAAATACTGCATAAAGACTTCAGTTTTGCTCTGTGTGCTCTTAGAATTGTGGTCACCCGAGAGAGTATTTTCTTCTTTTTGAGGAGGAAAAATCAGCAACCATTTTGTGTAAGCTGATACTTAATTTAGCAAGCTTTAGAAGTAAAAGTCTGTCCTGAAAAGTACTTCGATTTCTTTGATTAAAGAGTGACAGAACAATTCAAATTGTACAATAAGAAAAAAGGAAGAAAAAAAAATGATGGTTTTGTGTACTTACCAGTCTTCAGAGAGTCTTTGTCCAGGAGGAGGGGGTAACCTGGGCTCCAGGAGAGGGACTGCTCTGTTCTGGTGTACTGGTCCCAGCACTAGCAAGAAACTTCCCACAAGTTGTTGGTAGAGATTTGAAAAAAAAAAAAAAAAAACCAAAAAAACCCAGAACCTTTAAAAATGGGTTTGTGTGTCTCATTCCTGTGTTTATATGCTGGGGGGATTGGTTTCCATCTGAAGCTGATTTGATTGGTCATTTTGCCTGCAGGGGGGCTGGTTGGCTCTGATCATGTGGAAAAGAATGCTGGTTTGTTAGGAGCATTTCTTTACCCAACACAAACCCTTACCAGCCAAGGAGAAATCCTCAAACACTTGGAGAAGGGGTGCCTTTCCCCTCACCCCCTTAATCAAGAAAATTTTTTAGGTTTGTATAACCTAAAGTTTTACATGAAAGTTGAAAAGGCCAAAATTCCCTTGAAAAAGCTGAGTGGAAAAGTTGCCATATTGCTGCTGAAAACCCACACTGTTCACTGATACCTTTTCTCTAACCAGTGTCAACTACTATTTGTTTGGGTTAAGAGAGACACTCTTGTGTCTCACTGCTGCTCCGCTTCTTCCTTTCCTGTTAGGTCCCAAGCTCTGGAATGTTAATGGAAAGGTGAATGCAGCTCGTGGTGCAGCCTGTGGTTTCAGTAGGGTGTTGCTGAATTGCAGCCTAATGCTGCTCAGAAGTTGTAGATCTGACCATTTCCATCTCCACATTGCTCTTTTGTGAAAACATGGAATTAATCACAGGATTTTGCTAAAGCCTAGGAATGAAACAAGGCAGATTAGGTGGCTTGCTGGTTCCATCCAGCAGATAAACCACTTTTGCTTAAGCTGTTTGCTCTTTCACTCATGAAATGAGAGGAGTTGTTGAGGATGTGTCTGAGTGAGCGGCTGCACAGAATGGTCAGTGTGCTTCCCTGCTGGACCAGCTCTGAGGACAGCTCTGGAGCACAGAGCTGGTTCACATATTTTTTTTATCCCTTGGTGAGCTGCTGATGTGAGGGCTTTGACTGAACGTCAGATGTAAGAGGATCTGAGAAACAAAGGCTTTGGTTGTTTGCAGTAAAACTACTGAAGGCCTGCTGGGAAAATCATTAATGTAGACTTTCCTGCTTAGGAAACAAAATCCTCCGTATTTTTTCTTCCTTAACCTTCCCCCAACCCTAAATTGCAAAACATTAATTTTTTGCTTCATTAGTATGGAACGTTTTAATACATGTTCAGGCACAGCACCGAAAGTTGATAGGCATAGAGTGACTTTGAGAACCAGGGCAAATAATTTAGTGCCAGGGGACTCCCACCAGTGTGACAAGGCTGTAAGACAATGTGACTCGCCCTTCACCCTGCCCTCCACTGCAGACAGCCTCACTTAGTCACAAGTAGGATTGTGGTTTCAAACAGTATTTTATTAGAAACCGTCTTCTGAACTGTAGAAAGCATATGCTGTGTGGTCACTGGTTTTCTAATCTTATTTGACTGAATGAATTGGAGCTCTTTACACAGTTGTATAGCAGGTGGAATTAGGTACAGTGTGTGTTTTTCAGGTGTGTTATGGAATTGAACTCTTGTTCATTCCATTGAATCTATTGGCTCACTCACACTGGTGACCAGTAGATAATGGCCAATTTATTGAAAAAATATGGAGTTATATTTGATAGTATATTTTTGAGACCTGCTATTGAGATTGAGATTTTATGCAGAGAGATTGAAAATACGAGGCTAGAAAAGGGATTCAGAACTTCTGATCTGTCACTGGGAGTCACTTCATGGTATTTGTATTCCTGTGGTGTTCCTAGCATGTCCAGTAGTGTTCTAATGAAAAGGAAGTCCTTCTCTAGAATCATCATCTTAAGGACATTTATTTTATTCTTCTGTGAAATAAATTAAAAATTACACATTTAGGCAAAGTTATTTCAGTTCCTTTAAAAACACTGACTGCAAAGATTTTTATTTTTAACTTTCTCTTGAAGAATTGCATAACAGACAGCAGAGAGAAGAGAGCAAGTTAAAGTACTTAATAGACTTTCCTGGTTCTTGCCCCTCTGTAGAGGAAACAGCAGTGCTGTCAGTCATTGCTTTCCTGTTTATTCTTTCCAGACAGTGAGCATGGCGTAGGAAACGTGGGCTGACAGCCTGGAGAACAGAAGTTATTTGCCATTCTGTTAGTAAGTCCTCTTCATAAATGTGTTGCCATGGGGCCACATCCTCAAATCCAGTCTTGTTCCCCACAGTCAGTATCCCTTCAAATCAGTGTTGCACAGCTGTAGACTTTTCTGGCTGGATAGCACTCAGCTCTGTCTGAAGTTTTCTGTAAACACCATTGCTGGCTTTGTGACAGGCCTGGACAGAGGTGCCCTTTTACTGCTCCTTCTCTTCAGGAAGTCCAGTCAATTAGTCCAAGGCAAAACCATAGATTGCATTTTAGTTTCTTTCATCCTTAAAACATTGCCAAGTCCTGACTCTGTGATCTAAGTCATTTCAGCTGAAATGATTGTTCTCAAATCTAAAAACAGTTTGCAAAGAATATGCTGGGACTTTGGAAGTTAGGAATTTAGATGTAATCTGTAGGAATTCCTGTACTTAGTTTGTCACAGTCTTTCTGTCACTTGAGTAGCTTGACTTTTCTGATCCTTAACGTGTGACTGGTTTGTGTTTGTAGAGAACTGGTTTATTGGCTGGTCTGTCTAATCTTCAGGATCATCTAATGCCAGACCTGTTTGGACACATACCTTGTTCTTTGACTGATGCTTGCTGTGGTGTCCTAATACCAGAAGCTGAAGTATGTCATGAGACACTGCATTTTTTTTTTCTCTTAATTCCACTGAATGTGGCATCAGAACAGTCTGTGATTTGACACACTGGAGTGCTGCTGTCTTCAGAAATTTTTTGGAACCACAGGTGATCCCATCCTCAGATGAATATAATACTGACCCCTTATATTTGATTTTTTCATTTCTACATTTTTAATGTCATAGAATTTAAGATCAGAAGGGGGCGGGATCCCACTTGAGTCTGATCTTGGCAAACAGCATTTGATGTTTTGTAACCTCTACAAAGATGTGTTTCAAACCACATTTTCTGCAAGTTCAGCGTACAAAACCTGATTTTTTAGTTCAGTTGTTGGGAACAAAATCTGCTGTCCTAAGGACTAACAGAACCTGAGTTGCCTTGGTTTGACTATAGCATGAGTAGATGTATAGTGGAGCTAAAACCTGGATATACAGTGGCAAAGCAGACTTCACAATAGTCTTCAAGTGGCCTTTTTTCCTAAATGTTTTTGGAAGAATGGAACAGAACCTGTGAGCTGAGAGCTTGTCTGTGTTAAAGAGCAGTCTCCAGAATCAACTGAACTTAAAATGGAAGAGAAGAACATTGGTAGAGCCTAAAATCTTTCAAATTAATGTTACTGAATAAGTGTCAAGTAGTATCTGTGAGTCTTTATGAAAATAATAGACATCTGTAAAAATACTACTTCTCGTGTCTCAAAACAGTGATTCTTTTGGTAACTGTTTTAGTGAGAAAAACATTAGTGTCTTGTGTTTCTAAATGAAGAAAATTGGATCTCTCTTCTTCTTTGTAGGACTTTAAAAATAAATTCAGAAAGAATGAGATTTTCCTTGTAGTCTGGGACTTGGGCTCCCCATGTCTGTTGGGTTGCAGCTCTCCTGTGCACCTCTGTCTGTTTTACTTCCAACTGACTTGGCTCTGTAGCTTGCCTTCTGCTTTTCTACTGTGGGAAGCCCATCCAAGGAGCAATGGTGGGAGGCTTCCCTGTGCTTTCTGTTACTGTAGTCTGCATTGAGATTTTTAGATACCTAAAAGGAAAAAAAAAAAATTCCGAACTTAGATTTTTCTGTCTGGCTTGTTCCTTTCCTGTTTTCTCCATGAAGCATGGGAAAACAGAATGTGGCTGACATTCATCTGCAAAAATTTGTCCACTCCAGATAAAAGAAGTTGCCAGCATCGCACGTACCGAATGAGGGCCTCTAGCAATTTTATTTGGAGTATTACCAGAGGCTCCCCAAAATACACTGCCTGCAGATTTTTTGTTTGTTTATTTCTCAAAGCCCAGCAAATACAGAAGTGATCTTCAGCCAGATGTCCCCTTCAGTGAAGTAAAGGTGCAACTGAGTTATACTTGGCTTCACAGCTGACATTGCCTGTTGGTACTGGTGCTGGACTTCAAATTTACCAATGTACTTTAGCTCTTCATATAGGAACAACATAAGGGTAAGGTATTCCAAAAAAATTAGAGCTGTAGAAAGATTTTTTTTTTCCTCCAGTGTTGTGAAATGGTGGAGGAGGGATGTCAGTTTTTCTCCGAGCTGCATGCAAAATAGAGAGCCAGTGTGTGCTTCCTGTCTCCAGAGTGCAGTATCTCTGGCAGGAAGAATTTTCATGTTCTAAGCAGAGGTCTGATATGCCACAGATTTTCAGATCTTCTTTGTTTACTCATCATTTTCAATGACTGAAAAAATTGCCTGATGCTAAGAAAGCATTCTCCTGTGCTTCCTAAACTAAGTTCTTAAAAATGTCTCTTTCCACCCCAGGAGTCTTAGTATGTGATCATGCTTGCTTCTGTTTTTCCTGTGTAAGAAAGCAGGCATACTAAACCGACTTCACCAAATAACGTCTTACATTTTTGGATTTTAGGACTCCTAAGGAGGAAGATTCAGTATACCTTTCTCTAGTACTTGAAAACTTTTCTTTTTATAGCTAACACCACAATTTCAGGTTAACACTGGGTAATAATACCAGTGAGGAAATGGCATCACTGTGGTTCCTGTGAAAATTCTGGTGCTACACAGCCAAAGAAATTTATTTCAGTGATGGGCTGTCTTGTCAGGGCAAGTCAGCAGTGAAAGCAGGATCTGTGTTAAGCCTTGGCATGCTGGTGTATGATGTGGAAATCTTGGTGTATAATATGGAGTCTTTTCATAAAAATATTTATATCATTCTTTTCTGACAAGGTTGCTCTTCATAAGTACTTGAGGATTTTGTTTTGTTTTAATTATAACGTAATGTAAATCGGGAACTGAAAGACTAATCCTGTCTTCTAAACTTGTAGTAGACTTATCCTTCAGCTCAGGCGCAACTGCTTCTAGCCCTTCATACACTGACCTTGGCTCTCCAGAACATGGATTCACAGCATAATGTTAACACTGCTAAATTTTTTCTCGTTTATTCCTCAATGCAACTTTAAATTTTCAGTCTTTTCTAGTAGTAGGACCGCTGTATGTTGGATTAAATAAATAGATCTCACCTTTTTATTAAAGAAGTAGGAAATGTTTTTGGTTTATATAATGTTTACAGTGTGCTCCCATTTAGCTTGAGACACTTCATGATAAAGCAGTTTATTACTTTTCTTTGCACACTTTTGCCTTCTGTTACATTTCTCTACAACTCTTAAACTGCCTTTTCCTCCTTTGTTTTTCCTGTCCATGTTCTAACTGCTTATATGCTTTGCTTCCATCTGGATTTTTTTTTTCCCCTTTGGTGTTTCCATCCCAAGGTACATGGGGCCCTGGATTTCTTAAATCTCTCTCAAGTTTACTTCCTGAGTTTCCATTCCTCTCCTAGGTTCCTATAACTGCTTCTGGTGTATTTTTGCCTCCAAAGGAGCAAGATTTTCAACCCTTTTGTATTTCTGTGTTTCTAAAGACAGGACATGTGTTCACTGGCCTGTGTTTTCTTTGCAGTGAGACCAAACTTTGAGGAAGGTGGGACAGTGCCTTCAGGGAGGAAACACGAATTTATACGCTCTGAGAGCGAGAACTGGCGCATCTTCAGGGAGGAACAGAATGGGGAAGATGAGGATGGAGGCTGGCGACTGGCTGGGTCACGGAGGGATGGGGAGAGGTGGCGTCCTCACAGTCCAGGTGAGAGCAGAGCTGGGCAAGCACACAGCCATGCCTACAGAGAGGGCAAAGGCCATGAGGAGCGGGAGGTGCCATGTTCAGGACAAAAAAGAGGTTCATGTAGCTTTGGTTATTAAATACTGTTCTGGCATGTGTGGGGCTCTTGGTCACAAAATGATTAGCGTAAAATTACGTGCTTTTTGTTTTCCTCTTAGCATCTTCAAAACCCCTACATATTTAAGGAGACAGTGCTTTTCAAGTGTGCACTTGTCTGTATTGTGCTCCAGGTGTGTATGTACCTGGTAAAACAAGGGGATTTTAAAGTACTGTTTCTTTGTGGCTTGTGACAGTGAGGGGAGAGAAGTCACTCACATTAGACAGCATACCTAAGGGTGCAGAGTGACACTGACATTAAACCTCTCTGGTGATTGACCTTCTAGTTTCCCAGTTATGTTTGCAATGCCAAGAAGCATCCTTGGGAAATCTCAAAATATGTTGCTCTACACATTTTATAGTTAGTTACAGGATATCTTGTCCCAATAAATTTCAGGCACCTGCTTGATTGCACTCTCTCCTTCTCAGGCCTGACAGGGCAAGTCTGTTCACATGCTTTCCCCCATTGCATTGCTGGAATTGCAGGAGAAATACAAAGCAGAGCTTGGTATTTCAGTAGTAGGACTGAAACATATTTTAGGTTTTTTTTCCTTCTCTTAGGAAAAGGATCCTGGGTTTGGCTGCAGAAGGCTTCTGGAGTACCAGGAGAGGGTTAGGGTCTTCTACTGTTACATCTCCATAGAATAAAATTGTTAAGTTTGGAAAAGACGTTTAAGATGGTTGAGTCCAACCGTTGACCCAGCACTGCCAAGGCCGCCACTAAACCATGTCTTTAAGAGCCACATCTAAATGGCTTTTAAACCCCTCCAGGGATGGGGCCTCCACCACTTCCCTGGGCATCTGTGCTTGACAGCCCTTTCAGTGAAGAAATTACTCCTAATGCCCAATCTAAGCCTTCTTTCTGGTAGTTGTGGAGGGTGATAAGGTCCCCTGGCTTGAGCTTCCTTTGCTCCATGCTAAACTTGATAGGAAAGCAAAGCACAGGACATTTTTGGGGCTGCAGTGGACAACAGATTTTCTTCAAAAAAATCCCAGTTGCGCTTACAATGGTTCTTTTCAACATCCCAGTCTTTCAGTACTGTTATTGTTGCCAGCAGCCATCACCTCTGTTCTGAGCCATCTTCACAGCTATGTATAACTCTGCTCTCAAACAGCTGTTCTCTTGTACTAAAATTCAGCAGCGAGCCCAAGGCTTGATTCATCATCAGATGTTTTCTATTTAGAATAAAGCTAAAAGGCAAATTTTGAAGAATATAATTTTCTTTTCCCCTGTGTTTGGTCACAGTTGTTGATCAGACACTGCTGCTTTATCTAGCTGAGGCAACATCAGGCCAGCTACCTCATGATGCAGCATGAGACTCAGGAGTGGAGTGTTCTGCAAGTACCAGCCTGCGTGCTTTAGCTTAAAAGGAAGTGGGGACCTCAAAGTTCAGAAGTTCATTCAGGTCTTGAACTTTCTTGGATGTTCTGAGGAAGGCTTTGAAAATTCATCTCATTTCTGTCATGAAAAGTATTACTGCTTATTTGAATTTTCAGTGTAGCAGAAAATAACTGAACTTCCTTACGAGTTAGTTTTAGCAAGTATCATTGCAAGCCTGTTCTAAGACTTACGTGAATCCACAGAAAAGTTGCTGATTTTGAGATAGCCTGATCTGGCAGCTGTATTGCCCTAGTTCCAGCTTTCATCAGAGCTGTATTTGAATTCTCCTCTTAGTAGTAGCCACAGAACTATCAAAATGGTTTAAATCACATTTTCGCTTTAAACAATGAATTTAATTCAAATTGGCGTGGCTTAAACTACTTCTTTCTACTTATTCTGGTGTTAGGTAATAGTATGGTCATATATCTTGCTAAAAATAGAGAAATGTCTTCAGAGGGCTGTTGCTTTTGTTTAGTTGGTTCTTCCTGTCACTTGGCTCTGTGTACTCCATGCTAGGAGCTTGGGACTGGCTTTAATATCTGCTAGAAAAGTGTGATCACAGATTTCAATTCACTGGCTGCTTCCAAGTTATCTTTTCCTTTGAATTTTTAACCACGTTTTAAGTTTACAAATGTATAAAAAACCCCTCTTGTGTTCCAATTCTTGCATTCATAAAATGATTGCCCTTTAAATTTGCAAGGTAAGTCTGTTTTGTCAGAAACATATACAAACCTTTTGTGGTCTCAAAACTAGTGGCTGATCTTTAGATGTTTATGGCTTTGGTTACCAAGTCATCCTTAAGTAATAGGAATAAGTTATTCGTGCCTAGAATTTCTGATATGATTTTGTCTTTGCTTAAATAGTACTTCAAATTGGTCTTTTTCCTGTGAAAAGCATTTGAGAGAGGCCCTAGGCTGTGCTCTCATCTAAAGTTTTTTTTTAGTTGCTGCTTTGTTTGAAAGGCATTTCAAATTCATCTTGATTCACTCCACTTTCAGAATCAGGTGCTGTGATTCAACTTGAGTTGAATTTTTGGGCGTTGTTCCTTGTGTTTCTTAGATATCTTGAAGCAACTAAAGTACATTGGAGAATCTTGTTCCCAAATGGAGCAAAATAAGAACTAGATCTATATATAATATATGCCAAAAAGGGTACTATCCTTTTGTTAAGTGTTCAGTTTAACATTTAATATTGTTTCAGTATATATTGAAAATTTCACTGCTGAGTTAGAGAATATAACTTTTAAGAGAGAAATAGCTATTAATAAGGCTAATGTGTTCTTAGATTTCCTAAAGCAGCCAGTAGTCCTGTCTTTTATCTACAATGTCACCATAAATTGCAAGGGATGAATTAAGCTTAAAATTGTCTCTACACTTGAAATATTGAACATGTAACTACTGCCTGGTGATAGTATAGGGCTGAACTTAAAGCTGTGTTTGTGTTGTGTTGATTAAAAAACTTCAGGTAGGGATTCAGGTTTATTTCTACTTTTGGCTTGCTTTAAAAGGTTGACAGCCTGATATTTCAGCCCTGAAGAATGGCCTATATTCTAATTGGGCTTTTACAAACACATTTTGTTACTAAGAAACAAGGGCACGAGTCTGCTACACCTAAGTCTTTTAGCCTCTCCACATAGCTCTGACAATGTGAGGGCTGTAAAAGGTGATGTGACTAAATCTCTGCAAGCAGACTCAATGGTTCTTCATTGGAACTTCGCAGATTCCTGGGCTTAACAAAGTGCTTAGAATTCACCATCAAAAACTGCATTTCCGGGTCTCACTATGAGGAGCTGCACCCCGGTACTGGCATGTAACCTGTGGAAAAATGGAGGCTCCTCTCAATGCAGGGTCTCTAGATGGCCCATTTATGGCTGTGTAGGAAATTCTTAATACTCAATTTTCCTATTCCACACAAAAGGGAGCTGAAGAAGAGATACTCAACCCTTTGAGAGTGCTAGGGTAACAAATGGTCAGAGCTGTTAATCCATACACTATGGCATTGCCAGATTAATGTCTAACATTGCCTTGTTAATGTCTGAAATTTCAGTTTCCTTGGTTAAATTTAAGATTGAAGTTCATAATGTTTCTGGAAGGCGCTTGTTTCACATTTCCTGTATTTGTGAGACAAAGGTGGATTTTGGCATGGTTAATATTAATAGTTAAGATATTAAGATTAATGTGGAAACATTCATCAGTCATGAAACAGGACCATGTTTCTCCCTTTTATTGTGATTTTTTTTTGGTAGGCATTTTATACTGTGAGGCTGCACTGATTCTGGTGCACAGATTCTTGGAGCAAAAAAAAAGAATTTACTTTTTTTAATCCAATGAAGAACAGCTACCACGAAAAGCACTAAGGTGCCTTCATTTTTGCTTTGCACCTTTGTGATAAAGGTGGCTTGTGTTGCATGGAAAGCTATATACAGTCCTTTACTCCCATTCTGTTTTCCTTAGCAGCCAGGTCTTTAGAGTTTAAATAACATTATCGCACTGAGGGGTTTTGAAGCTTGGATGAATGAAGGTGTCTTCTGAATATGAAGTTTATACATGAGTTGGGGAAGTTCTCCCACTTCTTGTCTTTCCAAGTTCTGGTATTCCATGGCTAAAAAAAAAATTCAAGAGACTGACCAGTCCTTTCAAAGGTACTTGAATAGTTGCCACTCCATTTTTCATGTATATGCACAAAAGCATATCTGAGGGCAAGAAGGCGAAACTGTGGGTGTTTTGTTCAGGTATTTTGTTCAGGATGTGACTTCTGCAGAGTCCCTGAGGGAAAATACAAAATCTTACACATGTGAAAGTGCCAAAAAAGACTTGAATCGATGATGCCTGGTAAATTTAATTGGTAGCTAGTGTTGCTTGTCTTATTTTGGCTTTCTGTTTTAGATTTTGAGCTTTTTTAGCCTTATGTGGTTTATAATGCTTATTCCACAGTTTATAATTTGAGGATTTATAGTGGACTATATTTGAAAGTCTTCTGCTTGTTGGCAAGATGCTCCTTTTCTTTGCCTTATCCTTGAAGTTGCCTGTTCATAGGTGGGCTGTACCAATTAGGGGCTTTCTGAATTGCTGTCAGTGTCCCTCCCCCCCCAGTGCATGAGCACTGCCCCAGGACTGTGTGGTAAAGCTCCTTTCCCCGCCTTAGACGGCCCTCATTCCGCAGGCTGGCGGGAGCACATGGAGCGACGGCGGAGATTCGAGTTTGATTTCCGGGACCGAGATGACGAGCGGGGCTATCGGCGCGTGCGCTGCGGCAGCGGCAGCATGGACGACGACAGGGACAGTCTCCCTGAGTGGTGCTTGGAGGATGCAGAGGAAGAAATGGGCACATTTGACTCCTCTGGAGCGTTTCTCTCTCTAAAGGTGAAAAGCTGTTTTGGGCCTTTGGGTCACTTGGTGCCAATGTTCTGTGATGTCAGGTGGGTTATGGATGGTTGTGTTGACTTTGCAGAAAGTGCAGAAGGAGCCGATACCAGAGGAACAGGAGATGGACTTCCGGCCTGTGGAGGAAGGGGAGGAAAGGTCTGATTCTGAAGGGAGCCACAATGAAGAAGCCAAAGATCATGAAAAGACCAAGAAAGAAGGGGAGAAAACAGAACGAGTAGTGGCAGGTAAGGGGGATGTTTACCACAGTCATTGTAGAATTTCTGTTAATTCAGTTACTTAGAATTGTGCTCTGTTACAGAAGTAGTGGAAGAAGCAGCTCAGGCATCATCTCCAGGTGCCAGGTCAGACACCCCACCGAAATCTCAGCCTCCAGACCCGCTGCAGACAAACCTTTTTGAAAGGAAGGAAGAGTCTGTGCCAGAAAGAACAGAAAAAACAGAAGATAAAGAGAATCGAGTGGAGAATACACTGTCAGCCAAAATATCCAACAGAGGGGAAGGTAATAAACCTGACAGATAAATTTAGTAAGTTTCCATTACTCACTGTGAGTAATCCTAGCCCCTTAAAAGAGGCAAGGGCTGGATTATGGTGATGGAAAGCCAGAATTCACTGACTGGTCTATAAATACAGGATTTGTTGGATATGTGATCTCAAATGCTTGCAGTGCACTGGTACTTCACACTGAAATGTGGTCAGAGAAACACAAGCTAGTTGTGGATGTGCCTCACTGTGTTACAGCAGAATAGTCTGGACAAATGTGTGTGGCCAGGAAAAGGGATATGCTCAGATGAGCCAAGTTCTGCACCGATTGAACTAAATTGTTTGTTCTTGAAATTAGGCTGGGTGCCTCTGCTGTAAGCAGTACACTCAGGAAGATCTGAAACTAGTTTTGCTTTGTTGTAACATTTGAGCCATTGAATATTCTCTGCATTGAGTTCTTAAAAGTAATTGTCACTTATGTTAAAGATAATGAACTAACTTTAACATTTTTCTTTAGATTTGGCTTCTCTTGCTCAACCTTTGCCACAGATTTCTGCAGACACAGCTGCTTCTGCTCATCTCCCTCCTCCTGTTTCCAATTCAAATCCTGCTCTGCGGCCAGTTCAAACACCTGTCACAGCTGCTCCAGGCATGGGCAATATTCCCACTGACCCAGATGATGAAGAGGGCCTCAAACACCTAGAGCAGGTAAAATTCCTTTAGTTCCTTTGTTGTTGACAGTCGTGAGACTGGAGGAATGTGGAATGCAAAAAACATTTGAAGACCATAAAATCAGAAATGCAGCTGAAACTTTACACTTTGCAATGTATACTGAAAGCTGCTTCTGTCTGGTTTTGTTGGGTTTGGTTTTGGTTTTTTTTGCCAATAATTCAAGCTTTTGTATTTTTCTGGATCAGGGTGCTATAACCTGTGTTAAAGAGCTAGAGACCATAATGCTTATGACCTCTGTCAAGTAGCATTATGATTTGCCTTGAGAAACTACGTATGTCTGTTAAAACCCCCCAAGAAGCAAATCATGAAACAAACAAAAGCCCAACCAAAAATCCCATAAGTGAGTCACAATACTGTGTTGATGAAACTGTAGTGACTGCTGAGATGTAGAGCCTTCTTTGTGCTCATGCTCCCATGCCTATTTTATTTTTCATCTAGTGGTACTGCATGGGGCCTCCTTGGCAAGTTGCTCCAAAGCTTTTCAAAAGCAGGTGAACTGTGCTTGTTCAGGATTCTGGCTGACAAGCATAGTAGACAGAGCTCGAGGTTTGTGTAGCAGTCATTCCTGTCCTGGGGCTGCCTAGCATTCCTGGTACACTCTGGGAAGCACTGGGTAGCACCAGGTGGTTGTGTTTTGGTACACTCATTTTCAAATCTTTAAGCCCCCATCTAACACATATTTCTTGCTGATTTTGATGTTTCCTGCAGCAAGCAGAGAAAATGGTGGCATATCTGCAGGACAGTGCCCTTGATGATGAAAGACTAGCAGCAAAAATCCAAGAGCACAGAGCAAAGGGTTCCTCTATGCCCCTATTCCATGAAGCCATGCAGAAGTGGTACTACAAAGATCCACAAGGAGAAATTCAGGGTAGGTCTGTGCCATTTACACTTCCTCTTTTGTTTCACAGAATTGTTAGAGTTCTTCACAGAAATGCCACAAAAGCAGCACAGGAACTTTACTGTACTAGAATTAGGTTTTGAAAATACCTTCAAACCATCACTGCCCCCCTGAGCTCAGCAGGCCAAATATCCAGAACTGTGTTTTATCATGGCTGAGGTTTGCCATCATTTCATGTTTCTGTAAATAAGGTTAGACTAAAACCTATTTCGCATGCCAGTAGTTACTCAGACTTTGAGATAACAGTGGAAACAAATGAGGAATGTGACAGCTCAAGTAGCTTGTTGTAAAGAATCCAGAAGAAACCTTGAAATCAGTTTTATAGACTCAGCCTGAAGAGATAAAATAGTCAGGAGGGATGGTTTGTTCAGAACTGGGGGCAAAGAGGAATCAAGTTTCCACCAGCCTGTGCTTGTGCAGAATCTCAATTTAAATTGTGCTTGCAGCTCTTGCATTGTTAGTTCATGTAATAGATAGGAACTGCTCCCTGCTTTCAGTTTTTGTTTAAGAATTTTTTAAAAATGAATTTTGGAGCAGGCCTTTCATATAGATACTTGCATTTTTGCTTTCAGAAGGTACTTTTCTTTTGGAGGTCCCAGGGCTCTGCTTTAGCAGCTGCTTATCTGCTTCCCAAAAGTGCAGTTGAACAGTGAATTCCTTCCTTGTTGTACTTCACACTATGTAGTGTGAATCATTTCTCAGCTGTGAACTCCTGATAGGACTGGTGAAGGTGTTGTTTGTGTGATCTGTGTCAATCTCTTGTCTGCAGGTATTGCGCATCTTTAGGGGTTTCTTCTCATCCCTTTAAGTTTAAAGAATGTTAACCATAAAGTGCTTTTATTTACTTGGTGTATGTAAGTCACTGCTCAGTGTTTATTGCTGGGTGACAATCTAAATATTTTTGTTGTTGGATTAAGTACTTCAGTGTGACATCAAGAAGTGAACACTTACACATAATCTTTTTCTTGGGATAGCCTCTTGTGGTTTCATACTCTCTAGGAGGAATTGCCTTCTAGAGATACTCCTTACAGAGAAGGCAAGAGTTACTGAATGTTCCTGCTTTTCAGAAGCTGTTTTTGTAAAACGCATTTATGTGCTTCTTACTTAGTTAAATATTACTTTTTTGGTGGTTTTGTATGTATTTGAATATCTAAGATTAGTACAGGAGCCCTCCTTTGAAAGGAATGGCTGAAATCATTCTCAGAAAAAAGAGGAAGAGAAGGAAAAGAGCTGACCTATGTTCCTCCTAAGCCAAGGTGAAAGCTATCATGCACTTTTCCTGAGACTGTAGGGCAGTGCTGTAGCCCCTTTGGAGATGTGCGTGGACACTCCAGCCTTGGATGAGCAGTGTCCCCACGAGTGAGTGAGCCAGGCAGGAACACCAGGTGCTGGGCACTGTGTGACCTTAGCCAGCTCCTTGTTTCCAACATGCTGAACCTGGCCTTGCTTCCTCTTCCCCACAACGTGTGTTGGTTGATGTGATTTCAGGTCCGTTCAGTAATCAGGAGATGGCAGAGTGGTTCCAGGCTGGATACTTCACGATGTCACTGTTGGTGAAGAGAGCCTGTGATGAGACTTTCCAGCCACTTGGAGACATCATGAAAATGTGGGGCAGGGTTCCCTTCACACCAGGCCCAGCACCACTTCCACATCTGGTAATTATGTGAAGTTACAGTATTTAAATAGTCCTCTAACAAGTGGGAATTGAATTATTTAGGTGTCATCTACTCTGTCTTGGAATTGCAGGTGTTCCAAGCACCAAAGTTGAACTCGATGTTAGATTACTTTTGCAAGAGTAGAAAAGACATACATTTTAAGAATGCTTGGTGTAGCTGGGAGGCTGGGTCCCGTCATATGTAAAGGTGCTGTGTGATTCACAGGCTTTGTAGATCTTGGTCGTCTTGGTCTAGGTATTTTTCTATATTCATTTTCTTTTTCTGGTCGAAATACAACTTTTATATTGCTTGCATTTGCAATCAACTACCCTTAATATATATGTTATTAAAAAAGAACGTTTTATCCCTAAACCTAGGGTGAGCTGGACCAAGAGCGACTGACAAGACAACAAGAGTTGGCTCTGATCCAGATGCAGCACCTGCAGTATCAGCATCTTTTAATACAGTAAGACTTCCTGTCCCAGAGATCTTCCAGAGGCTTTGTTCTGCTCTGCATTTTTAGTCATCTGAGTTCAGCTGCTTGTCATTGTTTCCTTGGGCAATGGGGTTGGGAGTGCTTTGCCTCCAACATCAATAACTGCTTCCACAAACACTGGAGATGTTGGTAGTCTACAGGATTAGGGCAGTGTGTCTGCCCCTGGCTCACTTTTCAGAGTCTTTCCAGTGTCACACATAGCTAGTTTGGTGAGACTTGCTTTATAAATAGCTGTTACGGTCAGACTGAATCCCAAAAGTCCTGGTAATGACCTTCAGATGTTTTGATGTCAGGAGAAGGCTACACATCTTTGGAACTGGAGATCAAGAAGATGGACCTTACCTTTGGTATGCTTGCTCAGCTCTTTGAAGAGCAGTGGAAGGTCCTGCTGAGCAAAGCAGTTTGTCATCCGTTTGCCAAAGCTTTTCAGTTATGGCCAGTTCCTGACAGCTTTTTTTGCAGCAGCTTGAAGGAAGTAATGCAGTCAGTCTGCTTTTTCAGGGGATCCTGAAAGCATGCATCACGATTATAGTTTTTCAATATTGATTGCCAGCTTACGATTGAATGAGGCAAGAGCCAGCTCTGTACTAGGTGTTGCCTTGACATACTGGGGAAGAGACTGATTGTAGGTGGGCAGTGATCAAAGCCAGATTAATTTGAGTGAACATTATGGAATTTAGACAAAAAAGGAAGTAATGTAGTACAGCTTACAAGAAAAACATGGGGCAGCAATAGGCAGGTGACATAGCTAAGGGTGAAGAGAAGTGTGGTTCTGCTCATGTGAGCCAACCGGCTGTATTCTTGCATTTTGATTCTTGCCAAGCTCCTGTTCTGTGGTTTCCTCTTGTATTTAGCATGTACATTATATAGATCAGTGGGCATTAGTCCCAGAGCATGAATCTGTCTGCAACTTGGTCATAAGTGAACAGATACCATTTGTCTGCTTCTCTTTTGAAGACAACAGTATGCACAGATGCTGGCTCAGCAGCAGAAGGCAGCCCTCTCATCCCAGCAGCAGCAGCAGCTCGCTATTCTCCTTCAACAGTTCCAGGCCCTGAAGATGAGGTGAGCTAGCCCAGACCTGAACTGAATTCTGTTCTTCCTGTACTCTGTATATAACAATAATTACATCTTGTCAGCTGTCTGTTCTATTTAAGTTTGGTCATATTTTACAATTATATACATTAAAGATGGTAAGAGGAATATGAGTATGTTTTGGAATAATAGGAAACAGTTTCAGGATATGGAGTACTTCTTTATATATGTAACCTTTGCCTCAGGGGTTTACGGAAATGAAGGAGTTGAAATTGTACCTGTCTGACAGATATGTTATGCTGGTCACCAAGGAGCTTTGCCAGTTCTGCAGTACTGGGTGCTTGTTGCTCAAACTGGCCTCTAGGCATCAAATGCAAAACTGTAGCTTAGCCCTTGACTTAGCAGCAGGGGCGAGATCAGCAAGAACTCTGCAAGCAACTACTGTTGTCCACGTCATATTTTTGTTTTAAATAGAGGTGTGGAAGGAAAACAGTATGTTACAAGTTACTGAATCTCATGCGTGTTCAGAGCACTCCTCTCCCTGGAAGTGGCGTGTTGACTCTTCCTGTTGGTATTACAGAATATCTGAACAGAACATGATGCCGCCTGTTACAAGGTCTGTGTCAGTGCCGGACACTGGCTCAATATGGGAACTTCAGTCAGCTTCACAGCCTACAGGTAAGGTGCTTAGCCTGGCTCAGGTCTCTTGGGAAAAGTCCATGCATTAAGAATCAGCATCTTTGAGATGATCCCTCCCTTTTTGACACAAAGAGAAATTATTTCTGCATCATGATGTTTAACTGGACCAGCCTACTTTGCTGTGAAGTAGAAGTTCCATCTGAGAGTGGTGAAGAGTATGGTAATTTTTCCAATGGTTATGGAAAGTCTAGATCTGAAGGGATTGTTCTATTGAAGGACATTCTCCTCTGATGAGAGGAGCTGGAATAGCTGTTTCTGTGGAATTTCGTAGGAAACAGCCTTCCTTCAGTCATGGACGGGCCTTGTTCTCCAGGAAGATAAGGTGGCCCTCTACTGACTAAGGCGAAAGTGTTAACTTGATTTTAGTTCCTAAAACATAGTAACAGCATACACAGGATTCTCCCCTTTCAGTTATGTTTTGTTCGTGTGCTTATTTTTGTTTGTCAATGTTTGTTTTCTTCACTGTCTAGTCTGGGAAGGAAGCAGTGTCTGGGATCTACCCATTGATACTGCAGCTCAGGGACCAGCTCTAGAACAACTTCAGCAGCTCGAGAAGGCCAAGGCTGCAAAGGTCAGAAACTGTTTTGTACTGTAAGAACTTGGGATTGTTCTTCTGCAATGTAATTGTGGTTCTTGAGCCAATGGAAGACCAAGCTCTTCAATGGATGATTTTCACTAGGTTTTAATGGAAAACACCAAAAAGAGAATAGAGGTTATAAAAACAAGTTATGAAATACTTGTGAAAAGTGTTTGGAAACAATTGCTGTGGAGGTACTGCTGACCTCTGAAATAGTGGTTGTGTTCTACGTTTGTGTAGCCACCTCTGTTTTAAACTTCACTAGCCACCTTTGTTTTAAACTGAGATCATCATGAACTGTCAGGCCAAACCCTGAGTTGAGACCAGGTAGTTATACTCTTAATCCTTGTGATTTTTCTCCAGAACTGGTTTGGGGAATCATAAGAGTCCTATTTGCCAGGATTATTCTGCATGTACTCTAGTATTAAATTATTTTTGTGAGTTTGAACCTGTATTACTTTGTACATTTCCTGAAAATTGCTATTTTATGATGACTGCAAAGCAACTCAGAACTCGTTTCCAAAGTCAGAGGGTATTTTGAGGAGCTGATGTAGAAAAACTGTTTAGAGAACCAGTGTTTGTTACAAACAGAAACTGTCCAAAATTGTACTAGACTGTGTCAGTAGGCAGCCAGCTGGTAGGTAAAATTGCAATTAAGGGAGAGCATCTGTCAGAGGCTTCATCTCTTAAGCTATTACTATAATATCGGCAGAGTTGCCCTAAGAAATGGTGTAGGAATACGTTACCTGCATCTGAGTATAGTTTTATGTGAATTGTAGCTAGAGCAAGAGAGGAGAGAAGTGGAAATGAGGGCCAAACGAGAGGAAGAGGAGAGGAAAAGGCAGGAGGAGCTTCGGAGGCAACAAGAAGAGCTACTTAGGAGGCAGCAGGAAGATGAGAGGAAACGACGGGAAGAAGAAGAACTGGCCCGCAGGAAGCAAGTGAGTTTCCCCAATGTAGTTAATCTCTAATTAATTTTAATATTTTATAAAACTCACTTTAAGAATCCTGTGGGGTCTAAGTAATCTTTGGTAGGTGTGTATGAAGACAGTTCTAATATTTTTCATGTGAGTATATTAAATTATGATTCTTCCGTTCTTGATTTTTTTAAGAGCCCAAACTGCAATCTGAGAAATGGGCTTTGATGCTTCACTTTAAGATAGGTTCCTGTTTGTGAGCGCAGGGCCTTTATTCCATGTGGAATATTCCCTCTCAACTTTTTAATGTCAATGTTAGACTTTAGTTAGTTGCCCAGTTACTGCATGTTTTGATCTTTATTTCCCATTTATACAGTCAAGGATATGTTGTGGAGTAGATGGAGCTTGAGCAGCTGTTTTAAATAAGTAAGAGGCAGAGGGCTATAGTGGACAAAAAGTGAAGTGACATTCAGCTTATTTTTCCCCTGTTGTTTTTTTTTTTAGACTTAATTAATTATTACTTTGAATAAATTATCTGGGTAATAGTCTGTCAGTTTTTTTTTTTACTTTAGTTGATGCTTGGGAAAGGAAGGGATGTAGATCGATCAAGCATATTTCTCAAAAAGAATTATGTGGTCAGTTTTGCAGTAGAAGGATGAATGTAGAAATTGTAGTATGTTCTTAATTATCCGAGAATACAAAATGGAGACATTATTAGTTTGGCATTTTTAGCATTTACTTCTGAATTCTGTATGGAAGAAAATGTTGTTGTTCCTTAAGTGTTGCAGGAGGGAAAGGCAGTGAAAGTTGAAGTTTTCACTCTGCATATGAAGGATGAAGGCAAGCATAAAGCTGAGCTTATTCACTAAGGAGTTAGTAAATGTTCTGAAGAGTACCACATGAATAATAGGCAAAAGTACTAAATAATTGTCCTTTATAGTATTTTTATGAGCTTAGGTAGGCAGTTGTAAAGCGTGTTCCCGCTTTAAGGGTCAGACACTTCTGAGGAAGCCTCTAGAATCTCTAGTTTTATTTGGACGTTCATTGTAGATCTCTGTTCACTCAGGGTTTGGGTTTTGTCACAGAAGGTCTGTTTTAATTGGTACAGTATGATGTGTAGATAATTTCATGGTGTCTTTTGGAATCAAGTTGCAAATGAATGGCTCCTTGCTTTAGTCTGTGTGTGCAGGAAGTCACTATGCTGTACAGAAAAGCATCCTCCAAGTTTGAGGTCAAACTAACATTGAAGCAATAATGTACCCAAAAGTTTAACTTTTGAGATAAATTGCTTTAGATCTGGTTCAATAACAAGAACACATTTTTCAGCTGGTAACTCAATTTGTGTCATCTGTGCTGGCTTCAAGTAGACTTGGGTTGTTTCTTTTAACTCTTAACAGTTTTGCCTCTGTGTATAACAATGTGTGTTAAATTCCAAAGTTTTTTTGTCCACTTTGGATTTGTACAGTAAACAGTCTGACTCTCCCCTTCTGAGATGCCATGGGAAATAACTATTTACACAAAGGAAGCAGAACGGGGTTGAAAAGCAGTAACAGCAAGTATCTTAGTTCATTACCAATGCAATAATTACCACAATGCTTAATTCTGAGCAGTAATGTCTTGAAAAGGTAACAAAGAGTTTAAGCGCTTCTCTGGAAAGAGAAAATAACATTGTATTCTGTATTAAAAAAAAGAAACTGGTCAATATTTGAATCTGAGTTCTGTACTAAAAGGCATTGTAGAATCAGGGATGAACTGATTTATTAGCATGGATTTATGCAGAGGAGATGATGCTTAACAAATTTGATTAACTTCTTTTGAGGAGATGACAGTGAGAGCTGAGAGGGGTGAAGCAGTAGACTTAATCTGCCTGGACTTCAGGAAGGCTTTTGATGTAATACTGCATAAAAGACTAGTATATAAGGTTAGTAAATATGCTGTTGATGATCAATTCTAAATAAAAAAAAAAAAAAACACTAATAGAAATTCAATTCTGTAGGATGAAATGTCATACCAAATGTTGAATTCAGTTCTGTTCACAGTTTTCATCAATTACTTTGCACTGTAGAATTGCAAACAGTAATGCCCAGCTTGTGTAGCTCCTGTATTTCGTTTTTATCTCTGGTCTGGTATCTTCTATTTTGTAATAATTGATTGCTTTCAGGAACAAAATTTGAGGTTTAATAACCAGCTAATAATTGTTTTCTCTGAATTACGTCTTAAGTTCTCCCTTTAAAATACCTCTTTCAAAGAGGAGAGTGAAAAGATTTGTGAGCCCTAGTAACACAGACAAGCAGAATTGCAGGTGTCACCAACTGCAAAAAATTCTCTATTTTATTTAAAAATCCAGAGTCTATTGAACTGGGGATTGCTGCTTAAGGATATTTTTTTTTGTAATATTACAGATATTTTAAAAGATGTTAAATAAGCTGTCTGTACAGCAAGATGTATATGTTTGAAAACAATTACTAAAAAAGGTGCTAAAGAACACTGGGAATGTCTTGGATCAGGAATCTACAAACATGGGAACACTAAGGGCTAAAGGATTGATTGTTTCCAATACCAGTCGGTGGCAGAAAGCAGGAGAGCTTTGAATGGTTTTGGTCACATGCTCAAATAAAAACATCAAATAATAGGATACAGAAGTAAATATTAAGATAACATTTTTATAGCTGTGAAGAGTCAGAAAGAAAGCTGTGTTTCCCAGCTTTTCATATCTTACAGGATTTTTTCCTTTGTCAGTAAAAAACACTGTTCATCTTTAGTTCTGTAGGAGAGAGGAGTCTTCTACTGATGTCACTCACAACAGTGTTTCTCCTGGCATGCCTGAGCAAGAAGGAGATCCACAGAGCTTTCTTAAAGGCAATTCTAGCCTCGTTTCCCAAGGGGAGAGTAGGGCAGAGATGTCACTGAAGTGCTGTCCCTCAGGAGGACTCGGTGACTTTTGCCCATCTCTCCCAGGTACTACGTGCTGTGCCAGGGAGAGCCCCCAGCCTGGCTGGCACTGAGGACTCCTGAGCTGACATCCTGCTCTGTGGTCTCCAGGCAAACAAAAACAACTGGCACCTCCAGCCTATTCAGCAGCCTTTTCAATAAAAGATACAGCAAGCAGAAATTTTTCAGCACTTGTACTGGGGACACTTGATTACTGTGATTTGACTGCATGCGTCCAATTAATACAGTTAAAGGTCCAGATTTCAAAAATGGTTCAGGTGTGATGTATGGTGCACTTGAAGTTGGTTCGATTAATGAGAAAATGAATCTCAGGCTATTGTTCTATGTCCACCTGGTGGAAAAACCCACTTAGTGCTCTTATATCTAGCACCAAACCACTTAAATGATATTCAGGAATATGGATGAATTGTTGGCTTGCAGCCAGCAGCTGTTCAGTGCTATGGAATTGGTTATAAAAGATATTCTTTCCACTGACAGTTTTGTTGCAGGCATCCGAAATTCATTGTCAGAGAAAAAACAGGGCAGTTGTTCAGGGAACTGTAGTGTAGTTTATCTGTGCTGTGTATACATGAAGCTTTGGTGTCAGATTGAATAAAAGGGATATAGTTTTCACAATTAACTTCCTTGATTTACCAGAGTTTACATCTATGCTGCCCAATTAACCTCCAGTCATCCTATGAATAATATATTGCTTATAAAAAAACTTGTAGGAGTGATTGCAGTAGTTGTCATTTTTAAAGGCAAATACAAAATTATAAAAGCTTAAAAAGGTTCTGGTCTAAAAATTAAGATTTTCAGGTTGAGCTGGTAGGGTAAGTCAGACAACAGAAGGGGTGAAAAGTAGGCTAGCCTTAACTCAGTTGCTGGACATCAGAGGTCAGAAAAAGCTGCAAAAACGAAGGCTTTTTTATGTAAGGGAAAGTCAGAACTGGTGAAAAAGGTCCTCAGGTGGGGTCCCATTTAACAATATACAGGAAGCTGGTTGTCCCCTATTCCTCAAAAAAACCAAGTAGCAGAATGGAAAAATGTCTGTTTATATTGATAGGAAAGGGTGCTAATGTTTAATTTTTGAGTTAAGTAAATAATTTTAGTACTTGGAAAACAGAATATAATTTATTGGAAGCTATTTAAGTAATTTAGGCATAGCCCAAAATTAAAGCCCTTAAGAGACCTTTTGTTACCAATAATATTTAAATAGTATAGAGAGAGCCCAGTCAAAGCCCTTGAGACTTCAAAAGTAACTGTTCTTGAGTGCACTGGGCTGCATCAGCTTCTTTCTGGTTTCTAGAGATGTGGTTTGAGTTTTGTAGTGCTCTTGAAGAGTTAGTAGTCAGAAACTCCTGTATGTAGGAAAAGCTTCCAATTTATAGCTGACAGCCCCCCACAAAAGGAATTAATGATGCCCACACGTTGAAATGTTTGTAGATCTAATGCCCAACTGCTGGTGCTGCATAGTGAAGAGTCTCACCTTTTGTTGTCATTCCCAACGCCATTCTTCTTATAACCAAAGATGGGCAATTATGTCTTTTGTTTTTCATTAAAGTAATTTATGTAGGAGATGCACATGGCATCAGAAATACGTGTTACCATGTGGGTTTGTCATGCTTAATGCAATGTTTTGGTAAAGCTTACTTTGGAGCTAGGGAGCTTTTCTTGAGGCTACTCATTTGGCCAGACAGTGCTGTAAGCTGTGTTCTGATGTGGTTTGCCGATAAAATGATATTTATAGATTGACATTTTGTTCCCAACTCCAGGAGGAGGCCCTGAGGCGGCAACGAGAGCAGGAAATTGCACTAAGGCGGCAGCGGGAGGAAGAGGAGAGGCAACAACAGGAGGAAGCACTTAGGAGATTGGAGGAGAGGAGAAGAGAGGAGGAGGAAAGACGTCAGCGAGAGGAGTTAATTCGTAAACAGGTGAAAAATGGCAAAAAGGACCTCTTCTGTTTAATTGTGGAGGCTGCCACAACAAACAGGCTTTAAAACTTGTACCAGTGCTTGAGAGACCATCAGCAGAGCTTGCAGACAGTATCAAGTTGAGTGAAAAAAGGTACAGTGTTTACCTGTATCCTGTCTTCAGACAAAACAATCAGAATCCAGTACACCCTTAGGTAAAGAGATTTGGGTGGGAGTGAGTGTTCTCCCTTCACATTTAGCCTTAAGAATGGCTTTGCAGCACAGTATTTATATTCCTTTCTGAGGCAGAGTACAGATCAAAATAAGTTTGTTTTGAATTAGCACTCTCTGGGCCTTTACTTTGTTATCATCAGTGTCATCTGAGATGATCAGTTTTGGTGGCCTTCCTGTGTAATGCTAAGTCTATATCCCCTACCAGAGTTTCAACTTTTTTTCTTCACTTTTCTTTTTTATTAACAAGAGGGATTTTTGGGGTCAGCATTAGAAGTCCCTGTTGGGGAACTTGAGCTTCCAGTCCCTTAATTGATGCTCTCACAGTCCTTTGGTCAAACTAATCCTGAAGCATGACTGGATTCACATTAATTTGTAGGTCCATTGCAGAATTCCCAGTTAGTATTTAAAAATGCCTTTTCAGGGCCCTCCCTTGTAAGATGCCCATCACCATTTCTGTCATTTGTTAGCAGAAGCATCTTCTCTGGAACTCTAATGTTGAGTAACAACAATAAACATCTCCACCTTTGTCATCTCTTCTTTCCTGTTATTTTTGCCAAGTTTTATTCCACTGAAAGTGTGGTGGTACTGTAAGCAGGATAAGCAGATGGAAGCTCAGACTGAAAGGTGTGTATCTACTAGAAGGAAAGCAGTAAGAAATTAGCTGGTGTGAATTAGGGAGGTGTCATTCTCTTCCAAGTTCCTTGGAGGAGCAATAGGAAACAGGTATTTTTAGGGAACGTAGACTATGTGACTTTATTACTGAGAAGTGTGAAGGTAAATGAACAACCCAAACAGCACAGATTACAGATAACATGGCCCTCTCTGTTCTGTCAGAATATCAGTGCCACAGAGTTAAGAGTATTTTAAGTTCTGTGGAGTATTTTAAATTCTGCAAATAAGGTCCTTAGACTTTATTCCTTTCTGTGACCCGGGAAGGAAGAGGAGGCTGCCAAATGGGCGCGTGAGGAGGAGGAAGCTCAGCGGCGGCTGGAGGAGAGCCGGCTGCGCATGGAGGAGGAGGCGGCCCGGCAGCGGCTGGAGGAGGAGGAGCGGAAGCGCAAGGAGCTGGAACTCCAGCGCCAGAAGGAGATCATGAGGCAGAGGCAGCAGCAGCAGGAGGCTTTACGGCGGCTGCAGCAGCAGCAGCAACAGCAGCAACTTGCACAAATGAAGGTAACCTGTTCCTGCAGCTTAACTTCCTTTCAGCTCAGTGTGGGAAGTAAAGCCACAGCTGCATTCAGGGTGGTCTAGAGTAGCTTGGGCAGAGCAGGGATAGATGAGCTGTCTATCTACTGTATGAGAGGGAAGACAATAAAGAGTCGATGTGAGAAGACAGAGGAGGAGAAGCTACAAATTAAAAACCAAAAATGTTCTGTCACAGAAGTGCACTAGGAAGGCATCACATGTGGGTACAGATGATTTTTTTTGCCACAATGAGCAAGGGCCAGTGCAAAGTTTCTAAAGCTTGGAATTCCTAACGTCTTTGAAATATAAATGCTTTTTTTTCAAGTAATGATGTGTTACTTTATTCTTTATACACTGTGTCAAAGACTGATGCATCATAGGGCAATTCAAAGAATATATCATTCACATTTTCTCCCTTTTCATACTTGATTATTATATCATTTTGTACTTTCTAGGGTTTTGTTAAACTTTAAAGGTGGCTTTTCTTTTCCCCTGGGTTTATACCATTTCTTTCCTGATTATGCTCCAGCAGTATTCTCTGAAATGTTTTGTAATTCCTGATGTCTGTTTTGGCCCAGCTCCCTTCATCTTCAACATGGGGTCAGCAATCAAATTCAGGAGCTTGTCAATCCCAGACCACACTGTCATTGGCCGAAATCCAAAAGTTAGAAGAAGAAAGAGAACGGCAGCTCCGAGAAGAGGTAAACACTGACAGCAGCGGAGTGCAACTTGTTAGAGGGGACTCAGCTGTGGGACTGCTTAGCTGTCACATCAGTTATTAGAAGGAATGGTGAGGATGAGGAATGTTTTCTTGAAATAGCATAACTCAAATAAAATCCTGTCCTTCAGGCATAGGTTCAGAAAGCACTTGTGTGAAAGTTTTTATTGCTTTGTAGTACAAGAATCCTGAAAGGGAAAATTGCACCCTTTTAATCCTGGGAGTGTAATATGTTCAAAAAACAGTATACAAGTATTTCACATCTATATTCTGACATGTTTGAAGATATTCACGAGACCAGGGCAGTTAAAGGGAGGGTGGGTTGTGGGGGGAACAAGAGATGGTAGGGAGAGAAGGTGTTCTTCCAAAAAGCTGACTGCAGTCATGATTTGACAAATTTAGTCTGTCCCAGGCTAATAAACAATTTGTATTTACTGGTTACCTAATGTCTCCTTGTTTGGAGGAAATGTAATGGCCCAGAACAATAATAGGTCAGCCAGACTTCTCCAGAAGAAAGTGAATTCAGTTTAAAACTAGTTTCCAAGTTAGACTTTTGAATAGTAATGATCATCTGGAAGTATTTACAAGGACTTTTGTCTTGTATGCAACAGCAAAGACGTCAACAGCGTGAACTAATGAAGGCTCTCCAGCAACAGCAGCAGCAACAGCAGCAAAAATTGTCAGGCTGGGGTAATGTCACCAAACCAACAGGCACCACCAAGTCCCTGCTGGAGATACAGCAGGAAGAGGCAAGGCAGATGCAGAAACAGCAACAACAGCAGCACCAGCAGCCGAACAGAGTCAGAAATACCACGGTATGTTTATTTATCTGATCAGTACATGGAGGAAGGTGGCCATGCCTGTTCCCTCTGTCTGTTGATGTCTTCTCTGCTGGGTCTGTGCTAATAACCAGTATCTCTTTGTTATGTCTCAACAGCACTCAAACCTGCACACCAGCATTGGGAATTCAGTGTGGGGCTCTCTAAACACTAATCCCAGCAACCAGTGGGCATCTGACCTAGTCAGTAGCATCTGGAGTAATGCTGATACCAAAAACTCAAACATGGGTTTCTGGGATGATGCGGTGAAGGAAGTGGGACCTCGTAACTCGACCAATAAAAATAAAAGTAATGCCAGCCTCAGGTAGGAGCTGGGGAAGGAGCTTTTGCAAAGAAAGACTGCCACTCCTGGCATGATCACTTGGCAGTTAGAACATCTTCATGTGTTTTCCTTTTTTTTCTGTGTCATTCAGGATTTGCTTCAACAACAAAAATAGTTAATAGGTGACCATTCACAGTTAATTTTGTCACCTGCTTAGAAATTTTTTTTTCCTTAAAAAGTGTTTGCATCTTGTAAAATAGTCTTACAACACTGTACTGTATACTGTGGGTAAGCCTGGTAACTGATAATCTAATTATATGCATTTTCTTTACCTCAGTAAATCTGTAGGTATTACAAGTAGACAAAACAAGAAGGTAGAAGAAGAGGAGAAGCTGTTGAAATTGTTCCAGGGGGTTAACAAAGCCCAGGATGGATTCACTCAGTGGTGTGAACAGATGCTTCATGCACTCAACACAGCCAACAACTTAGATGGTAAGAGATGGAAAGGAATGTTCTGTTTCCTGACAGAGTAGTTCTGAGGAACTGTAATGACATCAAGCCAGTGTTTCCAATGCACTCAGCAAAAGGACATAATTAAATAGTGACCAGAAGAACTGGCTGCATCCTCTTTTGGGTTTTCATTGTCCTAACAATAGCAAATTGGTCAGATTTGAAGAAGTTCTGATGTCTGTCAGCCAGAGCCCTTCTGAGGATTTCTCATTGTCATGGAAGCATTATCAGACAGATAGATGAGGATCCAGTTTCATCCTGCATACATGATAGGGCTTTATTGTGGCCAACTGGGAAGGGCAAGCTACTAGATCAGCAAATATTTGACACAGAAATCTGACATTGGTGTTTATTGCATGTATGTGTTTGCTAGCAACATGCACTCACTCATGGTCTGCCTTCTTCTTGCAGTTCCCACGTTTGTTTCTTTCCTGAAGGAAGTGGAGTCTCCCTATGAGGTCCATGACTACATCCGAGCCTACCTTGGAGATACTCCTGAGGCCAAGGAGTTTGCCAAGCAGTTCCTCGAGCGCCGTGCCAAACAGAAAGCCAGTCAGCAGCGGCAACAGCAGCAACAGCAGGTAAAGGTGGCTCTGCTCTCCCCGGGGACTGGATGAGGCTGGACAGTCAGCACCCCTGCTGGATTCATCAACATCCTGGCAGACAATAAAGCAGCTTTCCAGTTTTTACCACAGGATCCCTTGTAACTTAACAGTTGAGGGCAACTGTAGATCAAAGAGTGTTTTTGCATGGTGATCTGGGAAATGCTGTGGAACGATAAGGTGGATACATCAGTAGCTAGTGCTGCCATATAGATATAGGAAGTGCTTTGGGCTCTCTGAATATTTTCTGTATAAATAAACCAGACTTCACTATGCTCTGTAATCTTGTCCTTAATTTGTTCTCTAGGATTCAGTGTGGGGGATGAACCACAGTTCGCTACATTCAGTCTTTCAGACCAATCAGAGCAACAACCAGCAGTCCAACTTTGAGGCTGTGCAGAGTGGGAAGAAAAAGAAGAAACAGAAAATGGTTCGAGCAGATCCCAGCTTGTTAGGTCCGTTGCAGTTTTTAAAAATCAACGTTTAATTTGGTAGTGGTGATTTGCTTTGGGGAATGTAGAGGATTCTTATTGACCTTAAATGGTAATACTGAATTTGAGTAGAAAAGTTGGAATGTCTTTAGAATCTTTTCAGTACTATTATTTATTTAATGATTTGAAAAATTCTGTTACCAGTGTCATGGAAAACTTTTGTCAAACCTTCCCTCATGTAATGGCTTCTTTGCTATCTGGGTTATTACCTGGAAACCTCTAAATAGTTCAGGGATATCAGTTAAATTCTCTTTCCTCTTTTGAATTGACTTATGGCTATTTTATTGCTTTAATGCTGATTCATTCTTTGAAGAAGAAAAGCATGTTTCCTTTCTTTTATGAGGAGCAGCTTTCTGAGGCTGCCTTTGCTTTGCCACCTTTTTTCAAGGGCTAGTTACTCCCCTAGTCAGAAAAGATAGCAAAGGTTGAAGTGATCACAGATTTTCAGCTGGAGGCCATGGAGATGAAGACATCATTAGTAGTCCTTTATTTATTATGTTCTGTCTTAATTCTTATGTGGGTCTGGTTTTAACCATCCCCCGTAGCACTGATGGAAAACTTTCTCTGAAGTAACTTTAAAGATACAAGGCCATTGTGTGAGTGCATGGACACTGGGGTGACAGGTCACTGTTATATTCGCGTGGAATAAATGTGTCTGTGTTTGTGCCCTGTGGGACAGAGGGGAAACCAGGCCACTGCACTGGGCTAGGCCTTGTTGTGCTGCTTCTGCTGAGCCAAATTGCTTTAGAGCAGACAGGTATTGTCCACCTGAAGTCACTGCTTTTTAAGGCTCTAGCAGAGCCCTGCCCTTGGTTTTTGTCTTTCTTCTATTTTTGGTCTCACCAAAGTCAATACTTCAACTAAATCAGTGATTTCTGCACCGGTGTGTATGGAACTTCAGTGGAATCCTGACTTAAGCCACTCCAAGGTGCCCATCCACTGAGTCTGATCTGGCTACTCAGTTGAATATATTAAAAAACCAAGTCATCTAATGTGAAGAAGAAATCACTAAATACAATTTGGAAGTTCCATCTGTAAGGGAAGTAGCCCATGCAGCCTTTTAAAAATGCATACACTTGCTCTTTTACAAAATAATTTTAGATGCTTTTAGGCCATGCAGCCACGTGAGGGAGCCAGAACAATTTTCTTAAACCTACTGAATAGAGCATTTCTTGTCTCTCGAAGTGGAAGGCAGTTGGTTGTCTAGCACAGAGCAAACCAGTGTAGCACTCTCAAGACACTGAAGTGTCAACTTTGTTTAATAGTCTTACACAGGGAAACTTCCTCTGTTCTCATACTCCAGATGGGGTTCATACAGACTTAAAAAGGGGATTTCAGTAGGAAAGCTGTATTTGGTTTATTGGATTTGTTTCCTTGTTGAAAGTGTTGTCACTCTTTCTCACACTTTTCTCATGTGCATCATGTCCTCAGCACATATGGCTAACATGGTAGAAGTTAGAAGTTTGGGTGCATCTTGAGCCACCTGCATGGCCCTGGGTAACTTTGTACATTTTCAAGTTGTACTCCTGAGATGGAAGTTTGTAAAAAAGCATGGAAATAATTGTAATTGCTACTAGATTTCATAGTTTTTACATGCATTAAGACTTTAAAGTAAAGGGTGAAATTGCTCTCAACTCCTGAAGCGTGGGAGTGTGATTCCACATGTGGATTCCCAGTTGTCAGAATGCCCATTTCTGCCTCTCACACCATGTGAGTGTGGTGTTGACAGCCACTTCCAAGAACCAGTTGACTTAAGCATGCTCCCTTTTGAGATGTTGCAGAGCCACATTGCCACCATGTGTAGATGTGCCTTGTACTGGCTCTGCAGGCAGCATCTTCTAAATGGAACTTGAAAAGAGTCTTCTGATCTGATTTTAAAGACCGAGTGATGCTTGTCTAAATACACAGTTGATTATCTTTGGCTTATTAAAGAAAAAATCAGTTTGAGTGACTGCATCTGTAGCCTTACTGAATTACCCCTAAATTCACTTTCTCTTACATGTGGAACTGCATGTAACAGATGTTTTATATCAAGTACACTATGGCATAGCCAGATTTTTAACTCCAGTCCTTCTTGGTTCACAGGGTTTTCAGTGAATGCTTCATCAGAGCGGCTCAATATGGGAGAAATAGAGACTTTGGAAGACTACTGAGCATGTGCAAATCAACTGGCTTTTCCTGCATCTGTTAACCATGGATTCTCCATTTGGACACCGTACTCTCCACCTTGTGTTGTTCTTTGCCTCGCAGTGAATCACAGGATCAATCATCTCAGGCTGCTTCCTCTGGCCCCAGCAAACCCTTTCTGCCCAGGACTGCACAGGCGTTGTTCCTACTGTCAGCCCGCTCAAGTGGACTTGTTCAGAGTCCCGGGAGGGTGGGAGTTAGGCTTTGTTCCCAACAAGGCTGAATTGGGCAGCAAGCTTTCACTGTGCTGTGATTCATTCTGCTGACATACCTGGAAAAAAAAATCAATTGGGATTCTGCAAAGCATTGCTTCCTTCTCCTGGTTACTCTTACCACATCCAACACGTGCAGTCATATGGAGAGAGAGAGATTGGGAGAGAGTTTGTGGTTAACAGATGTTGGTCAAAACCAAAATGCCACACAGATACTGACTTGGCTGCTCCATCAGGGCAAGAGGTGCTCTCCTGGCCAGGAGTTGCATTCATAAGCTACCCTTAGAAACTGGCAACAGGAGAGGGGCGGTAGCGGGCACAGTTTAGCTTGGGTTGGTTTGAAGTTGCACACCCCCTGCCAGCCCTTCTCAGCACATAATTTTTGGAGGGAAAGCTCGAGTCTGTCTTCATTAGGTGGTGATGCTGAAGCTGGTGGAGTTCCTGTCGGCGTTCTCCAGCCTTCCTGGACGAGTGGGGACTTCTGCTCTGGAAAAAGGGGGGTGGCATCTCTTCTTTCAGGCTGAATTTACCCCTTAAATGCTACCTTCAGAGGGTTAGGACCAGTTTATTTTGAGCTCTTTTCCTGCAAATTTGTCTCGTTTAAGAGACAGTGTGGATCTGTAGTCTCTGGAGAGGGTGGACCCTGGCTTTCAGAGATGTGCCAGCAGCCTCAGCTGGTTGTCACTTGAAGCAGTGCTTAGGTATCGAGCAGAGATGCCCTTTCGTCACGGAGAGAGACACTGGAGGATGAAGCTTTGTGCAATGATGGCCCTGCTTATCTTCTACACCTTAAAAGTACTTCACGCACCTTCACTGGGATCCATAACCTCTAAGTGTTTATGGAGTCATAACCTTCCTCTCTCACCGAAAGATTAACACCACCTTCCCTGCTCCACGTAACCACCCAGCCCCACACACACACCACAAACGACAGAGAAGGAAAACTGCCAAATGCACTTAGTTTGAACCCCCTGGTCCCATCTCCCGTCCCCAGAGGGGTGTAACCTGCGAAGGGAGATATGCTGCAGTTTTGGTGGAGTTGTATAAAGGTGTCTGTTATTCTGTCATCACTGCCTAAAGAAAACAGTTTGAGTTGCTCAAGAGCAGTTTGGCTTTGGATTTTATTTTGTTTGGTTTATTCATTTTTTGGGGTCACCTTCCCCTCCTCCTCCTCCTCTCTCTTCCCCCGTCCCCAAACATGTACAGTAACTATACAGAGACTGCTGCAGACTTGTATATAGTTTTTGGATCCAATAGCATGGAGAGACTTGGAACTGTTGCAAATCTGGTCTCCCTGTCTCCTTTGCTTTGTAAATTCATAAAAGGGGGAAGAGGGGTAGTTAAAATGTTTACAAAACTTTAAACTCCCTCTGAACTTTTGCCAGTGTTGGGGGGAAAAAAAGAGAGAACTTAAATAAAACCTGGTTGTATTATATCTGAGAGAAAACTTTCTGCTTGCTTTTGTCAAAGCTGAGTATTGAGATAATTCCTGGTACTAAAACTCACCCAAACTCGACGTGCATCAGTTTGCATCAAGAAGCAACAAACAAATACACAGGATGTGGAACAACAGCTGCTGCTTTATTTCTTCCCTGGTGAGGAATACTGGTTGGTTTTTCTACTTGATAATTTTAGAGTTCAAATAAACACCAGTAAGTTGATATTGGAAATTTCTAACAAGAAAGCCTTAATTTTCTTCTGCTGTCTGTAGAGAAATGTGCATTCACACTGGTGCTGTTTATGCAGGGGAGATCAAGCTGTGGCTGGTTTGCTCTTAACACAAACACTTGGCCATGGAGCCTCTTTTGCCAGTTGGTGCCCACCCTGTGCACTCCAGACCACTGCCCTAAATGAGAGGTTTTATTTCTCCCTCAGACTAAAGTCCACAGGGATACCTTGTAGTTTTCTCTTTTTAGACTTATTTTCCCTTTTTTCTACTTGTTTTTGTGTGGAAAATCCCAGTAGAGGCAAATGGTAAATGTCCTGCCATTCACATGACCGTGGAAAATAAGTGTGCTATGGCCTAACTTACACAGTAGCTTTGCATGATGTTTAGCTGATATCTGAGAGAACAGTTTATGTTTAGGCTGATAACCTGACTTTGTTTTAATATCTTCTGTTTTAAGCATATAAGGTATGTGGTTCATAAGTGCTTTCTGGTTTTTTAGTGGTATGATCTAATTTCTGCCAGCTAATTTTGGACTGCTCTACACCATGTTACAAGTACACAAAAGCCTGTTAGTTTTGAGCTTGGCTGGGAAGCAGGAAAGGAACAGCTCCTTGATTGCTAAATGAAAATGCAGAAGTGCAAGCAGGGAAAACGTGCAATAATTTGTCAAACCTTGAGAACCTCACTTGGCTTCTGAGAATTTGTAGATAATGGACCAGTGGGAAAGATATGCTGTTCTTAATACTGAAATACTCTGGTTTCTGTGTTTAGCAGGAAGGTAAGGTGGTGGCACATGCAGATTGTGTGTTCAGGTGACTGCCTTGTCACCTTTCTGTGACAAACAGGGCCCTCTTCTGTAGCAAGAGTCATTTGGATCAGTAGGGATGGGGAAAAGAGGGGCTCCAAAAAGCAAAGTGACTGCTGCAGAAAAATCTGATTCTGAAATTTAAGACAAAACTGCTTGTGTCATATTTTCAGAGCATAAAGAAGTGACATTAGGGGTGTTTGTTTATTCATTACATGATGAAAAACCATGACGTATTCATCATCCTATCAGCTCCAAAATACCAATGAAATTTCTTCTGTGACAATCAGCTGGAGTGTTCCCCTTTTTATACACTTCATCCTTTCCCTATTCTTTGTTGCTGCAAATGTGATTTGAAACAAACCTGGTTTTTCTGTGCTGTGAACTGTCATGAGCTGCTGAGGCAGGCAGGGACAGAGTGACAGACGCTGGCAGGAGGAGATGGTGCCTGAGCAGTTGGGATCTGAGGAGGATGCTGGCATTGCCTGCCAAAGGCGACTCTCCGGGAGCACTTGGAGACTTTGACAGCAGTGCTGAGACCACCCGTGGCTCCCAGGCCAGCTCTGTAAGTATTCCACCCAAGAGCAAGGATGCCATGGAGCTGCTCTGGCTCTGTGTCAGAGCATTTTAACCTTGGAAGATTGAGGCCCTTGTTCTTTGCTCTCCCCACCCTGCACAGCGAGGGAGAGCAGAGCCTCGAGTGGGCTGCTTGAGCTGAGCTGCCCCAATGGCTCCTGTGTTATTTCCTGTGCCTCAGGATGGCCAGCCCGAGGGAAGGCATTCCAGGAGCATCCTCTGGCCTCTGGGAAGGGCTCACCAACAACTGCTCATGTGTGCAGTGGTCTGGCAGGGTCCTGATGGCTCTGCTTGGCTGCCTATGGGGTTTTAGGCACAAGTTTGGGAGGGTGGAGCTGCCTTTGGGAGGAGGTGTGCTCCTGGAGCCAGAGCGAGGGAGGCTCTGCTGGGCTTTGCACTCTTTCTCTGCACAGTTGCTTCTGTGAAGGAGTTTTTTCTTTTTTTTTTTTTTTCTGTTTTGTTTTTCTTTTTTGTTTTACCTGACTGAACGAAATTTTTATTATACTAGTAAAGTTTGAGTTGTTTTGTACTTTGAAGAGTTTTAAGGATTCCTGCTGATGCTTTTCCTGAGGGAAGCCATGCCTTATCACGGAGTCCTTCGCCTGGTCCTGCTAACACTGTGCAGCATCCTGGTCCCTGCTGTGCTGGCAGGTAAGGAGCTTTGTTTGCATTTAAAGCCCAAAAGCTGGGAGATCCTTTACTACACTGCCTGTCTCTCTTCTTCCTTCCCTTAAAACATCCCTGAATCTGTATTGAATTAGAATTGATTAAAGGTAACTAGCTTTGGTGGCTGCTGGCAAGCCAGAATATATTTTCAGTGGAGAAAATCCTTTAACTTTCCCTAAGCCGAGAGGCAGTAACACCTATGTGAGCGTTGGTGGGTGGGAATCAGTGGACTCATCAATCAGCAGGAGATGGAAAACCTCTCAGCAGCTGATGGGACAGGCTGTCTCAGCTTTTAATGGCGGGGAGAAGTTACAGTTATGAAAAGAAACATTCTTCTTTAGCTAAAGCATGTGTGCCAATTCCTGGTTCCTTTTGTGCTCTTTACTACAGCAGAGCACAACAGCTGCTTTAGGCAGATCTAGGGAAGTTTCCATGAAAACTTCAGTCCAAAGCCCAGGCGTGCATCCTTACGGGGTGGCTCTGGAGCTGGGGCACCAGGGCAGTGCTGGGAAGGTGCCTGGCTCTGACTGGAGTTCAGTGAGGTGATGGAAAAGAAGAATGGGAGAGATGCCTGTTGTGTAAGGCATCATTGTTACTGATTTCAGCTTTACCTGTTCCTGCCTTCAGCAGAACTGTGCTGGCTGCAAGGAGCAGAGGGCACAGGCAGCTTCAAAGGCTGCAGGTCTGAGGTGGGATTTACAACTGGGGAAAAACTGATTTCCAAACTGCACTGATGGGCTCTGAGCATACAGGTGGAAACTCTTATGGGGAATTGCTTCTCCCAAAGCCTTTCTTGCAGTGGAGGCAAGGCTGAAGAGATGGCTGGGGCCAAGATAAAAGGCACAGCATTTGTTTTCCTGAATTCCTGTCCTGCCTTCCAAGACCTGAAGCAATGTTGTTTTGCAGTTCTCTCCCAGTTTCTTCTGAGCATCTTGCCTCTCAGGGAGATCTGGCCAGCTGTCTAGCGAATCAAATTACGGAATTCTTTTTAAAGCAGTTTTCATATGGGTAGGGGAATTCACTGCTGGCTGGAACATCTGTGGATGGAGGAATAGAACTTGTGCAGCTGGTACCTTCTCTTTCTAGGACACCTTCATGCTGGGAAACCTTCAAAGTAACTAAGAAATGAGTACTAAAAAGTGGGTACTTTCCTTCTCAAATTGTGAGCTTTTTTTGTACAGTGGAACATTATTCATTTTATCACAGTTTCAGTTTGTGCCTTGCTCTTAACTCTCAGACGTGCCATGCTCTTACCCCTTGCCAGGTAAGGTCTTTTCTTAACTATTAGCAGTATTTCACTCTGCAGGAAGTGATTGATTTCCAGTGAGAATTCAGTTTACTTCCTCTACAAGCTGGGATCTCTTCTTTTTAAAATTTCCAGTATTTGGTGCATTTGCTCTGCTCACACTCCAGCTTTTCCATGTGCTTGCTCTGGCATTGCAGCTGTGGTTTGTGCCTGATGCTGCTGCCCTGTGTCACTTTGCTCTTGTGATGCACTCCTGAGTTTACTTGATCCCGTTATCTCTTGCAGTGAGGCTTGAAGGGCTTTGTACTGGAGAGTGTGACATTCAGATCTTGGGCTGTAGGAGAGATTCTGTGCTTTCTCTGTGGTGTTTCTGAGACTTAAGGTCTCTAACAGGTTGTTCCCTGCTCCCTCAGAGAGGACAGGAGGGAACCAGCCTGGACAGTAAGGTATCCCAGGAGCAGAATGATTCTGTGCTGCATTAGACAGGGAGAGTTCCTGTCCCCAGTACAGGTGCTTTGAGGAATGGGGAAATTTTTTTGCCCTTTACTCCATTAGAAAAGGAAATTCCAGGCCTGGTGCAGACAAAGACGGGAAGGGCACACAGACAGCCCTCTGGTCTCAGCACATACACTCACAGGCCTGCCTTTCTGTAAACAAGTTTACTTAGTATCCATCAGAACCGCAGCTCTGCCTTGCTGCACACAGGAGCTTCTGGCCTTGCCTGCCACAGGCTGCCCTTTGTGCTGCTGCTGAAGGCCTCCTTTCAGCCCTGCCCTGGCCCTGTGCCTGCCCTGGCCACCTGGGGCTGGACAGCCCCTTGCTGGCCTCAGAGTTCACCAGCCCCTGCCCTTTCGTCTCAGCACCTCTGACTCTCCCCAGCAGAGCCCTCCAGAGTGAGCAGGAGCAGCTGTGCCTTGCAGAGGGCTGCAGCTGGTGCTGGTCATGCAGACCCCATGTCCAGGTTGGGTCTCCTCTCCCTGTTGGCTGCTTGCCCAGCTGGTTGGATTTCATGCACAGCATGGTCAGGGCTCTGCTGCTGTTGAAAGTGTGAACTTCTCAAAGTTACTGAGCTCTTTGGAACATCCCATGTGTCAAAGATGGGGGAGCAACCAAGCACATCTTTAACCCTTTTTGTCCACACCATCTGGGTGCAACAGGAAATGGCCAGCTCAAGGATCTGTGACAAACCCAGGTGGCATGTAGACCTAGAGCATAGGAGGATTGTGAAGAGCTGATTTTTATTTTTTTCCCTGTCAGCAAACCCAGTTTCAATTCCTATAATGGATTCAGAGCTCCAAGTGAGGTGGAAGTTAGTACAAAGCCTTTGCAAGGCCTTGGCTTGTGAATCATGTGTATATTTGGTATTTAAACCCAGGTGTGGGCTCATGAGCTTGTATTAAGCTAATGTGGAAATATGTTTTACTGCAGTAGCACATCATAATGAGTCTGCGGGGGGGGAAAAAGCAACAGAGCAATCAGGCTAAAGGAAGAGACACAGGGAAACACCTTGACCAAGGACATCTTTCTGTAGCAGCTTGTGTGTCTTTGTTTTCAGCTACAGGAGAATAAAAGATTATTAGAAAGATTTTAAAAGCTTAAGTACTAGGACATGGATAGCAGTAAATAGGTTTTGTTTGGCAAATTTCAGGAGAAGATGTCATTCCAGCAGATCTGTCCTGACTTAAACCAAGACTTTGTAAGCCATTACTCAACCTTGCTCTGCCCCAGCACTCCTTATAAATTTCTGACGCTGGTATTGACTGCTGAATAGGAGCTAGGGTGGAGGTGGAGAGTGAGGGTGATGAGGTGCTGAAGGCAGCTTGTGTGAAGAAGACTATTGGCCACTGGTAAGTAACCTCCGGGGACAATGATGTGACATATGCCTGCTTTAAGGTCTTACAGTTGGCTGACATGCCTGCTTTAAGGTCTTACAGTTAGCCTGTGGGGAGGGTCTGGTTTTGTCAGATTTGGTTGGCTTCCCCTGGTGCTGTCACTTGTAGAGACTCTTCCAGTCACTGAGTACCTGGGGTGCTGGCTACCACCTCACTGTGCCAGCCTCACCCCACCTTCTTGTTTCTGAGCATGGAAATAGCAGTTTTGTCAAGTTACCTTTACCATCATCCCCTCTAGATCTCTCTACAGACCATGTGTCCAGTTCCATCACTTGGAAAATTCATCATCTATTTCCTTGTGATAACTGCTATTTTCTTCCCATTTCCTCACCTCAGTTATAACTAACATGTGCTGGAGAGAGGGAGAAAACAGCCCAGCAAAGAGATTTCCCTAAAATAAGACAATTTGACAATTTGTAGTGTTAACATGTGGGAAGGAAGAACTGCCATCATCCACCTGGCCTTCTGCAAAACACTCTTTAACAATTTTAGTCCATTTTGTCCATTTCCATCTCCAATAAAACTCCAGTAAGATTATTGCATGTTGTTCTCCAACTGTATTTCTCATGAAAAGGCTTTTACTGTTAGTCTGACAGCAACAGTTGCCCTCAGCTGGTGCTTCAGTGCTGAGACAGAGCTAATGCTGGGGAAGAGCTCATTTGTGCCAGGGCCTGGAGGCTTCCCTCCCTCTGGAACAGCTGGTGCTGAGGCACAGAGCTTTGGGTCACTCATGTGCCTCAGCAGCCTGGCAGCCCCTCCATGTGCCCCCAGCTGCCCCCTGCCACGTCCCTCCAGGGCCAGCAAACCACGAGTGCACCACAGGAGTTTTCTAGAGGTAGGACTGATCCTGATCCTGATCCTGATGGCAGCACAGCTACTGCATGGCTTTCTTCCAGATGTTAAATATCTGGTCTTGTGATGGATGATGTATTTTGAGCGCATTTCTTGCCAGCTCTTTATTTCTACAACATTCTTGGGTGAACAGGAAAGCCATGCACTACTTTACCTTTGATATTTAGTTTCCAGTTCTTGGTTGCACTCCCTCCCTGGAGATGGCAGCATGTTTGGGTGTTTTTACAAGTCAAGAATGCTGTTTCTTGCCCCATGGCCCTGGAGCTTTCTTCAACTTGCCCTTTCCTTGGGAAGGGCTGCTGCTGGGTCCAGAGCTGTCACTGAGGCATTTGTTGAGGCTCACAGGCCACATCCTCCTTGTCACAGTCAGAATGAAGCAATGATGTGGGTGGGAAGGCCTGGTCACTCTGGTGGTGCTTTCCCTGTAGATCGTGTTTAGATCCTGGTCTCCTTCTCATGCACAGAGAAACTGAGACTGGGAGGAGCAGGATCTGTGGTGGTCACCCAAAACATCAGCAGCAGAGCAGAGAGCTGAATCTCCTGAACTGGGTCCCCTGCCTGTACACAGAATCTCTCCAGATTCTATCCAACAGGTGACTGGAAAAGGCCCTGGTATCTCACTTGGAGACACGAGACCTTACTAATAGTGTGCATGTGTTGGGGTTTGGTACCTGACACAAACTCTGTCCTTCCCATCACTTTTCTTGCTTTTACCAGGGGACTGAAATGGAATTGTGGCATTTGATGTGGGTCCATTAGAGATCTGCCACTCCCAGACAGTGGCAGTGTGGCTGACAGTCATTGGGACTGTCAGGGAAGCAGGTATGAAACCTCTGTTTGTTAAAGAAACCTGCTCGGTGCATGAGGACAGCTGGATGAATGCTTGGGCTTCTCAGCTGGCAGGAGTGGAGGCATGTGAGGACATGAGCTTTTAGGCTAGGAGGGAAAATCAAAGGAAGGACATGGAGTGAACAGTGCTGGTTGTGAGCAGACACCCCAGGCTGCAGCAACGGGCTCTGGAGGAAACTCTCTCTCATTTTGGTTCCCCCACGCTGTGTGCCCACAGCAGGGCCCTCGGCTCCTGCTCCAGCAGCACTGAGGGGCAGGAGCTTAGAAGGGGACCAGCATGGAGCCCTGGCTCCTGGGGAGGCGCAGCTGCAGGTACTTCATTCAATGTGTGTGCAGGAATCCGCTGCTGCCTCTGAGCTCACAACCGTTCCTGAGGCACCAGCTCTGACTGAAAGGGGTTGTGTTTCCCTGGGCTGAAGTGCCACTAGGGTAAAACCACAAGAACTCGGGACAGCAAATGCACGTTAAGCACATTCTGCCCTTTCTGTGCGGGCAGATTGAAAGTGTGTGTCGGTTGGATGAGGGGAATTAATAAAATACGTATCCAGCAGCCATCCAAGTTTTTAAAAATCATGGAGATCATAAACAGATCATAATTAGACTGTTTCCTCTGCATTTGGCTTTCAAAAATAAGCTGTATACCCTGCTTAAAGAGAGCTGCCAGAAAATTTTCAGGAGTTAGATGCACTGAGAACAGGAGAGACTTCCTGGCTCCCCTGGGTCTGGTGGCACCTGTGGGACCTTTGCACTGTGGTTGGAAGAGAGAGTGCTCCCTCCTTATCCCTTTGAGAGCAGGGATTGCAAAGACCCAGCCCAGGTCATACAATCTCCCTGGATGGTTCCTGCATCTGTTACAGATTGTCTGAGCTAACACCAGTCCCTGGTCACATGCAAGGCATACACACAGCTCTGGAGAACAAAAACATTCTTGGGAAAAGAATCAATGCTGTCCCCCCAGCACTGTGTTCCTCTGCCAGGTGCGGACAGTGGCAGTCTTGGTTCTGGTCCTGGGCGTGTTGGCAGTCAGGATGGTCGCGGCTGGAGTGTGGCTCTTCTATGTGGAGTTTCTCCCTTACAAAAGCAGCCTGGAACCAGGGCTTCCAAAGCATTCTGTATTTTTGATCTGTTCCTAAACCAACACCTTCCCCATGCAGCTGTTGCCAGCTCAATAGCCCAGCTCTGCTTGGTTCTCTCCTGCGTTAACTGCATTTGCTCATTGAATTCTGTATTTCCTCCTGTTCCATTCTCTGGCAGTGAAACCACAGGATTTAAAGTAGAGAGGTCCACTGGAAATGGCACTTTGTGGAAGAGCCATGGGATGGGATATGAGTCTTCAGCTTTGCTGGTTGGTTTTGCAGCACAGGGGTGGGAGGGCCCTGCAAAGGCTCAGGTGTTTTTGGGGATCTCTTGTGGAACACAAACCTCTCTGTGCTTGTACAGGGGAGCTGAGATGCCACCTCTGGTGCAGAGACCATGGATGTACCAAGTGTATGAGGACACGGTGTTCTTTGCTACACCTAGCTTTAGCTGGGTTCCTGCCTGGATCTAACTGGTACAGGCTGCACACTGGGGACTTATTTATCTCTGTTGATGCTCATTGGGCCAGGATTAAACCCGGCAGCTGTCTCGCTGGACACCCTGTAGCTTTTCTGCCTGTAGAAAGAGCTTTCAAAACTAGTCAAGAACTTTGCTGTGTTCCCAAGATTGCAGGCAGCCTGGAATAGCTCTGGGGATGGTGGGAGCTACTCTTTGATGCAAGCCTTGCAGTAAAATCTCAGCGGGTTTGTACCAGCAGGAAAGGTGAGGGTTTTGGCCCTCCTGTTCCAGGGAGGGATCCTAAGGGAGAACAAAGTGTGATGCAGCCCATTAGTGAGGATTTTTTGCTCTACTCCCACAGTGCCTTCTGGCCACAGGAGGCAAGGAGGGATCCAGGCACGTCAAGCTGGGACTGGCACTGCCAAGATGTGCTGCTGCCATCTCTCTTCCTGGGCTACAGAGAGCCTAGTGCAAGTCTTCAAGTGCCCCTGGTACACCAAGGTTTGCATGCCAGAGTTGGGGTACCTGGGGATAACTCTGTGTGTTGCCCCAGAGAACCTGGGCTGCTTGCTCCAGCTCCTGACTCAGTTTCCCAGTCCTGATAACCATTGTGTCAGTTCAGGTGGGCCCTGGCAGTGAATGTTGTTCGTTTTTCTCCCCCCAGTGCAACATTCCCAGTGGTTTCAGCAGGGAGCTGTGGAATGTCTCATGCTCCTGCCAGAGCCCACCTGAACAAGGCTGGGCATTGACAGGGAGCGCTCAGTGAGCCACACAGAGAGGGCTCTCTGGCTTGGTCTCTGACCCACGGCAGGAAGGAATAACAGGAGAGAGTGGTAACATTAAACACAACCCGCCCTGGCTTTCATCTCCCTGGTATGGCAGGGGTGCAGCAGGGGGAAGTCGAGGCTCTGGGGTCCTGTCTGGGGGAGCCAATGTCCTGTGCTGTGCCAGCACCTCCAGCATCCTGCACAGCATGGATTGGTGGTGCAGGACAGAAGGGCCCTGAGATGCTGTGACTTTGGCCTGCACAGGTGGCCCAGTGGTCTCTGCCTGTTGACAGTGTGACAGCCCTTCCCAGCCCAGTCCCAAGGGCATCCATGAGCAAACCAGCTGTGCATGTTCATGTGGGGCCTGTTTGTGTGTGAGCAGAGGTTGCAGGGTGTCGAGGCATTCTGTATTGTGCTCTATGTATGCTAGGTTGCCACAGAAGCCTTGCCTTTGGCTGCACTGTATGGGCAGGGTATGGCTGTCCAGCAGAGGTGGTGCCTTTTCGGAGGGCTCTGCCATACTGGGGTTCTCAGCCCTCAGCTCACCTTCATCCACCCCGGGGGTACGTGGCAGGCAGCTGAAGCCCAGGGCCCTGCTGAGCTGCGGCTGTCACTAGTACCCTGACCGGGCCCCCCATGCCCGTGGGTGCTTGTCTTCCAGCAGAGTACCCGCAGGACTCGGTCCCCACCCTCTGGAATGAGCCGCCCGAGCTGCCCTCCGGAGCCGGTCCCTTCGACGCTGCCACCACCACCGCCCGGCTGTCGGATGCCACTGCCTTCCCTCCGTACACTTCCGAGCTGGAGCCCGAGGACACCACCCACCTGCACCGGCTGGACACCGGGGACGGTGAGGGGCTGCCCGCGGCTCGCTCCCGCAGTAGTCTGGGATGTCCTCAGGGTGGATTTGCTCCCTGTGGGCTTGTTTCCTGCCGGGAAGGGTTAAAGTCACACTGCTGGGGAGGGGGAGGTTGCCTTTATTGCCTGCTCATGGAAACTTCCCTGCTGAAAGCCTCTGCTGCGGAACCTTTGCCAGCCCCAAGATGGCTCCAAGACCCTTCTTCCTGCCCGATGACCTGTCATGGCAGGCACCTGCCCTGAAAAGAAAACTGCCGAGTGCAGGAGGGCTCTCCAGGACGGAGCGTGCCCAGAGCTCCCTGACCAGGGAGCATGAGTGCCTTTCCTGGCTCATGGCTCCTGACTGACAGCAAGCACCAGCTGAGATGTCCTGCCACAAGCAAAGCAACTCTCCCAGTATGAGTGTTAGCAGGAAAGCTGGGCACCACCGACACACTTTGGGGCAGCTGTCCTTGTCACTGGGAGGTGGCTGAGGTGGTGGTGGCTGGCTACAGCCTCCTGCCCAAGGGTGCACAGCATCACACCTGGGCTGTGTGAGGACACGGGACATGGCCAGTGCAGGGAATTCTGGGATGGCAGTGTGGCCGAATGTCGGGGAACATGCTGAGTGCGGGGTCATCCTTGCAGCCCTTCCCATCTGGGCCCCACTACCTCTGCTGACCTTGTGCCTTTTTCTCTCTCCCTCCAGGCTCGCTGGGGCCTGGAGCTATTGGTGCCATTGTCATCGCCTCCCTCCTGGGTACATCTGTGCTTGTGGCCTTGGTTGTCATTACACTGAGAAAATTCTCGGCCTCCTGAACTCAATAAAAGATTTTTCTGTTACACAGCTGGCCCGTCTCCAGCCCTTGACTGCTCCTGAACTGTCTGCCTGGGGCCCTGAGAGGAATGGTGCCACAGATACGGGAAAAGCACTGGTGGCCCTGCGCTGGGCAGCCAGGCTGCACCGAGTGCTCATTGCCCTTGGGGAGCGTGTGTGTATCTCCTGGGTGACACAGACCTGACAGGGCCTGTCAACCCCACCCGGAAGGAACCTGTGACAGTGTATGGCTTTGAGTTGGGAGCTCAAAAGGGCCCTTCTGGGTCTAGTCTGAGTGATGGTAACAGTGTTGGGTATCACCCTGCACAGCTTTCCTAGGGAAGGGTTATTCACGGATGTAGGCCACCCCAATGTGGAACCCTATTTCACCCACTGCATTTGGACCAGTTGGACTGGAGGGGGACTGGGGAGGAGACAAGTGATCAGTCCTGGGGAGGAAGGAGACACACAAGTCTTTTGGCGCTGGCTTGCGCAGCTACATTTTATCACACTGAAAAACGAGACAACAAAAAGTTCCCCTCAGTTCACTGAGGCAGTCTGGCAAGGGCTGGGGGCTTCAGCCCGTGCTTGTGGGCCCCAGGCCTGGCCCTGTACAACACTGGAGACCACTGAGACGGAGGCGTGCAGGGGTGGGTCTGAGGAAATAACACTGGATGCCGTTCAGCGCCTGAAAATGGCACAGCCTGTGCCTGGTGTCTGGAGTCCTATGGAATTGCAGCAGAGCAGGAGGGGCTGGAGCAATCCCAGGGCTCGGTGGTGAGTGATGGGCACAGCAGCAGAGCCCCTCTCCCTGGAGAAGTGCAGTGAGGAGCTGGCATCCTGGCACTGGGGAACTGGTGAAACATCTGATGGGCAAGGGAGCATTTCTGTGCTGTGAGAAACATGCCAGGCAGGCATGTGTGGCTGCAGGCCTTGCGCTGGACTGGGCTGGCTGCTGGGTTGCCAAGCTGGATGATGTGAGATGTGGTGATTTCGCAGGTAATTTTAAGGAATTCCTAGACCTGGGGCTCCTCTGGCATTTGCAGTAGTGAATTTGTGGCTGTTGCAAGGTTTGGATCCTGAGCTGGAGGTTTGGTTGTCTCAGAAAGCTGACTGTGGGGTGCTGCGGGAGGGACCTGGCTTGGGGTGTCCCCGTTAAATCTGTCCAATGCACCAGACTGGAGGCTGCAAGTCCTTCCTGGCCCAGTTCTGGGGCTAGGCAGTGACTGGTGACCGGGAACTACTGGTTGGTATGAACTTCCCACAGCTGGCCAAGGCAGCACAGCCCTGCTGGCTGTTGTCACATGCTAATGTGGTGGCACTGATCTGGGCCTGAGTGAAGAATGCCTTCTTTCCCCCTTCAATGCTGTGGTTCCCACCACTTTGATCCTGGGTGCTGGCTCTGGGCTGGCTGTCCCAGGGCTGTGGTGTCAGTAGAGACAGCCCTGGAACCCAACTCAGCTGTGTTAGGCCTCACTCTGCACACCCCATGTGGTCCAAGGAGCGATTTCCATGGCCTCCCTTCACAGCATCCAAGTCTCCTGCTTTCTCCCCACGTTCCTGCTGGCATGGCTGTGCTCCCATCCATGCCCATGGCTGCTGAGTGGCTCCATCTGCAGCTGCTCTCCATCTCCTTTCTGAGCACAACCATGGCACGGCCAGAGCAGACATCAGCACAGGCTGTAATGCCTGGAAGACAATCCTTTGCCATGTTACAGAAAGGTGCCAAATAACTGATTTTCTTAATGGATGCTGGCCACAGCTTGGGCCCAGCTTGTGGCTGAGAGCCCCTCAGCCACATGTGGGACTGCTGAACAATGGGTGGCTGCCATGGGTCTGTCCCCTATGCTGCTCTTAGTGCTGTGCCCAGGGCTCCATGCGCTGCTCAGTGCCACAGCTGGAAGGAGTGCTGAGCTGGCTCTGCTGCCACAGGACTTACATATATACACGAAGGTGAGCCTGTACAGGGAGGTTGATGGGGGTGGGTTATGAGCATGCAGGCAGCAGTAGCTGGGCCTCCCAGGGCACGCAGGACAGCAGCTCCCAGGTAAGATCAATCCCCTGCTGGGGCAGCTGGGGCTGCTGGTGCTCCCATGGTTCGTGTGGTGTGTGATAGCACTGGCACAGCCACCCCTGCTCTGGCCTCAGCAGCAGGGAGTACAAAGACCACAATTGCACAATCAACCAGGAAAGGCCATGACACAGGTTCTTCAGTCACCCTGCAGAAGGAGGTGGGCTGTGGAAGAGAGGCTGAGCCATGGGACAGGGCCCAGGTGTGCTTCAAGGTTGTCAGGCAGGCAAAGATGGGGGTCACGGCTGGCAAGGCTGAGGGATGCCTGGGAGAAGAACTCGATGTGGAGCACTGCAGAGGAGCATTTGACTGGAAGCAGATCGAGGGTCTGTCTGTGGGAATGAGCCCAGCAGCTTTGCAGCAGGACTAGGATGATGGCGTTCCTGGGCCTGATCCCAACCTGCTGCCAATGAGCTCTGAGAGACAGTTGAGACTACTGCTTGACTTCAGTTCTCCCCCTGTGAGATGCTGGGTTCAGAGCACGCCAGACTTGGAAGGTAGCAACGAGCGGTTAGTGCTTAAACCAGGTGGTATTAGTTGCCCAGTGATGTTTGTGGCCACTGCCCTTCCCAAGCAGCCTGAACCAGCCCCAGCCAGCACTCGTGGCTCATCTGGCCTGCACTCGGTGGCCTTCAGGCAGTGTCCGTTGAGCTCATGCTCTTTGGGGCTTTACAGAACACTTGCAAAAGGGTTATTTTACAGTTCTAAGCGCTGATCTCCAGGAAAGGACCAGTGCTTCCAGGGGGCCTAGGAACGACATGGGTGTGTGTGTCTTGTCCAGTGCACCAGGTTCCCCACAGTGTCCCACAGCTGTCACCTCCTCCCAGCTGGCAGCCTCTGTCTTCTGCCTCTCTGAGGCACTCCAGATGCTTGGGGATGCCGGTGGTCACTGGCGGTTTCTGCTGCCCAGTTTCCTTCTCTGACTGTCATCTGACTTGTGCACCCGGAAACACTCCTTCAGGTTCTGGGCTCGGATTTTGGGGTTCAGGATCTCCTCCCCCATAGAACTGGGGAACCAGCCCCTCTCCTGGTCGTGAAGACGTTCCCCAAATATCCAGCCTGAGCATAGACAGAGACAGGCGTAAGTGGGGAAGGACTGGCCCTTGCTCCTGCACTGGGACAGTAGTGCTGGAAAGAGCCATTAGAGCTGGCAGAGCTTTCTGGAAGCTACTCAGAGGCCTATGCTGAAGCAGACCCAGGTTGTCCATTCAGCAAGAAGGCCTGCTCACCTGAGCAGCATTGTGTGAGGACAACTGGCTCAAGGAATACCAGCAGAAAGCAGGCACTGCTGCCACTACGTGCCCTCTGCTGCCCCTGAAGCCACAGGAATGGTCCCCAGCAGACACCCAATGTGACTGAGACCACCAGCTGCAAGAGTACCCCAGACAGCAGGACCAAGTGGCTGTGAACGATCATGAAGATAAGAATAGCACTGGATTATATCTGGGGTGGCTGTGCTAGCTTTACTATTGCCCACAGCTGGTGCTGGGAGGCTGTGCCAGTGTTGCCACAATTTAGATAATCTGGATTGGCTATTAGGAGAAGGCAGTAACTTCCTTCTCTGGCTGTGATGCTGATGCCCTCCTGGCTGCAGGACTCACAGCTGCCTGCCTGCAGCAAAACCCATCCTTCCACAGGGACTCCCAGCCCATCCCCATCCCACCCCCATACCATCGTCTGTCTTGTCCAGGATGTTGAGGACATCAGCCAGTTCTAAGGAGAGCTCATCAGGCTGCTGGGCCACGTATGGGTGGACACACTGGATCTGTGGGCAGTCTGCCAAGGAAGAGGGAAGAATGAGGGATGAACTGGGATGAAGCCCCTTGAAGAACAGCACAGCTTGAGTGGCTGAATCCCCATGAGCCCTGCACATGGTCCCTCTGATCTGTTAGGGGCCTCTGGGGAAGCCAGGGAGTGCCCCAGCCACAGGTACCAGGGAAGCAACTCTTGGGAAGGGAGCCAGGTTCATGTCACCACCACAGTGGCTGCCATGAGCAGCCATCCACGAGCAGCCTGGATGGGAGAGAGAGTGCTGGTGCAGCCCAGCCCAGGTTGGAGGAGTTGAGGTCAGGATCAGGCCCAAATGCAAGCAAGTATTGATTGTGGAAAAGGCGGGGAGCCTAGGGAGAGGGTTCAGCTTTGGCACAGGTCCCAGATATGTGGCTGTGCTGAGATCAGGCAGAAAATGGTGCCCTGTGGTAGAGGTGAAGAGCTCCCAGCTCCCATGCTGTGTTTCTTACCAACAAGTCTGGATGTAAATGAAACAAATTTGGTCCTCCTGTTGGGGGCTAGTGAAATCATCCAACGCTTCATTTCACTCCTGGATAGGGGAGACAAACCAAGGCTGTGAACATTAAAGAGTTGTAGAGCCCTAGTTTTCCTGCCCAGCCAGTTCTGGATCTCTTATTCCTCCCTTCCAGCCTTTTCCTGCCTGCCCCTGCAGGGTCTTGGGTTCAGTGGTGATGTTGAGCCCCACTGTTACACACCCCAGTCAGGATGTCACACGTGACACAGTGCTCTGGGCCCTGCTGCACAGCCCTGGCTGTCCCCCACAGGCAGCACAGGCCCTCTCTGGGGAGGGTCCCTCTGCTAGCATTGCTGCCCAGAGCCACCAGCAAGGTGGGGGGCCTGGAATTCTCTGAGAAGTAACAAGCAAAGGCAGCTCCTGGCTGAGCAGGTTTTCCAGGAGATAGGCAGTTACAGGAACCATTTATTCCCACAGCTGCTGTGTAGGAACGTTTAAAGGGCAGAGCTGTTTTATTCCCTTGCAGAAGAGCACTGTAGCATGCCAAGGGTACCACTTGCATGTCAACAAGACCCATGTGAACAGCACACTGCAAAACCTGGACCTGCAGTTGGGAGAAGATCCCACACATGCTGGAGAAGTCCCAGGACTGGCTCCCCTTAGGCTTCCCTCCACCCCATGAGGAAATCGGCAGGTCACTTTCACAGGCTCCAGCTCCTGTCTGGAGGACCAGCTGTGCTTCCAGCTGCCAGAGAGCCACATTTTTCTGCCTTCTCAGGTGGTTTTAAAGCCTGAGCTTGACACACATGAAAAGCCATGGGAGTGTCTTCAGGGAGGAGAGGGGCCTTAAAGGGGGATGTAAAGGACAAGTGCTGGCAGGCTGATCTGTGGAGTTGGGAATACTTTATACTTCAGTTATGAAGAACAATGCCAAGGACCAGTGGAAACACCCGCAGGTCACACACATGAAGACACATGTGATGAGTGCCTTGTGCACAGAGGAGCTATAACATTTAGAGGTCAAACCCAGAGCGTTGCTGTGCTTGTGGCCCTGTCTGCGTGCTGGCCCTGCACACAGATCCTTGCAGGGCTCCATGGATCCACCCACCGTGCCCAGCTCCTCACAGCCTGCAAGGAGCCTACCCACACTCCAGTTCTATCAGTGCAACCTGTTGTGTCCAAATAAAGTGTCAGCTCCTGGCAGAGCCCACCCAGGGCATGAGCTGCAAGCTGCCACTGAGCAGGTCATTGTTGCCTGATGCAAGAGCTGCAAGAGCTGTAGAACAGATGCAGAAGTCTCTGTTTGCCACACACCTATCTCTTCTAACTGTTTCGTTTTTCAGTCTGTGCCTCCATCATTCCTGCATCTCTGAAACAGCAGCCTTTGGCAGTTGATATGTCACATTTCAGTGCTCAAGACTTGTGGGCAACCCATGTTCTGGATCACAAACCTGCTGTGGCCACCTAGAAGATGGGACAGGATGCAGAGGACAGACCTGTGACTGCCTCCCCTGAGCTGAGCAAATCCTGGCCTGGTTTATGGTTTGCTGCATAGCCAAGCCTCACAGACGTCACATGTGCGCTTGCCCTGCATAGTGTGATTGACATCTCTATTTTCAGTGCAGCAGAGTTGCAGCCACATGTCTGGGGAGAAGGTGCAGCTGCTCACTGTACTGGGGGTTCAGTGTCCTGATGCTGATGCTGCAGTGGTGGGGGAGGGTCAGGGTGCAACCCCCAGGCTGGTGTTCATTTAGGAATATGGATGATGAACACCAACCAACTGACAGCAGCTAACATCAGCCTGGGGATGTACATTGTCTCTAGGAGCTGCTTAGCTGGTGGCTTGACAATGTGGGCCTGGTAAGGCTTGGGTCAGTGAGGAAGCCATGCCCTGTGCTCCAAAACAATCAGGTCAGTGCTAGCATAGCTGAATCATTTGCCCAGCTTGAGCTTCTTGGAGCCTGAAGTGAAAAATCAGTGAGCCACAAAACCTGTATCCAGGGAGACAAGGAGACCCTGAGCAGCAGAAGGGCTGCACAAGATTGTGCAGGGCACTGGCTGTGGAGACACAGAGGAAGCAGCCTTTTCTTCCACCTTCACCCACGAGCAGAAGACACTTTGCTCCACAGGGCTGGTCAGGCATGGTCATGATCCTTGTGAGTCAGTGGAGCCATTGGAGTGCGTCAGTGTATGTCCTGCTTGGTTTACTTTCTGAATATGCTACAGGCTGTAAATCAGCTGAGGGCCAGTGCCTGGGCTGATTTCTGACCTCTCTGTCCCAGAATAGGAACTACCACCACCCCAGATGCCTTAAATACACCATACAGGAGAGAAACCTGCCTCGGTGACCAGTGCCTTTCAGTAGCCTCAGGGGAGTTATGCTGGGCAGAGAGGTTGGTAGGGCCAGCTCAGCTGAAGCAGTGGGATCCCTCCCCTGCCCACCCCTGGAAAGCCTGGACAGCTGGTCCCCATGAAGGCAGGATGTAGGGAGAGACCACTAGCAAGGTGACTGATACTCACTGGGATGATGCCTTCAGCATGTAGCTGGCCTCCCGGTCATCTGCATTCTCTAGCAGCCTCAAGATGAAGACATTGGCCAAACTCTGCCCCTGATCTTCTAACTCCTCTACCCGAAGAAGCCCTCGGGGAGCAGAGTCAAACACTTGGTACTTGTCCCTGGGAGAGGAGATTAGGAAAAACTGTGGTTATTGCAGGAGATTTTGACCTCAGCCACCCAGAACTGTACTGAGGACACAGATCAGGAGCTGCTGCATGGCAGGAGGAAAAAAAGATGTCCTGCTGTGGGAAGGGATGAGTGTGTGGCTGTGAAAACCCAGGGCAAAGCAAGGAACCCTCTCCATGCTCTGTCCTGGGCATCCCTCATGGCCTGGAACAAGCTGCTTGCTCTGTCTGAGCTCCCCATGTCCAAAACACAGATGGCACGCCCTCAAAGGGGATTGTGAGGCTTAATTCATTCCTATTTATGAAGTACCTCTGTGTTTTCTGGATACAAGTTGCCACAGAAGCAAAACATTTCCCAGTGCACAGACACTGTGGCGACACGTTCATTAGGAACAGCGGACAGGCAAGATGCTCCCAACCAGTGGGTCTGATTCACGCCACAAAGAGCACGCTGTTCTCTGCTGCTGTATTTCACCAGTGTCTGCTTGCACAAGACACAGTCCTCAGCACAACCACATCCTCCCCTCCTGAGGCAGGTTACATCATGTCAAATACAACCACTGGCCTCAGGCTGAAATTTATATCCCTCCTTGCTTATCTAACTTTCTAGTTGGTTTTCTTAGAGTTTTAACTGACTAAATCTGTGCTGTTCTTTTGGCAGCGATGAGTCAAAAATCACTTCTTGACAGGGAGACAGGTCTCCAGAGTCAGCCCGCTAGCCAAGGTAACTCATTGCCACCCTGCAGAAACTGCTGGATGTATAGTCACCCTGCTGGCAGATCTGCCCTGGGATCTGTTTAACTCCTGTTGAACATGAATTTTTAGCTGGAGAGAGCTGTGCCACCCATGTGCTCAAAGGCAAGGTGACTGCTGGAGGGAGGTGTACAAGTCAGGCCAGGATGCCCTCTTTGTGCCTGAGGGACAGGATGGGGTCACAGCATCACAGGCTGGATAAACCTGGGGCAATAGAAATAATGAAGTATGCCATGTATTACCTGAATTTTGCACTCACCCTGGAATTTGCCGGCAAATCACCAGCAGATCATTGAAAAGGAACAGGTAGATTTCTCTGAAGAGTTTCTTGGTGCGAAGTGTTCGTGATGTCTTTGGACCATTCATTTGCTGCAGTTCCCCCTGCTTCAGCAGCCAGCGCGAGTGAGAGATGATGGGTACAGACTAGAAGGGAGGAAAAAATGGCAAAGTTCAGGAGAGCAGCAAAACCCCACGGATTCAAGTGGTTGTGATGCTGAAAGCACCAAGAGATGCAAAAGGAAGGGTGGTGAGCTCCCATCACCACAACTTGCACTGCAGAGGCTGGAGCAGAGCTGGAAGGAGAGGGCAGTGTGCTCTGCCATCCACACAGCCCAGCACAGCACGACGGAAGTTGGACGGGATACAGCAGGGGCCCGAGGATGGACACACATTTAAGGATGGCAATGCTGGACTGCCAAGTGCTGGAATGAAACAACAGAGAGATCCCATCACCTGGGCTGAACTTTCCTAAATACTAAGACTGACTTTCAAAACCATGGATTTGGCCTTTTGGCTACAAAAACCCCCAGGTTTAAACAGTTTTCTTCTGGTTGGGTCTGTCCCAGTCAGAAGGAGATACTGTCCACACACCTACCACAGCACTTCTGCTGGAGTTCCAACACATACTGTACTAAAACCAAGAAGCCCAGAACAAAGCACATCTTGTACTAGAAGAACACTATACTTCCAAATGATTGAAATATTGAAAAATACTTGTATAACTGTCACTCTTTCCATCTTCACTCCCAGTGCTCATCACATGCATGGTGGCAAAATCTTTCTTTTCAACTCCTTGCACACTTTTCCCCAGAAGAGCCGTACCCATGCCAGTCCCCAAGGGAGATCTGCTTCAGAGATGAACCAGCCCTTGCCTGTCATTATAGCCTCAACTTTACAAGAGGTGGAGGCAACTGTGTAGCTTCCGTCATCTACTACTGTCCAGTGGTAGCCCTAACACACTGGTAAAGTGCTCTATAAAAATCAATTTTTTTTTGTTTTGGTTGTTCAGGTACATAAAAAGATTGCTTGGAAGCTAAATATGATCCTTAAAGTTTGTGAAGCAGACAGACATGAGAAGCATCTCTACAGCACTCAAGAAAAGAACTGACAACTTTATACTCAGCACTGGAATTTCATGGTCTGTATCAACTGAGATCTGATCAGACACCCCTAAATATTGATTTAGTAATTCCCCCATGGAGCCAAAACAGATCAGCAGCAGGTATTTAGAGACTGTACAATGAGACTGAAAACAATGCATTAGTACAGGAAAGAATAAAAGACTGGTGGGACAGTCTTTGTTTGGGTGTTTTTGAGTTTTAAAGTGTTTTGCTTTGTAGCTTTCAATCTACCTTTAACATATTTTGTATGTAAAATAACAGCTGAAAGCTGATCCGCGTTTTGAAGAGAGTTAAGAGGGAAGAGCCAGACCTGAGTGCTGGAGCAGGAGCACAGTGCACAGGAGAGGTGATGCCAGCATGTTCCCCTTGTGTACATGCACACCACACTGGCCTTGGTGCTGCCCCAGCCTCTGCAGCGGGTGTGCACTGAGCACACACAGAGGTGCTGTGCCTGCAGCAACCCCTTCAGAGAGGCCCCTTTGGAGGCTGTCTGCAATGTGCAGACAGTGATCCAAAACTGCCCAGCCTGTGCTTATACCTTGATCTTGAATTCTAGTTTCTTCTGGATGCTGATCATCTGCTCTGTTCGGCTCATCTTCCGGACACCTTCATTACATGCTTTCACCACCTGGGAAAAGAGAGCAAAAAGGTTTTTCTCTGCTGGCCTTAAGCAGGTAAGTGATGATGGGCAGCATAAAAAGGCCTGACCATGATCAGGTAAGTGCCCTGCTCTAAACAGGAATTGACCAAGCCAAGTTCTTTTAACAGCACTGTGGGTGCATGAAAAAGAGAAGGGGAAAAAAAACCCCAAAACCCAAACAACCAGAAAGCTCCCAAACAGCCAGAAGGTATTACAGGTGGAAGCTGACTGTCAAAGGACATATTAGGTACTAGGTAATAGGTAGGTAACATTCTGTTACTGAACCAGACAATATAAAACAGTACTTCTAGTTGCATAGCAAAAGGAACAGCTTGTTTTCTGGATCCTGACACACCATGTATCTCAATTTCCCTGTTCCCAATATTTGAAATGAGGTACATGTACAGTATCATCTTCAAGGAGAGAATGAAGCCAAACATCTTCTTTTCAAAAATGCAAATGCTGTAGTTCTACCAAGCAGCATGAGATGCCAGAGCTATGAAATGTCCTAGGGAAAGAGCCGCTCGTGATACAGAGCCCAGCTGTGTTCCGAGTACAAACTTCTAACTGAAAAACCACAACCAACGTGCAAGCACTACGCTGTTACAGGCACCTTAACCTAGATGCCACTCCCTGTTTCATAAGGAGCAACTCTCTTGAGAACTGGCTAGGTAGAAAAATTACATTGGAGAGCAAGCTCCACTTTGTGCTCTGTTTCTGCTACTCAAAATCTATCAGAATATCAGTAACTGAAACTGTGATCAGCTTTTGCCTCTCAAATAGAGGGAGAGAAGATAAGGCTATAGAAAAAGTAAGCATCAGACAATCTCTGTTGTGATGCCTGGATGTAGCTGGATGTTAGGTAGCTAAGCTTAAACACTTACAGGTGAGTGTTTAACCGTGCAAAAGAATTAGTAAACTGATCACATGAGTCACTGGTAACTGAATACAAACCTAGCATTTTTCCATCAGCAGCTACAATCATCTGTATGCTACAGGAACAGCCTTCCTCAGGCTACTGATCAATGGAAAAATAATTGGCTACCAGATGTGTCAAGAGGGATTCTGCAAATATTAACTCAGTGCAGAACACCTTTCATTGATAAAGTCTTGTCTTTATCCCTAGTGATCTCCAAGTATATACTTCCTAGGCTGGCTCAGGGCAAATCCAAGAGCCTGTTCTGTTCTAGTGTTTCAGTCAGAAACTGCAGGCCCACCCTCAGGCTGATGTTCTAGCACAGTTTTCAACTTTAGATATTTGTGTTCAACTGCAGGATTCAGGAGATGTTCCAAGCTTCTGATGGAGAAGGGTTGAAATATTGTCCCAGGCCACGTAGCTGCCAGCTATGTCTAGACCATTCAGATATGGTATTATCCTGTCTAACCGTATCAGGAACAGATCAAATGGGAAACATCCCACTGCCTTCCTGGGGTTTTGTACACATCAGTAACTAGCACAACCAAACACCACACCTGCCTACCAGCTTCAGGGAAGAGGGCTAGTGTACTTCATTAGGAAGCTGTTATTCTAGGTCAGAGGAAGAAGTGTGCTGTGTCGGAGGAAACCTGACACAGTTATATTCTGCGTCTAATCACACCTCTCAGTGGGATCCATCACCTTCATTTTGTGTTCTTGGAGACTCTAAAGGAAAACATTCTTTGCCCTTTCCTATGGCAGAAATATATATCTATTGTTAGCAAGGGATTCATTGTCACTGATGTCTAAGTGACTAGTCCATCTTTTAGACTTTAGAACAAAAAAAACCACAAAACCTCTTGAAACACAGTGACAAGATTCAAAGAAACAGCTTCAGGATAGAATGTAGTCTGCAGGTAATTTTTTCAGGGGAATGTGTGTGTGTGAAATGAGCATGGTGGTTTAATCTTAATGGCCTTCTGTTAACTTATTCAAACTTACTGTTTCCAGTTCTTTATGTGCATCCAGGGCAGTGGATTCCCTGTCAGATTTCTCTTCCACTTTCTTCAAAATATTCTGCAGAGGAGAAAAGGCTGTGTTAATGCTGATCCCAATGTGAGAGCACAAAAAAGTCTCACAAACTACTTCTGGCCATCAGCCTAATTACAGCAAAGGTGACACAGTACAGTGACTCTCACCTCTTAATTCCTCTTTCTCATTTATACCTGTTCCCATCTGAGCTGATATCTAAGAGAAATACAACAGGTAGGTTCTTATTTTATTAAAAAAAAAAATAAGTAGAGCTGGCACTAATAGACTGTTATTGGTAATCCCAGTGGGATAAGACCATTCAGGACTGAGCTGTTTCCTCATCCCTAGGAGCATGTTCTCCAGCAGTGTTTAGATACGATGGCAAAGCAGAAGAGGAAAATGGCTGACTGGTCCAAGCCACCATGGTGTAGCATCCCTATGTCATCCAGCTGTTCTGCATGTGTGTGTCACCATCCTAGTTGTCAGGCAGCTGGGTTAATGGACTACTGCTACCCTTCTGGCAGCTCGACAAAGCTCCTTCTCAACTCTTTCACTCAGTAAAAGCTATCTGGCAAATCCAACACTAATTTGGGGATGGACTCTGAGTGACTGAAATCCTTTTTCCGTAGTTGTGGAGAATGTCTGACTCTGTGGAAAGGCTTCATCCAGTTCTAGTCTTGATCATGGCTGTATCTATGCCCTATTCACAGGTGTTGGAAAGGAAAATTCCAGGAGTGATCCAGAAGTCCTTTGTGAGAGAGAGAAGTGCAAAACTCTACCTGCACCAGCAGCTTGAGTCGAGTGATCCTTTGAAATGGTAGAATCAGGAAGGATGAAAAGGACAGGCCTTTGCACTTGGGATCCAGCTCCAGCTGTGAGATCACTTCCCGAAAGGCTGGTTTGTCCTGGCTGAGAGGAGAGACAGAGAAGCTGAGAACTTTGAGTGCTATCCTGCCTAGGACTCTGGTATATGGCTGGTGACTCAAAAGCAGCTTGGTCCCAGAGACAGCATCTGCCTGGCCTCTCCCAATAGGAAAGAAGAGGGAAGGAGGGGACTGAATGCCTTTGGGTGTATTTTTGTTTAAATATAAAACTATTTATAGTGTTGGGGGAAGGAAAAAGTAGATTTCTAATGTACAAGCCAAGGCAGTGTTCACATGTGTTCATCTCTAGCTCAGCAGCATACACTGCATGTGTAGGTGTATGTGAATGGGGTGTGTGTCCAAGAAATGAGTCAGAGGCATAATTATATATTTTTACACAGTTGGAACTCTGTGATAAGGTGAAACTCACACAGTCATAAGAACAAGACAAGCCACAAAGTAGCTCAAGCTTGAATACTCCTTGCTGCTTAGCTAGAAGATGGAACTCACTATCTGGCCTGAGAAGGGGAGGGGCCATGCCCAGGCCTTCCCTGATGATGCTTGCAGGAGATGAGGGCACAGCTGGGCCACAGACACAGCTGTGCAGAGCAGAGCAGTCCCGGCTGCCACAGGCAGACAAAGCTTCCTGGCAGCCACAGACTGAGCAAACCTGAGCAAGGCTTGTGCTGCTGGAGTCCTGGCTAGCAGAAACAGCATGGATGCAAAGAGGTTGCTAACAGTGCAAAACTTGTCTGTACTGTGTGTTCCTTATAACATTCCAAAGAAGCCAGTGGCAGTGTTCCTACCTGCTGCAGCAGGTACCTGTGACAGTGTGACTCACAGCAGAATGGAACTGCGTGTGTCTGAGGAACAGTCAAATGGGGGGAAACTGTGACACACCTCAGGCTTTGAGCTCAGCCAAGTGTTGCAAAATTCCTGTGCTATCTGGAAGCCTGGGGGAGTCTGTTCTTTTCAATTTGCTTTATGTATTCCTGCAGACAAAATAAATGCTGCCCTCTGAATTCACATTTAGGAGTACCTCATCTCTAACAGGTCTCTGTCAAGCTCAAGTAAGCCAGCTTATTGCTGCTTTGCTTCTAAGCATTTAGATAATGGCTGTAGGCAAACTTTCTGCAGCTGTATTGCTCACCTCTGACTGAAGAAAACCCTGTGGTACCTTCGTTTTGGAGAGGACAGCAGGTCCAGCTCAATAAAGGTCCCTTAAATGTTTGGGGTTTTTTCCTCAAAAGTTAGAGAGCAGAGAAATGCAAGGACTAGACATTGTCCACTCACCTGAACCAGCTGATGCTATAGGAGAAGATACACTGCAGCATGTGCAATGGGCTGTCCTGAAAGAATCCAGGACATTGTAACTAGAGAAAAATTGATTCTCCTCCTCTCAAAGACAAGCTTGTAGGGCACTTCTTGTTTTGAGCTGGTATCAAAGAATTCCTACTGGACCAAAAGACTTGCTACACTTGAAAAATACTACAAAAATATCTTGGATTATATCCTCAGGCCTAGGTCTGTGTGTATAACACTAGAATGTGAAGAAAATAACTTTTTTTTTCTCTCCTTTTAAGAAAATCCTGTTGTTCTGAAAAAGAATGATAATGAAATTGGGGAAAGTAAAATGCCTCGCTGAGAAGGTTGGGAAAAGCACTCACTGTTCTTCTAATCAGAGATCCATATTATAATTTTGGCTTTCCATCGCTTGCCTCTTCTTGCAGTTTAAAAATACACACATTACACAAGCACATAGCCCTGCATGCACCATAAATATTTCCTACAGTTGAGAAATGCTGGCTTTGAATTTACTTGTCATGTTACCTGCACCCTTACTATAAAGCCTTTAATTCTGTTTTCTTTTTATAGATGCAGTTAGAAATCATGAAATAGGAAACCCCATTTCTGTGCTATCTAGCCCTTTCTCATAAATACCAAAATTACAGCTAAATCTATGGCCTGTACAATTTTGCCAAATAGTCCAGCAACAAGAGCTAGAACTCACAGAAGCTGCTTGTAGGCTCTCTCCTGGTAGGTCTGGTTGGAGACGTAGGTGATGTACACAGAGAAATGATTAACTGTGTGCTGGTAGACAATATCACACACGTCTGAGATCACGATGTTCTCTTCCACCCGCTGCTCCAGGTCTAACAGGAAGCTAAACGAGAAAGTCAGTACCCATATTAATTATCACCTATCTGTCCCAGGCAATTCCCAGGAGAAGTCAGCTCCTCCATCCCTCTACAACTGCAGTTACCTAAAGCTACTGCTTTCAGTGCCATTCAGCAGCCAACTCACCGCTCGCTGACAGCCATGACATCCAGCACGTTGGAGAAGAGGATGTGTGCCTCAGACTGGTGTAAGATCTTTTTCAGACGTTCATTCTCCATGAAGTGAGACACCAGCAGATTGAGACTCTTATAATAGGATGCTTCAGAAGTAACCAGCTCAAACATGGCCTGGGGGAAAATCCCAAAGAAGGAAGTCAGCACAGGTACCTTCTACAGAGAGGCACACCAGGCACTAATGAGAACATCTGTGCTGCTCAGCCACGGACCCTGAACCCACCCTGCAGGCCCAGGCTGCAGAGAGATGTAAGCCCACAATGCATTTGCCATATGTTACAGGAGACAGTGAGTTCAATGGGGAAGTTTTCCTCCCACAATCATCAGCCCTGATCTAGAGGAAATACAGCTGTTGCTGTCCAAGTGAGACTCCCTGGTCAGTCCTGGCCATACACTTTTCTGCCCCAATTTACAACGGACCAGGACAAGACACAGTAGCCTCTAACTACTACTGGAAGTCATAAATAATCTTGAAATTTCAGCCTTTGCTTATCCTGTTAGAAGAGACGACTCTGGAGCAAAGCCTGATTTCCTCAGGCTAAGGATGTGGTCTGTGGAAGCGGAAAGACAAATTGATGGTTTGGTTCAGAGATAAAAACCAGTTTAATGAGATGTAGATATAACGTCTTCTGCCTACTGCAAGCACTGCAGGGACGTTATCACTCAGAGATCCTTTACTCTCTGGACAAGTAAATGTTGTCTGTGTTTAGAGGTAGATACAAAAGATGTTTAATTACACAGCTATTGAATCCATTAGCTGAAGATTCTCATAAGAGCTTCAACACAATGAAAAATTGTTAGATCCCTCAGGCATCTCTTGATGAAGGGGTATCTTGGGTTCCTTGTCCTGAGGCCCATGGCCCATGCTGCCATTGCTAAGAAAGGCAGTTGGTAGTTCAGTGAAATTTTGTTCCCTTGAATCTAAAGCGGCTTCAATGCTCCCCTTGTACCCACAGCTCCTCTGCTGCACTCTGTTAAGGGGGGAGCTGGCCAGGCAGTGCAGGTGCCAGTCCCTAAGCTCTGCTGGCTCTCAGCAGCTGCTGGGGCCCAGCTAAATTTGAAGAGGTCTCATGGAGCCACAGGCACATGCAGTGTTTTTTGTCAAGTGTACACAGAAAAATACATTCTAAATTAGCTCAGGGTCTGTCTTGTGCTTGGTTGTTGTCTATTTTTTCTCTTTAAAGAAATTATTTGGAATTTTACACAGATCAGTTTTTGTCCTCTTCATGGAAATATCACTGTGCATCATATAATAACTCAAAGTAGAGACCTGGGTTGTGTCCCTGACACTGTGCTGCAGTCCAAGATATGGGTGAATGGGTATAGCAAGGAGGGGCAGTTACTCAATCCAGAGCTGCTAAAGTAGCAGTTTCATTTTTATTGACATTTCAGCTCTTTGCAGGGTTGGCAGCCTAGGAAATGTACCCAGTGGGTACCTAAGCCCAACAAGTGGTTTCCTGCACCAGAGGAGGAGGTTGTGCCTGCACAGCCCCCAGAAGGAAGACAGAGCAAAGGGTGTCAATACAGATTAACTTAGTCAGTGACCATGGAACAAACAGTGTTTAAGGAATAAGAGAATGCTGAATTTTTTTTTCAAGGTCAGATTCCTAATGAGAAAAGTGAAGGAGTATCAGCTCAGGTTCTCCCAGCAGCTTTACCCAGGCACTGGGTGAACCTCTGAGAGAACCTCTCTCTTTCTGCATGATTGGTCAGTCCTAAATGTAACTTTTACAGCATTAACTGTACCTTTTTATTTGATAAATAAGAGAAGTAGAAACAGGAAAAGATATACAAGATGTGTTGGGATAGCCTGTCCCCTTCCAGGTATCCTGGAGACGGGACACTTCCAATCATTTTGCACTGCATCTTTCCAGAGAATCCAAGTCAGGAATATTTTTCTGCCAAGTCTGACTGTAGAATTTGTGTATGTTTGCCGTTTGCCATAGTGGAGGGTGCCAGACCTGCAGGTCCAGAATGCAGGTTACACTAAAGAAATAGTGAAATCCATAGTGAAAATATCTGGCTTGTTTGTTCCAATGGGGACAATAAAAATCACTTTCCATGACACTTGTCAAGCATCCACTGCTCTTCCAGTCAAGTTTCTTGTTTTGATGCTTGAAAACCCATTTTGTATTTTTCAAATCTTGCACTGATAAGCTACTCAGTAATTTTCCATCATTGCCACTAATGAACACCAGACTTTTCTTGTTCCAGTCTCTGTCACTTTGAAGATTATTGCCATAACCAACTTTTTCTCTGATGTTTAAGCCCTGCTCTGTCACAGCTATGGTGGTATTTCCTTCGTCAGCTATGAAGCAGGGTGTTAACTTCAACTTTCTTTCCATTTGTGTACCAGTATTTGTCCCTGTGGTCAAAATAATACTCTTGCTCCACCTTTCCTGGCTGAAGACATGCAGGCTTTTCTAGTCTCTGTGTTTACTACAGCTTTGAAGATAAAATGGGTCAGAAAATACAGTTTTGTCCTTAAGATGTTTACTCCAGAACTTCTGCTGTCCTGTACTTCAGCAAAACTTCTCCAATTCTCCTTTGTGAAGCTGAACATTTTACATTCACTAAATTAAGCCCTCACATACAGCTCACTCTCAGAGTTCACATTCAACATGAGTAGAGTTCCAGAACTGCAGGAGTAACTAGTGCTTGCTTATAGCAAGGCTGAATTCAACAGCATCTCTTCAATAGCTTCAGTGGTTTCTCTAGCCCTCCTTGTTTTCTGACCTCAATTCTCCTCACAAAGCAAATTCTCCACTCTATCTGTTTAATGTTCAGCCAATTTCACAGCTTTCTGGCTTTGAGCAATTTTATAATCTCTTTCTGTGCTAATCCCAGAACAAGAGTGAAAAAAATTCCAGGTCTAATAAAGTAACAGGGGAGAAGGCACAGCACTTCTTTATGACAGCACTGTCACATTCTCCAACTGCTTTACTTCTCTGGTTATTTCAACAAAGAGAAGAAAAACTGAGCACAATTAATACTGGGTTTTAGCAGCACAGAGATTTTTTCCCTAAAAACATATACAGGTAATGAACATAACAAAAATGACAAGCTTTGAAATATGTAATGCACACTTTAAAGCAAAATATTTCTCTGTAAAAAATGCTTCATTTTGAAACAAAAATAAAAATAAAAGCTTGTAATTTTTCCAAATGCCATATTATGTTTGTAATGCTGGCACTTGGAAGTACCATGTTTTGCCAGGTAAACAGAACAAATCCAAATAACCAGCGCAGAAGAACATGGAAAAACAACAAATCCTTTCATTCACCTTCAGCCCTAACCCTGATACAAGCCTGCACTTGCCAGCCCAAACTACTGTATATAAACACCAGTCCCCTCCACTAAGGGTGTGAGTAACACAGCCTTGCCCATCATATCCTTGGAGTGTACAAGACAAGCCTTTCCAGTGTGACAGTCAAGTTACAGCCCTGGCCAGGACTGGCGTTGTGCGCACAAGGTGTTCATTAGTGTGGATTATGGAAATCTAAACTTAGGAGGGACTGCTTGCACCCTGAGATGTTCTTCACTTTGGGTACAATCCCGTGAGCCAGGGCTAAGTAGATACACTGCCACAACCATCTCATCAGAAGCAATCCTGGTTCAGCAGTACACTGGAAAGAGAGCCTTGGAAAGCCCACTCCTCGCACCACAATGCAAACTGCACACCAAGCAATGTCTGCCCTCCCCACTGCTGGCTATGAATGCAGTGCTGTGCAGTGACAAAGAGCACTCACACTCACACAGAATCACAGAATTTCTAGGTTGGAAGAGACCTTCA